>CM074739.1:34299674-34424674 GCA_037367245.1 Phrynocephalus guinanensis | reverse complement strand
TGGACATGTTTTGCTGAGGGATTTGAACCTTTTGAACTTGGTAAGATAAGGATCTAGCTTTTATTAATAGAGCGTTTTTTTTCCATGGTGTTTTGGAGCCATTCTGGACATGTTTTGCTGAGGGATTTGAACCTTTTGAACTTGGTAAAATAAGGATCTAGCTTTTATTAATCTTTGCACTGGTTTTGTTTGCATTTTTGGCTGGAAGAGGCTGGGGTAGTCTTGGTAGTTTCACTTCTCCATGTTTGCAGTCTTTTTTTCATTGCTCTGCAGGCAAAAATGGGCTGGATTTTTCTTCCAGCTTATGTTTGTTTGCATTTTTCCCCCATTGCACTTTGGGTGGGAACAGACTGGAGTAGTCTTGCTGGTTTCTCTTGTCCATGTTTGCATTGCACTGCAGGGGGATGTTCTGGAGGGTGTTCCAGCACTGCAATCCTTTAAAGTGCATTTTATAAAGAGGACTGGAAAACCACCACCCCCAGCTTTTTTGCCTTTTTTGGACCTCCGGAACGGATTAATCGGTTTCCCATTCATTTCAATAGGAAAGCACATTTTGGATAACAAATTTTTCGGATAACAAATTGCCTCAGAACATATTAAATTCGTTATCAGAGGTACCACTGTATTTCAAATAGTTTACCTTGTAGAGCTTAAGCGACTGTCTCCAGTTTCAAAAAACTCGGTTTTTAAAAAAAAAGATGTGCCTCTTTTAGACATAATTCTGGCATTTAAAATAGCACTGGTAGTAGCTAGAGAATAAAATGGCATTGAGCCCCGTTCACTGGCAGGGATTTGAAGGCAAACTGGCTTTGAAGATGTTTATTAACGGAAGTGTCTGAGCATGTGTTTGATATCCATTGGTTTTATCTGAATGGTGTTTACATTGCAGCAGATATCAAGAGACATTTGACTTCCTTTTCAAAAACACATTAGAAATCTAAATATACCTGGGCTTTTTTTTTTTTAGCTTGGGGAAGAGATAACTTAGGCCGTAGACTTACATATAATTAAATCCACAGTGGGCTCCTTTCAATTCAGTGGGAGCCCACTTCGTCCTCCCTTTCTCTCCGAGTGGCTACACCGAGAGAGGCCCGAAGGGCGTCAACCCGGAATCGGGATTTTTTGGTGGAGGGCCCAGTACACTGGAACTGCCAACGGAGATTAGGTTGGCGGATTCACTGTTGGCTTTCAGAAGGGTCTTAAAGACCTGGCTCTTCAGGGAATGCTTTGGGGACCTCTGAGCACATAGTGACTGCCGTTGTGGTTTTGATTTTGTATCGGCCTTTTTTACTGCTGGCACCAGTTTCTCTTGCCGGATCTGACCTGTTTTGGTTTGTGGTGCTATGTCCATTTTGTTTTGTTATTTTTAGTATTTTCATACTGTATTTTCATATTTATTTGTATTTTTATCATGCCTTTTCATTATTGTTTTATGTTTGGCTATCTTCAGGGGTTGTAGTCTGGGCAGTTGCTGTTTCTTTGTGACGTGTTGTACACCGCCCAGAGCTCCCATGGGAAAATTGTGTGTTCAATAAGTGTAAAAAAAAATAAAAAAATAAATACCCTACAGTATCAACATTTGTAAGATTTGACTGCAGAGCTGGTGTCAGGTGTGGGGCATAATACAAATATACATTGCAAACTGAGTTTGGAGAATAAATATCCCCCTTCCAGAAAATATAATGAATACTAGAACTCAAGGCATAGCAGTTAATTCAAAGTAATAAAAAATCAGTACTGATGAGAGTTTGGGAACTAGAAGCTTCGGGCTAAAATCCTTTTGTGTAGCTATGTGGTTGTATTTCAACATTACACCTATGGCAGCTACAATTGCACCTAGACAGAAGTGCTAACCTTGAAGGATTTCTGCTGGCATATTGCAGAATTGTTTGAAACAGGGACCATGCAACCTGTCACACAATGAATGGCCTTGCACAATCCTTCTTGCTGGACCAGAATGCCTGGGACATCTCCAACAGCATAACACTACACTGCAGCTTGATTAACAAGATTCTGGTCTCAGAATCCACCAGGCAACTTGACCGTCCTTTTGGGTGGGGTGAAACGAAGTGAATCTTGTTTTCAATTACTACTCCTAGAGGAGTGGTGGTTCTGTTTGTTACAATATGTAAAAAAAAGGCTGAAATTCAACATTTCTTTATTTATTTAATTTTTATTTATTTATTCAACTTATATGCCGCCCGCTACCCAAAGGTCTCTGGGCGGCTTACAATCAAAGAATTAAAACAATTTAAAATAGTTATAAATAAAATATCAATAAATCATCAAACAGTAATAAAAACCTTCTTTAAAATCATCATCCTAAAATTGTCATCAGCGGACCCACAATCTAAATTGTATCAATTAAAAAACTTCTGGAACAGGAAGGTTTTTACCTGGCGCCGAAATGTAATCAGTGTTGGCGCCAGGCGGATCTCAATAGGGAGGGCATTCCATAACTTGGGAGCAGCTGCCGAGAAGGCCCTTTGTCTACAAGCCATCCCTCTCACCTCCTTGAGGGATGGCTCTTTCAAAAGCCCCCCCTGGCTCGATCTTAATTGCCGGGTAGGTTCGTATGGAAAGAGGCGGTCCTTCAGGTATCTAGGTCCTAGGAGACACAACAACAGTGGGACCATTGAATCAGTGGCAATTTGGTGAGTCAACACCTCTTTAAGTACTAATTCAATAGACTTTATCAGGTTGCAATTTACTACTGGATTTCAGCCATTATGTAATAAGCAAGTGAATAGATGGGGATATGAATCTCAAAGTATGTACACATACAATCTATATATAACTATTAAGATTCTACCTGTAACTTTAAGACTACTTTTTGTGTCACTAAATACTATACCTTACTTAAAATTAATTTTGGAATGCACACAAGTTTGCAACTCCAAACCTAGGCACACAAACTAATAAACACGTTACAGGACTTTTAAAACTTTAGACCGCCAGAATTAAGTCTCTTAAATAACAATTAATTTGATTAAATAACAAAATACAGTAGTACCTTGTATAACAAATGGTTTGTATAACATAAAAGCTGTACAACATAAAAAAATTCCAGAGATAGGGGAAATTTGCTTAACAGAATTGCCTATGGGACGAATCCATACAACATAAAAACAGTTGCAATTAGGGATTACTCTGTTTTCAATGCATTCCTATGAGAATTTTGTATAAAGGAAAAGTTGCTTAACATAGTTTCATTTGGAACGAATTAATTCCTTTATACAAAGTACCACTGTACAGTAAAACCATGGATTGTGAGTACCTTGTTCTGCAAATGTTCTACAAGATGAGCAAACATTTCCTACAAATTTTAAACTAGCAATGTCTTGCAATATGAGTAGCTTGTGATGCCGTACGTCACATCACAGCTAAACCAATGATTCTTCTCTTTCTCTCACTGCGGGATTATGGGTGATCGTCTCCCATGCTTAGACCCAGACCTAGGTGTTTAGCAGAAATCTGTGATTTTTCTGAACGTTGGAAAGCTCCCACAACTGGCACTTCTGCATTTTTGTCACTTAAAAGCACCTATGAACAGTCTTTTCCTTTACCATACAAGAGTATGGGTATACTGCATATTGTCCTATTTGGCTTTAAAAAGGCATTATTTATTGCTACTGTAATCTGATTTTCTGGTCCTCTGTGCACCAGCACTTTTGGCATACTTCTTTTGACGCAGCAAGGAAATAGCCCTTGTACAGCCCATACATACCCATGTACAGTATTATTTAAATAAACATTTATTGTATAAAATGATTGGCAAGATACAGAAAAGCCTGTGCATATTTCCTGTTAACTTGCATGTATAACACAAAATTCAGAAATGTCAAGGAAATGATTCTGTCAGCAATGGTTACAGTATATAGTGAGTTTATTCTGGTTACATGATGGAACAAAAACTGCTTATTAATACAGCTTTGAAAAATGTCCTGACTGCACAACATATATGTATGGTTGAAACCTTAAGTGGGACAATATCTGTATTATTTACTGGAATTATGTTTTAAACTAAAATCATATTAATAGAGAAATCACTGTAAAACAGTACTCTACCATAGCTACCAAAACCTCAGTCTTCAGATTACCACAGTAATGTAGATTTAAAAAATGATGCTCAACTCCCCAAAACAATTACTTGCAAAATGTTACAGAGGCATTAATGGATTTAACAAAATGAGTGTTCCCGAGATAATCACTGTAATATAATCAGAGGCATATTTAGCCCATGTAAGCTTCCCAATAAACAAAGTATATAAAACTATCCTGGATTAACAATGGCCCTGAAAGCACTTTTCCACAAATCAATAACAAGTAAGTAGGCACTGACTCCATGCAAGTCAATGGGCTTAACTGGCCTCAGCTGGTACCAGACTAAACATAAGAATGTAAGAACGTAATAACAGCCTTACTGGAAGAGGCCACAGCCCATCCAGTCCACCATTCTGTCTCCCACAGTGGCTCACCATTTGCTTCAGGGTATTCCCAAGCAGATGTCTTCACTTGCTTACGACTCCCTACAAATGGCATTGAGAGTAGAAAAGGGCATGAAATTCCAAAATGGTATTTTGTTTTGGTTTTTTGTTTCTTTTCTCCCATTTTATTTATTTATTTATTTATTTTTGTATTTATATACCGCTCCCATTCGTTTATTACAAAATGATCTTTTAAAGGAAATTCATTTCATTTTGTTTCATTTTACGTCCCCCCCCCTTTTTTATATTGTTGGGGCCAGCCAGCTGGCCAGCTTTTTCTTTTAAACAAGCGCTGATCAGCTGTACTGCAGGCTGATTGCTTTTTTCGTTTAAAACCTTGAGCCGACCAGCCTCCACATGGGCCCAGCCGGTGGGCGCTCCCCTCCCACTAGCACCAACCAGCTGGCTCCTGGGCCCTGACGGTTGGCACTCCCCTCCCCACTAACAGCGACCAGCTGGCTCCAGGGCCTGGCTGACCAGCACCTTTCCCCCCACTAACGCCGATCAGCTGTAGCATGGGGCTGATCGGTGCTTTCTTTTTTGCTCCGGCAGGAGGCCTCCTCACCGCCTCAGAAGCCCCTTCTGCGGGGGCTGGTCAGTGGCAGCTGCAGTGTTGGGGGCCAGGAGGTCTCCTCGACATCAGATAAGAGAAGATACCAGATTTTGTTTCACTTTTCTTTGAGGGGGTAGTACATTCTTCGTTTTGCTACATAACAAAATGAATAACGAAATCAATTAAAAATAATTTCGTCCCAATCTCTAATTGAGAGATATTCTGCCTATCTCTCCAACCTAGAGGTTGTCCTTAGGCATCCATAATGATAGCCGTTGATACCCTTGTTCTCCATGAACTTGTCCAATCCTTTCTTAAAGCAGTGAAGGCTGACAGCTGTCACCACTTCTTTTGGCAGGGAATTCCACAGACCAGTGATCCTCTGGGTGAAAAAGTACTTTCTCTTATTTGTTTGAGATCTAGCACCTAAAAGTTTTATGGAGTTCCCCCTAGTTCTAGTGTTGTGTGACAGAGAAAACATCTTTTCCTTATCTACTTTTTCCACACCGTGTATGATTTTATAAACTTCAATCAGGACACCTCTTAGGCGCTGTGGTTCAAGAACGAAGAGGCCTAGCCTTTGCAGCCTCAGATGGTAAGGAAGGTGTTCCAGTCCCTCATCATTCTGGTTGCTCTCCTATGCACTTTTTCCATTTCCATAATATCATTCTGGCAGTATGGTGACCAGAACTGTACACAGTACTCCAGATGGGGCCTCACCATAGATTTATAAAGAGGCAATATGACACTTGCTGACTTATTTTCTATAGTCTATACCCTTCCTTATGCTCCCTAGCATTGAGTTTGTATTTTCACTACTGCGGCACACTGGATTGACACCTTCATTGAGCTGTCCACCAAGACACCGAGGTCTTTCCTGGTTTGTTGTAAAGAATTATGACCCCAACAGTTTATAAATGTAATTTTTTTCCCCCAACGTGCATCACTCTGCATTTACTAATGTTGATGCTCATTTGCCACTGGTTTGCCCACTCCCCCAGTGTCAAGAGATCCCTCTGGAACTCCTCACAATCTCTCTGTTTTTACTACTCTCTTTAGTGTTGTCAGCAAATTTGGCTACCCTTCTATTTACTCCTACTTCTAGATCATTTATGAAGAGGCTGAAAAGCAGGAGTCCTGGTACAGAACCTTGGGGGACCCCACTCTTTACCTCCCTCCACTTGGAGAAGTGTCCATTTAGTGCTACTCTGTTTCCTGTCCCTTAGCCAGTTGCTGATCCAGGACAAGACCTGTCCCTTGATTCCATGATTGGCATGCTTATTCAAGAGCCTTTGGTGCAGGACCTTGTCCAAAGTCTTCTAATAGCATTTATCTTCTAGAGTTGGCAGTTTACAAAACAGATAAACCCCCTCCAAACCTATTCAACCTGATGACTTTAAAAATTAAAGTAGGATGGGAGAAATAAGTAACGCAAAGTAGTAAGAGTCAGAAGTGTACTTTATTGTTTAGCACAAACTAGTTCAAGACGGCTGACAAAAAAAAGTTGGATTTAAAATAGTTTTGTGCTGGTCCCAATTGCTATGAAATATTTTGGAGAATGTATAACTCAGGGATACAAATATATATCTGTATAGAAGTATAGTATGGATGCACACAAAGCACAGTTAGGCTTATTCCAGTCTATTCAAAACCATGAAGAAGCAACTTGGTGATCTTTCTGCAGAGTCCATCATATAATATGAAGGATATATTTTTTAAAAAAATTGCTTACTGATTCCTGAGCCTCAAAGACATTTCTGCCCTTTTCTCGTCATTTTTTAAAAGATGAAAAATCCTATCTTTTTTTTTTTTTTTTTGCAAATATTCAACATATGTGCAAAGCAGGGACAGATACGATCTTCACAACACTCCAGTGGTACAAGTCTCCGAGTACTACACAAAACACATACATCAAGAGCATCTTTTCATGATCAGAGAAATATGTATTAGGGAGGAATTGTGTTGATCTTAAAGCTTTTATCAAAAGAAAAACCAAAAGGTCTTCCCTATAAAATAAAGGCCACGTGATTTATTATTAGTACCATCATATTTTCAAAGAGATTTTACTCCTCCTATTTTATAATTCTCACAGTTTGGAAAATAAAGGGACGTTGATCTACACACCCTTCAAAACATTTTCTAAAACAGAATTATAATGGAAGAGCCCTTTTGTTACAAGGATGAGAAAGTAAGGTCAAAATCTTGCACTTCACTTGCAAGGTCTCCATTAGACCATTGTTTGCCTCAATCTATATATACTGTTAAGTACTCTGCAATTTTCCTTTCACTTTGCATAATACACAGTGTAACTTAAAACATTATATAAGAGCACTTTAGTCCCACAAGGTAGGATTTAAACGCATGTGAAAAATTAAGAATGGCTCCACAACATTTCAGTGGCTTACAAAAATACATTCAACCAAAGATCTACATATGGTGTTCTTCTCTTCATCCCACCCTAAATTGAAAAACAGTAAGCAAGTCTAATGATTCCCAAACTAGCAAAAAATCCCCTTTCGGTTTTTAGCAATTCCCCTTCCACCTCCCACCCCTACCCGCGTCACAAGGAAACCCTCTAACCTGTCACAGACAGGAAGATGACTCAATACAGAGAGATACTCTTCCCCTGTCTTGGGAGTAAAACGTCCTCTGTACTGGATTCCTCCCTAATTTTGAAGGGAGAACAATATACCTTTCTGGAAATTTTGAAAGCTAAGCACATTCAAGAGTACTGCACATGAATTTGCATACATTACACTTGTTCCTCAATATTAAAGATATACTGTATATTATTAGTTAGCCTTATAAATAATGCTATGCGGAAAAATATTTGCTTCTAGAATATTTTTATCTGTCCGTAGAGGCAAACACAAAACAAAACCTAAAGTGCAGACTACAGGCCATGACAATTATAATAATAATGAAAGGTGCAGCCAGAGTTTCATCTACATTTAAAATTATTTAGCCATCCATCGATCCTTACAAAAGCCACCCATGTCACAATTTTAAAACCACCAGGGTGTGTTGCACGTGAGTATATAATCCAGCTGTTTGGGATTTTTAGGTCTTCCTGAAATGTCCAGAAAAATGTCTGACAACAGTTCGACTTCTAGGTTAACAAAATCTTAATATAATACTTCTGAAAGGGAGAGGAGATCATACAATGTTGATTCCTCCTCCTGAAAATGCTAGCGTCCTCTTGTTGCAAAATGCTGAGTTGCTGTTGCTAGGTGGACTGCTCTGAACAAGCGATGTCTTCATTTCCATTTCACAGGCAACGATAGCTGCATTCAATTCCACTTGAGCCCGGTGAACAACATAGAACATGAGGCCTATGCTTATTACAATCTGTAAATGAAACAGAAGTACTTGCTTAATATCTCCAGCATCAAGAACGAAAACAGGAACAATACTGAGTGTCAGGAGAAGAACAAACTTTTAAGCAACTTTTTGGGTGACTCTAGCAGTGTCGGAGAGCTCACAGGGTGTAGGGAATAGAATGTTGAACTGAATGTTGACTCAGTAACCCTGGGTTCAAATATCTGTTTAGCCATGGATATTTGCTGGGGACTGGTAATAACAAACCATTCCTTGAACAACTCACATGCCTCAGAAACTTTATTATGGTCATCGTACGTCCAAAGGAACTTAATGGTAGATAACAAGGCTAGAACACAAAGCATTGAGATTCAAAGTTCAGACACTATTCTATCAGCAACTGCAAAGAGAAGATTATCTTGAAAAGACACTATAGAAAGACTTGCACAATAAAGTGCACGTATTTTCCAAGAGAAAAGTGTTCCCAATCACAAGCCTCATTTCTTTTTATGATTTAAATCTTCCTAATATTTCAGCTGAACGTAATCAAGATTTGGCCAGCTTATGAAAAATGACAGAATCTAGGCACTTACTCTGATCTTTTATTTTGTTGGAGTGGGGGAGGGAATCCAACGAATTAAAATGCAGAAAGTCCTTGCTCTATTTCAACAGAGAAATAACAGTATTTTATCAACTCTTCCCAGCTACTTAGCACAAGTAGCTAACAGTAGCTAACCCTGGGAGAACACTGATGTGGCCATATATGAATGACAGCAAGAATAAGGGTGCAAAAGAATCCAGCAATTTCCCTCTGTTGGCCTAAACTGGGTTCTATTACCCTTCACAGGAAAGAATAACAGCACAGGCCTTTCTGAAAACATGCAACTTCAGACTGACATGTAGGGTTCCTTCTCAGATGAAAGGTACATACTGACTCTTCCATCAAGGGCAGAAGGATGCAGATGTTTTATTGTTCAGAGATGGTGTGAAAGGAGGGGCCTCGTATCAGGCTGGCCTCAGTGCCTTCCATACCCGTCAATCTGGACCAGCTTGATGAATGGAGATGCAACTGTGCTCCCTACTCTACTCCAACAACTGCTCCTCCAACACTACTATGGAGATAGAGGAAGCAGAAACAGTGTTAATGCCACCAACACCAGGAGATAAAGTTGTGGGCCACCCCATGGGCTGCCAACTTTATGCATGGAGTTTCTGGAATTCATTGGCTACAGCCTCCAGAGATTTTGAAAAATTCCTCTAGCCTAGCCTCCTGAAGCTTTAATCAAGAAAAGAAAATCCTGAAAGGTGTTTTTTAAAGTTTGTATGTTAATGAATTCAGACTCAATCAATCATTTTTGATCTGTGGAAAACATAGAACAGGATGGATGGGGCTAAGTTGTGCAGGGGTTATGGCTTCTAGTCAACTCCCTCTCACAATCAGAGGGAACAACAAGGATACTATTAAGATTATATTCTATTGAGATATATTTTTCTCTCCAGACATTTGAGGAGGGTGAGTTAATCACATGCCAGCTTAGGACTGAAGAAGAGATCTTGGCTAGTCCCATAAGTAGACAGGGTATAAATGACAGTACGAGCTGCCAGGTGCGCTATGGCCCTGCTGGGGAACTGTCGGATGGGATCCCAAATAACAAGGGGGTTAAATAGGGTTGCATTCTGGCACCCTATTTATTTAACCTTTTTATCAATGACTTGAGTGATTCCTTGAAACAAGTTCAGGGCCACCCCCCCCCCAAGTTAGGTTCCCAGCAAATTTCACTACTCCTTTATGCAGATGATGCAGCAGTTCTATCCCAAACCCAATTGGGTCTTAAGAGGCTCATAACAGCTTTTGCATCTTATTGCGATAGTAACAGCCTGTCCATCAACACCCAGAAATCAAAGATTTTAGTTTTTTCAAAGAGGTGGAAAAGACTGCGTTGGTCTCTACACAATGACACTCTAGAGCAGGTTAAGGAATATAAATATTTTGGGATTACTTTTAGATACAACATGAGCTGGGCAACTCATCGAAGCCACGCCCTTAATCTTGCTAAATGTAGTTCACAAGCAGTGGCTCGGTTTTTCTACAGAAGCAGAGGTCGCCATGTTCCATCAGCCATTCAAGTTTTTCAGGTAAAAACAAGGGCTCATTTATTATACGGCATCCCAGTGTGGATCAAAGCATTCAACTCTGAGGTTGAAAAAATTCAATCTGCTTTTTTGCGTCAGATTCTGGGGGTCCATCCCAAACTGTGTACCCTATGCAGTGTTGTGCCTCGAGGCAGGAGTGGGTAGATTGGAAATTAACGCCTGGACCCAGACCCTAAAGTACTGGCTTAGAATCCTTTTTTGTGCAGACCAACTGGGGTACATGTCTAACATGCTGTCTGATTCTTACCATAGCCAGTGGCAATCCTTCATTAATCAAAAAAATAGGTCTGTAGGTATCCCACTTGACCATATCTTGACGTTAGGGCAGAAACAGGCTCTAAGAATTCTTACTCAGAGGTAAATGACATAGAGAGGCAGGAACTTTTCTCCCTGGCACATAGAACCTGCTCCCCTTTGTCACAAGGTGTGTTTCCAACGTATAAGACCCCCACGGCATATTTAACCTCACTTAGTTCACCACAGGCTTGTAGAGCTTTCATGTTGGCCAGGATGAATGTATTGCCATCAGCACTCCTTCAGGGTAGGTTTACGGGGATTCCGCGCCAAGAAAAATTTTGCCCATGTGGAAACCAGTCCCCGGAATTTATCCAACACGTGCTTTTATTTTGCCCTTTTTATGATCATATTAGAAACAACTTAATTGCCCCATTGCTGAAGAAGTTCCAAGGCCACCCTTCTAGATGGTTAGTCCAATGCTGTTTAATAGACAAGAACTTTTATGTTACAGCCCAGGTAGCAAAGTTTTTTATGGCCGCTATACGCAAGAGAGCAGAGATTACCTCGACCATCCATCCATCTTCCTGATGTTTTTACCCATTCGCAGTTTTACTCTTTTTCACTGTTTTTATGATTCACTGTATATTTGCTTATACGGGTCATACAACCGCAATAATCTTGAACTTGAACTGGACTGTAGCTTATTTTCCCTTCCTCTGAAGCCGTTTGTGTTCCCTGCAAATCACCTCCTAAGGATGCAGAGAACCCTCTGGCACATTGTGTACATATATACACAAGCAGGATGAATTAGTCAGAAGTGACTAACACCTACCCACCTTCACTTTCTACCAGATCCTCAAGTGCAGTGGTGAGTTACTTATTGCCTTCAACTTACTTCTGGACTGATATTCCTATTCCTACAATCCTATTCAGCACAGCCAATACAGCAGTGTGACCAGCGCTCCAAAATCTGGAAAGTAACACAATGCCGCATCTACACTAGAAGGCTACAATGTTTGAAAGCCTTCAGTATTTAAAAGATACAGCCCAGTATGCTGAACTATGTTCTACATATAGCTGGACTATTAAAACGAAGAATACGATCAAGTCTATGAAAACAAATGGCTAAATAAGGCAGAATAAACCAAAACCAAGATCACTCACCTGTAAACTAAAAATGAAATAGCCACTAACACTTTGTTCTGCAATAACATCCTCCATAGTTCGCAATGTTGTGCCCAAGTAGGAATTTAAGAGCTGAGTTGGAAGCAGTCCAATGGAAGAAGCCATCAGGTAGTTTGGTAGTGAAAGATCTGTAATCTAAATAAGAACACGGTAAAAGTGATCAATGAAGGAGTCTGTCCATTAATTTCTTGTTCATACTTTCTCAAATAGCAGTCATATTAACTACAGGCATTTTGGCTTTTGGAGTCTGACACACTTTAATACTAACAAAAGACTCATCACAAAGGCTAAAGTGAAGGGAAGTTACGTCAAAAGGTTTGAGTGATTTCTAATGATTTCTGCCTTTCTTGCTCTAAACAATTTTAGAGCAACACGTTTCATCTATATGCACAATTCATAAACATAATGGCCAGAATCCTAGCGGTGTTCTGGTAAGGTTTGTATAACTTGCTGTGGCCAACTGATGAGAGGCCAGGGCATCTTAGTTATGTGCCTGGTTATATCCCTGACTGTGGAACTAAGTTGCAGCCTCTGCCCAGAGAGTACTCTGAAATAATATGTAAGCTGAAACAAGCAGAAACATTTATTTATTTTTCTTATCCTATAATCTGGTTAGAGAAAACTATTCAACAACTTAAACAGAGAAATAATGGAATTGGTATCCTTGGGTCTCTTTAAGATGTGCTCAGTTATGATTTCAGATTTTCTGTTTTAAAAATACCATTCTAATTGGCACTAAGTCTGAACAGAAATCAAGTTCATCAAAATCAATTTTTTTATCTCCCTACCACTCAGCAGCTGCTACATACTGTATAAAAAGCATGTTCTTTCTAATATTAAAATTTTAACTCAAAGCATTGTACCTTCATCACCTCCTAGACCCACTAAAAATTAACTAATTATTTAATGTAGCAAAATAGTTAGAATGGCACAAAATCTTTCTCATTCCAAACCACAAAGCAATGGAGTAAGTATTCTATTGAACATTTCAAGGGTTCAAATTACAGTGCACAATACAATAAATATGTAGCAAACTATATTTTTACTCTATTGTCTTAAACTGGTCAGAAGAAAACCTTAACATTTCTTAAAAATGTAAAAAAAATTGACCATGTCGAGTTGTAAAGGAGGGGAATTCTATACTTCTAAAAGGAGACCGTTAATTACATTTCCTGCACTGGAAGCACAGCCTACTACAAAGTATAAATTAACAGGATGATCTGAAGTGGGTCCTCAAGAGATCTAAATGGACTGCAAAGAAAGAATTTGATGAAGTTCATACGTATAAATATTTATGCTGTAACTATTCCATTGAGGAAATATATTTTAATTTCAAATAACTAAAATGCCCATCAAAGTCATCATGAGTCCTTCTTTCTCTCCCCCCCCCTTTTTCCAGCAAAAATCTAAATGTAGTAAACCATTTCCACATTTGAAAATCTCTTAATTAAAATTTGGTTTGAAGTATAATCTCTGACAGTATCTCTGAAAGCATATGAATCCCCAGTAAAGATATTTTACATATGGTACTTTAATTTACTTAAATATTTCACAACATCTTATAAATGTTAAATAAAACTCAACTGAGAAACTTAAATAAACACTACAATATGGAATTATTAGACATATACATAGTTTGCCTCACAGACAGGGCCAGAATGCCAGGTAAACAGGTTCCAGATAAAGCTGGAATGATTAAGGAAGACCGCCAAAGGCAGCAAAAGATAAGATTCAGTCAGGCACTGAAGAGAGTTGGCATTTCACTGCATATAATTTCAATATGAATGAGACCAAGGCTCATTCAGACTCTCTTCAGTGTCAGAATTGGCAATGTGCAAGCATTTTCAAATGAACTTTTAATAATTATCTCTGTGGCTTCAAGACAATTCTGACTTATGGTGATCCTTGTCCGTCCAGGCCGCCACCGCCGCCACCACCACCACCACGAACCGACCGGCTGCTTGGGCCTGGCCGCTGCCGCCTCCCCTCGCCCTTTTCCCGGCTGGGCGCGGCCATTGTGCCCACTTCCCCCTCGCCGCCGCCGCCTCCTCCTCCACTGCCGGCGGTGGCGGGAGGAGGGGGGAGGAGGATTACCAACACACGTGGCTTCCTGCTGCTGCTGCTGCTGAGCGGCCCCTGACCCCCGTGGCGGGAGGAGACCCCGGCGGCCACCGATGCCACCCCCACCACCCCTCCAACGCTGCCGCCGCCGCCGCCATCCTGGCCCTGGCCGGCCCAGGAGCCTTTGCCATGGCCGAGGAGGCGGCGGCACACCGGCGGCGGCGGCAGCGGCTGCAGCAGCACCAGCAGGAGGAGGAGGAGGAGGAGGAGGAGGAGGAGGAGGAGGAGGAGGAGGAGGAGGAGGAAGATGAAGACGAGGAGGACAGCGGCGGTGGTGAGCTGGAGTTTCCCCCGCGGTCCTAGTTTAAATGCCGCAGGACCCCTTCCACAAGGGGAACCTCCCGGAGCCACGGCAAAGGTTCCAAAGAGCCGCATGCGGCTCCGGAGCCGCGGGTTGCAGACCCCCGACATACTGTATATACTCAAGTATAAGCCGAGTTTTTCAGCCCTTATATTTGGCTGAAAAAAACACCCTCGACTTATATTAGAGTCAATAAGTTTCCCAGTTTGGGGGGGGGTAAAAGTAGGTGCTCAGAGGGCTTGAGGAGGGAGGCAGAGCGCAAGTCCTGACCGGGGAGTGATAGCGGTGCCTCCACTTCCCATATGATTCCAATGAGAGGGTCTAAGGGCATCTCCTTTGGAGCTTCATAACTCAACCCCCCTTAACCCCAAATTTCAGGGGATTCCCTAAAATCACTTTCTAAAGGTACCCCTGCTATTTTGGCACCCCCAAGGTAAGTAATTTTTGAGTGCATGTTTTTAAAAAAATATGCACTCAAAATTATTTGTAAAGATATGCAATCAAAATTTACTTACCTTCTTTCAGAAAGCGACTTTAGGGATCTCCCTGAAATTTGGAAACATTTGGGGGTAAGGGGGTTGAGTTATGAAGCTCCAAAGGGGGTACCCATAGGAAAAAAACTTCTACTCCAAAGCTGATCAGGGAGATATAATTCTGCTGCTGCTTCCCATATGATTCCAATTAGAAGGTGTTTTCCTAGGGGCGCCCCCTTTGGAACTTCTTAACTCAGCCCCCTTACCCCAAATGTTTCCAAATTTCAGGGGGCTCCCTAAAATCACTTTCTTAAGGTACCCCTGCTTTGGTACCCCAAAAGTAAGTAATTTTTGAGTACTTTTTTTTTAAAAATATGCTCTCGAAATTATTTTTTAAATATGCAATCAAAATGTACTTACCTTGGGACTCCCAAGTAGCAGGGGTACCTTCCCAAAGCGATTTTAGGGAACCCCCTGAAATCTGGAAAGATTTAGGGGTAAGGGGACTTAATTATGAAGCTCTAAAGGGGCTGGGGGTAGTATTGGCAACTGTGCAGGGACTACGGAGGCAATCAGGGAGTTTACTCTACACCTATGGTATTAACTCCCTAATTGCCTCCACACTCCCAGCACACGTTGCCAATTACTACCCCCAGCCCCTTTACAGCTCAGCCAGTATACCTTATATACTCAAGTATAACAAAAAAAATGCCCTCGGCTTATACTCGAGTCAATAAGTTTCCCCAGTTTTTTGGGTAAAAATAGGCCCTTAGCTTATACTTGGGTCGGCTTATACTCGAGTATATATGGGTAAATGCCAAAGCTACTGATCTAACATATTTATTATAATATATCATGGAAAGAGCAATTATAGTCAAAAGTGTATGAGACTGAGTTATTTCACTACAAAGCCTGTAGTGACCCATGCATTAGTCAAATTCAGCTTGTGTGGGAAGTTTCAGAATGCATTCCAATGGCAAGTATAAGATTAAGCACCGGAGCTACATATCTGAAAGAGATTGATAAATTTTATAATTCTGTTCAAATCTAGGACACTGTGGAAGCTTATGCAGGAGAGACCTACTTTAGTCCCAGGAGGTCGTAACTAACACTTTCTCTGGCTTTTAAATATTAAATCAGAAAGCAGATAGCTAAGTAGGGCACTCATTAAATTTGATCGTACTCAGAAGTAATCAGAAGGATTAGACAAACACCTCCCAACAGTAAACTATTCAGCTTGTAATATTCCCAAGCTAACAGTAAAACCCGTTCTGCACAGATCATGACCTCTGCTTCAGTTTTCATCCAAGAATGGCTCAAAAATCAATATAACAGAGAAATGAAGAAACACAGACAATCCACCAGCAAGATATAACTAAAATGTCATCTCAAATCATGAATGCTTTTTACATTAAAAAAAACCCACTTCATTATTTTACATTTCATTGTGGTTTTATATTTTAACATCAGAATGTAGAGACAAAAAAGGACAAAGTAAAAAATGCTGGCATTTTACACAGTATGGATGCCTTTTTAAATGCAGAACACACAGAGAGAATGGAATGGCTGCATGTCATTATAACAGCAAATGTACAAGTTAAAATGTGTATAAGATGGCCAGAGAACCTACAGCAATCATGTTGTTCCCCACACCATCCCACCCTGTGGCTGCTCTACACTTTCTTAATGCCTATAAGAGATCTGAAACTCTTCTTTCAAACACTGTACTATAAATTCCATAGTTCCTAGGCCTTCTTCTTTGGAGGTATATTGCAACTAGGGAGAACCTTTCTTTATTTGCTTTAATTTTGGGAGAGGGCCTCCTGTTTATTTCTAAAGATTTTAGCAGGCAATAGCCAGGGAAGGATTTCATTAAGACGTAGGAGCCACTTCTACCTGATTGTCTCCCGAACCCTAATTAAAACACAAGCTTCCAATGTCTGAGAACTGTGAGTTTTCCTTAGGTTGTATCAATGAAAACAATCTCAGGACAGTGAATTTTGACAACCTCTGAACCTCTGAGTGAACTGAAACAGAGCTTCACTTGACATAAAGTAAGCTACAGTACTACTTTTTGGAGACCACACACAAGCACGATTCACTAAGCAGTAAACCACAGATTCAGGGGACTGAAAAGCGAGCCTCTTTTGCTAAGAGCCAGAGATTTTTTTATTAGCACATTTCTTTTTCATTATCTCACATCCTGCTTTGGAAACTAGCAGACAAATTTAAACAGACTTAAATGAGTTTGCTGTTTTGAAACCTACATATTTTCTGAGCAAGCATACTAACTTTAATTATGTTAACAACTCAAATGTAACTTGCAATTAAGCAGAATCCTTAAGGAACACAACCTGAAACCCTTAGCTATGCCCTTTTCACTCCAGAATTATAAAATATAAAGTGAAACTTGACTCTCTAGATAGATAAGAAAATACTAAGCAAAATTACGTTCTTGATTATTTGAAATAGGGTGGGGTAACATCAATGGGTTTTTACAAAGCCATTTTTAAAAATATAAATCAATTCTTTCTTTGTAAAAAGGATGAGGAACAAAACAAAAAAACAAAAAAAAACCCACAAGCTGTTCCTTACCCACATAAAATCAGTAAATATTTGTCAGGTCCAAGATTCCAAATATTTGATATACTCTACCAACTTCATGCTTGTGTGGAAATGTCTCTTGGCACTTAAATTTTTAAAAGGTATAAATTAGAACTACTTATTTTATCTTTCAACAATCTCACTTCAGTTTTTAAAAATCAAGGAATTAACCAGCTATTACTCTGACACATTTTTATTGGCTTAATGACATTTTGTTCGCCCTATTTTATTCAGACTTGCTAACTGGAAACCAGTACTGTAGATACTCTGAAACTGCAATTGAGAATTGGCTAGCATGGGTATTTCCTCCGGAACTGGAAATATATTGCAAATTCCCCCAAAAGCTATCATATCTGCAAGTCTGACCCCTGATTAACTGTGAACTTGATATAACAAGATATAGCAACTGACACATATAATTAAGGATATGGGTTAAAAATGAGCATTGATGAGTGGGGTTCTGAATACATCTGAAACATATTTTCCCAGTAGTCCAATTAAAAGATTGGTACTTGCAATACTTTCCGTGTATAAGACTATATTTTCATCTAAAATTGTTAGACTAAAAATTTAGGGTTGTCCCATACACGCAAGTAAGCTGAGAGAACCGCACATTTGCAAAACTGCAATTTTAGGCTGGAAAAGTGTGCGTGGGGGGGGTCATCTTATACATGGAGGTGTCCTATAGATGGAAAAATATGGTGTTTGTTTTATTTCTTTTCCTTACTGTTCATTACTGGGATTAACCACTGTATAAACTTTAGCTCACAGAAATATATGCATGGGAAATTGTGCTTCTGTGCCCATGATCAAGATCCTGGAAATGGCCCAGTTTCACTGCTCAAAGCCGCACCCAAGTTACTAGTAAGACAATAGATGCCAAGCTCTACATAAGCAAAAGGCAGATGAATGCTGACACTGTATGCTCGTGAGACATCAAGGAAAGACATTGTAACAGGAAAAGAAACCCCAACTACTGTGTGGTTTTCCCTTTTAGAAGTGCCATAGAAGCAGAAAAACTATTCACAGCGGATACTAGTCACTTCCGATAGAGGGTGGGCCCAGGTAATCAAGGAAAGGACTTTGGCCTCTCTGATTGCTACTTGTGTAGCCTGCATAATTAAACTGTAAACCGCCCAGAGTGCTTGAAGTGCTATGGGGAGGTGTATAAGCAGAACACTTTGCTTTGCTTGTACAGTATCTAGATAATCATGCCTCGCTCAATTTAACATAACCACTCTAGAAATATCGCAGTGCGAGCCAATTTCTCCTTGCCGATTGGGACAGGAATACCACAATTTCTCCTCAAAACACCAAACACTGGCTGGAAAATATTGTGGACTCCTGTAAGAGTGGGTTGGGGGTTTCCACACACAGAGAGACACAACCCTTGGGGAGGAGGAGACAACATATCCACCTGGCTAAAGAAACCTTCCTTTTGTCTCTCTCCTGATTTCCCTTTTTCTCCCCCTTCTGCCTCCTTAATCCTTTCTTTCTTCCCCTTCCTCCATCACAATGCTACAGCAGAACACATAACAACTAGAATAAGAGATAACAAAGCAGATCTTAAAATGTTACAATTAACTTTATTTACATCTAGATATAGTCTGCCTTTAAGGCTATTGATCCGCTTTGTATTTCTTTCTTTACCTGGAGCCACACCATTTGTCAGTTTTGTATCCTTGATGCTCACGATATTCATTAATTTCATTTTCTTTGTTTACCTGAAGCTCACACCATTTGTCAGTTTTGTATACTGGAAACTCACACCATTGGTTACTTTTGTATCCCTTTGTATACATGAAACTTACACATTTGTTTGGGCCTCGGTACTGTGTGCCTCCTCTTTGTATCCTACACCCTCCCCCTACACCCTCAGACCCTATAAAGCACCCCTGACCCTGCTCCTCGGGGCAGAGCCTTGTCTTTTGCCTCTCAAGGCAGGGTTTCTGTTTCCTTTTTTGGCCATTAAATGGACAACTTTAATCAAACTCTCTCGCAGTTTGGATCTGGTGGCTTTCCAGGGGCTAGCTCCATGAAATCAACAACACTGCTTACTACCAAGTCTCAGAAGCCGACTCCTTTTTTCACCAGCTAACCACTTTTTACCCAAGCACAAAGCAATTGTCAGAGCTGTTTTTTAACAAGTGTGAATCAGGCCATTTTCTCACTTTGAATCGTAGATACAGGAACAGAATAGTCCACATTCATAAATGAGGTTTTGAAGAACTGAATTTCCTGTCTTTTTAAAATGGTAATTTAAATATGCATACCCTACACAAATTTCAACAGAACTTTCTCTCTGTGGATTTATGCCGTGCTAAATGATTCTAGAAGATGAGCCCATGGTCAGTCCTACAGTTGTTGGGAGTAGACTAGAAATGTGAAGGCCTGGAAAGAAATGGAAAAATTCTGAAAAAAACCTGTGGTTTTGTCCATTTTTTCCCTGAAGCCTTTTTGGGTTTTTTTCCCTGAAAAATTGGAAAAATTGAAAAAAGAAAAAGAAAAAATGATAATGGAATGTTTTATTTTAACATGATGAATAACATTTTATGACATATTTTCAAATAATTTCCAAATAATTTCTAAAAAACATGCATAGTATCAGATTATTCTAATTTCTGTGCACTGAGGACAAGCAAGTCCTAGGTTACAAACTGAACTCTCCAATGCAAGGACAAGATGCATTTCTTCCTTTAGGAGGTGCTGCTATTGTCACAAGAAAAAGGTTTCACTTTTGTTTTTGCATGGGGGTGGGCATGTTAATGAATTCATAAATTCTTTTTATGAGAAAGAGGTTTTTATTTTATTTTGCTTAATACTGTGTAGAGGAAATATGAATAATTGTTAATTCTGGGTTTTTAAACATTATTTTGTAGAGGTTTTTTTGTTCCAAATGAATTAGTAAACAGTTCAGTAGACTGTTACACCATTTGTTACAATTACAGATAAATATTGTGTAAAAAGTAAATTATGTTTATAATAATTGTTTGGATATACTACAGGTGAAACTAGAAAAATTAGAATATCGTGCAACTGTTCATTTATTTCAGTAAGTCACCTCAAAAGTTGAAACTAATAGATGAGATAGACTTATTACATGCAAAGCAAGATATGTCAAGCCTTACTTTGGTATAATTGTGATTATTATGGCATACAGTTTATGAAAACCCCAAATTCACAATCTCAGAAAATTAGAATATTACATGACATCAATAACACAAGGATTGGAAATAGAACAATATCAGACCTCTGAAAAGTGTAAGCATGCATATGTACTCAGTACTTGGTTTGGGCCCCTTTTGCATCAATTACTGCCTGAATGCAGCGTGGCATGGATGCTATCAGCCTGTGGCACTGATGAGGTGTCATGGAAGACCAGGATGCTTCAACAGCCGCCTTCAGCTCCACTGCACTGTTTGGTTTCATGTCCCTCATCTTTCTCTTGGCAATGCCCCACAGATTTTCTATGGGGTTCCGGTCAGGTGAGTTTACTGGCCAAATCAAGCACAGTAATCCCATGGTCACTGAACCAGGTTTTGGTACTTTTGACAGCGTGGACAGGTACCAAGTCCTGCTGGAAAATGAAGTCAGCTTCCCCATAAAGCTCGTCTGTGGAAGCATGGAGTGCTCCAAAATCTCCTGGTAGATGGCTGCGTTGACCCAGGACCTATTCAAGCACAGTGGACCAACACCAGCAGATGACATGGCTCCCCAAATCAACAGACTGCGGAAACTTCACACTGGGTTTCAAGCATCATACATTGTGTGCCTCTCCATTCTTCCTCCAGACTTGTGGGTCCTTGGTTCCCAAATGAGATGCAAAAGTTGCTCTCATCAGAAAAGAGGACTTTGGACCACTGAGCAACAGTGTTCAGGAGCGGCTTGACAAGAGGAATGCAAAACTTGAAGCCCATGTCCAGGATCCATCTGTGTGTGATGGCTCTTGATGCACTAACTCCAGCCTCAGTCCACTCCTTGTGAAAGTCCCCAACACTTTTGATTGGCCTCTTCCTGAATATTCTCTCCAGACTGCGGTCATCCCTACTGCTTGTGCACCTTTTCCTTCCACACTTTCCCCTTCCACATAACTTTCTATTGTTGTGCTTTGATACAGCACTTTGGGAACATCCCATTTCTTTTTTGCAACCTGTATCTTTTGGAGCTTTCCCTCATTATGGAGGGTGTCAATGATGGTTTTCTGCACAACTGTCAGGTCAGCAGTGTTTCCCATGATTGTGATTCCTACTGAACCTGACTGAGAGACCATTTAAAGGCTCAGGAACCCTTTTCAGGTGTTATGGATTTATTAGCTGACACTCTGAGCCTAGAATATTGAACCTTTTCACACCATTGCAATTTTCTGAGATTGTGAATTTGGGGTTTTCATAAGCTGTACGCCAGAATAATCACAAGTATACCAAAGTAAGATTTGCCATATCTTGCTTTGCATGTAATGAGTCTATCTCATATATTCGTTTCACCTTTTGAGTTGACATATTGAAATAAATTAACATTTGCATAATATTCTAATGTTTCAAGTTTTACCTGTATATTTTAATATGTTAGTTGTGATAATTTTATGCAAACTCAGATTGCCCATAGTCATATTTTATGTTCCTAAAGTAACAGAATGACTTTTAAGCTATAAAAGGGGGGAGTGCTAATGTAGCATTTTTTACAATTTTTCCAAAAATGTCTGTTTTTTGGGGGGGGGCAGTTTTTTTTCCAAGCTTCAAAATTTCTGGAAATTTTACATCTCTAGAGAAGACACAAGTGAGAATACCTTAGATATGGCTCTAACTACTCTGTATTAAAATATTTTGAAGGGATGTTTTGGGCTTAATGAAATTGTGAAGAAAAGTTGTGTGTAGGTACACCACATACAATGGAGAAACATAAGCACCCATTAAACTCTCAGTTAAACTAATGTTGTTCTGTCTGTTCTGCAGAATGTGAAATAGAAAGTGATGCTCTAATTTCCAAACCCTTTCTTTGAATTAGAAAAGCTGAGGAAGCAAAGCTGTATCAGACTAAAAGCTCTATGGATATATTGTGTCCCTTTGCCTTTTGAAATAAAAAAGGCTCTCAAACCATCCGTACAATGTGAAAAAAACAACAGTAAAGAAAGATGGAGACAAAAAAACCCAACTTGTCTGAAATGTCATGCTGGAAGACAACTGTACATATATGAAAGAGCCAGAGAAGCAGAAAAATGGAGTGTTCAATCATGTCATGCCTGAATTCTCAAAAGAAGAAAAATGATAATGCTGAGTTTATCCTATGCTCATATAATCCACATACAGAAGATACCAGAATGCACAATGTTGCTGTAAAAATAGAGTGAAGCTGTAGAAAAATAGGATATACCATGAGATGGACTGACTCAATAAAGGAAACCACAAAGCCACCGTTTACATCGGGGTGTCCAAACTTTTTACAAGGAGGGTCAGATTTGGTGAGGTGAAAATGTGTGGGGACCGACCATTCAGCCACATTTGTGCCCCGCCCCCCACCGGACTTTGGACAACCTCTAGGACAGGAGTGTCCAAACTTTTTGCATGGAGGGCCAGATTTGGTGAGGTTAAAATGTTGGGGGTCGACCATTCAGGCACATTTGGTTCCTGGGATGGACTAAGGCCCTTTGTACACGACCCCTAAACTCCGCCGCAAATGGCTCCCAGCTCCGGAGCTTAAAATTGTTTCTCCACCAGCTCCGGAGTTTACAGATAATTAAGTCCGACCACGCCCACCTAAGCGTGTCCCAGCACACTTTTCAGGTACCTGCTCTCTGGAGGTGAAAATTTCTGATGCGGATATAAAGTAGTGACTGCCCGGCTCTCCTTGCTTCTGTTTGTTCTTTTTTGCCCCCCGCCCCTTTAAGAGATCTGAATGCAGTGCCGGGACGGCAGAACGGAGGTGAGCGGCATTCTTTTCTTCCTTTTTTTCTCCCTCCCCTCACGCAGCCAGCAGCCAGGAGTGCAGAGGGGGTGGGAACGCAGGAACAGCAACAAACCCCTAAGATCTCTGGTCCGAATTTAAGTGGCCAGCGGATCTTAGGGGTCGTGTGAAAAGGCCCTAAGTCTCTATAACATGCAAGGAGGCAGGGAGGATGCTGCAACCACAGAGCCGGGGGCAGGTAGGCTAGGCAGGTGGCTTGGGGGATGGACAGAGGCAGGGAGAGCAGGCAAACCATAAAACTGCAAGCTGATGTCTCCATCCAGTATCGGAAAGGGACAGCTGGCAGTGATGAGTGACAAGCTGAGCCAGTGGGCAGAAAAGGCCGCAGGCTGCTCAGAATTTGAAAACGGGCCACATTTGGCCCCCGGGCCTGACTTTGTTCATGCCTGGTTTACAAGATCTGAGCAGAACTTAATGGAAAACACAAGCAAGAAGGAGGAGTAGGAGGAGAGAACAGTTCATGTGAGATACTGTTGGTTTGCAAGAGTTCTTAATGACAGAACATTCTGGAAGCCAGTAACTCATAAAACCACAGAAGTGACTTGATAATACATAGCATCTTTGCAGAGTTTTCTTTAATTACCAAACAAGAGCATAGTGACAAGATGGGTGGAATAGGTACCCAAGCTCTACTAACATAGAGGCAGACCATTCTCAACCACAAAACAAAAAACAATAATTTCACATCTTAAACTAGTGAACTTCTGCATATTTATTCTCTATGCTTTAAAATATCTTTTAAAATACTGTATTGTTAAACCAGAAGCAGAAACTCTTTTTAATGTCTGTTTGGCCAGGAAGGATTTAAGTGTTTTCCTCCTCAAGAGTCATTTGACTGGCACTATTAAAGTTATAAAGTTTTTTGGGGGGTCCACTCCCAGTTTTTGATGTGCCTTGGAGACCGCTGAATTTAGCTGTCACAGAAAATCTTTTGCAGTACACTTGTGCAATAATATATTCCTAGTCATCCTTACTGATGAATATTTTTGAATTGTATTTCTATGTTCAAAGACAGAAAGTATTTTTCAAACAACTGTTAATTGATCAGTCATATGGGCTGTTACTCAAACCAGTAAAGTACTTGATACTTGGACACTGTTGCATATGGAAAGTCGAGGATCATATTTGTCCTAATCTTCTGGAAAGCTCTTGTTCTAGTTCTCACTGTAATAGTTTATTCTTTATATCTAGGAATAGTACCTCTCAGTAACAGAGAAGAGAATACATTTCACATTCACAGCCTCTTAAGAAGCTTAGAATGCAAGGCCATATAACTGCAATTGAAAACTGGCTTTTAGAACTATTTATCTTCTTCTGGCCCAAGGACAGAGGATATCCATTATCAGTAGCTTTTCAAAACAAGATCATTTGTTTCTCATATTTCTTATTTAAGATAAGTTTTTCCCCCTTACATCTGAAGTGGGGTCCTTTAAAAACACTGCATTGGTTAAGTCCAAGTTTAATGGAAATTGTTGGAATCCAATTCTAAGCCACTCTATTAATTAACCTGGTAGGTGATGGGGGATGCTGAGGATTTGGGCAATGTTTTTGACAAAGTGCCCCATGATAATCGGATTAGCAAGGTAACTAGGTATGTGCTAGATACAACTAGATAGAACTGTTAGGCAAATACACAGTTGGCTAGAGAATAATATTCAGAGTTTTTATCCACGGTTTCTTCTCAAACAAGAAGAATGAGATGCTTCAAGGCTCATTCGCCATCTTCAATATTTTTATTAATGGAGATCTCAAGATGGATACAGCACACAGAGCAATATGGCTGCAAAAATGGCAAATGCTATTTTAGGGAATATTATCAGAAATCTAGTCTACATATCCTATGAGTACTAGTTCTCCTCTATTCAGCACTAGATAAGTCTCCCTTTGAGTACTGTGTCTAGTTCTGGATACTACATAAAGAAGGATGCCAAACAACTGGAACAAGTTCAGAGGAGGGCAACAAGGATGATCAGGAGATTGGAAACCAAGCCTTATAAAGAAATACTCATAATAATTTGACATGTTTTGCCTTGAGAAAAGGCTTAGGAGAGATATGACATCACTTTTCAAATTCTGTACTTGAAAGGTGGTCTACAATGGAGGAGCAGGATCTATTGTCAATCATCCAAGAGTGTAGGGCACACATCATAATGGGCTCAGGTTATATGAAGCCAGATCTCAGTTGAGTATCAGGAAAAACTCTCAGTTGAGTATCAGGAAAATGTGTTAGAACAGCACTACAATGGAAACACTTAGTAGGGGAAGTGTTGAGTGCTCCAATGCTGGAAGCAATCAAGAGAAAACTATACAGGTACCTATCAGATATACTTTGTTTTGAATGTCTGCATTGAGCTGTCCTTCCAAAAGCAGGCAAATGCCTTTCTCTTCAGATAAGCTTTTCCTTGATAACTGGCTACCTGAGTGAGGTTTTAAAATAGATGGTTGCGCCTTACTGCTTTGTATGTGGTTTTGGAGTTGCTTTTGTTTACCATCTTATCGAGTGGCATTTGCTTAATCCCTTCTTTTAAAGGAGAAAGATGAAATAATAATAATAATAATAATAATAATAATAATAATAATAATAATAATAATAATAATAATAATAATAATAATAATAAATAAATAAATAAATAAATAAATAAATAAATAAATAAATAAATAAATAAATGTTTGAAAGCCAGTAACAGAGAGCACTTAACTAATATTAAAAAGACCTGAGTTCAGATCTCCACTCAGCTGCTGCAACTTACTGGGGAGTAGCAATGATAAACCACTTCTTGAATATTTTTTACGTTCCTTAGAAATTCTATTAGGGCTTCCATAAGTCAGAAGCACCTTGATGGTACATAAAATGGTCATGCCTGGAAAGACCAATGTTAGACTTTAATCATATACACATCCACTTAGAAATAAGCCCCACTAAATACAATGGAATTCAGTTTTTAACAGATATACAGATATCCCACGGGAAGATGGGCGGGGTATAAATGTAATAAATAAATAAATAATAAATAAATAAATTTTACTAAAGATAAGATTTTTGGATTTCGTGGACTACAGATCTCATAATGCTAGGCCAAACTTCACAAGTTTCAGGTTCCTACCCCTCACAATGATGTGAAACTGCCTTTAACATTGTGATTAGGGGACTGGAACACCTTCCTTACCATCTGAGGCTGCAACAGCTGGGCCTCTTCACTCTTGAACGACGGCGCCTAAGAGGTCACCTGATGGAAGTTTATAAAATCATACACAGTATGGACAAAGTAGATAAGGAATTTCCCTATTGCACAACACTAGAACTAGGGGGCACGCCATGATACCTTTGGGTGCTAGATCTCAAACAAATAAGAGAAAGTACTTTTTCACCCAGAGGATCCCTGCCAAAAGACGTGGTGACAGCTGTCCACCTTGACAGCTTTAAGAAAGGATTGGACAAGTTCATGGAGAACAAGGGCATCAATGGCTATCATTATGGATGCCTACGGACAACCTCTGGGTTGGAGAGATAGGCAGGATATCTCTCAATACCATTTGCAGGGAATTGTAAGCAGGTAAAGACATCTGCTTGGGAATACCCTGAAGCAAATGGTGAGCCACTCACTGTGTGAGGCAGAATGATGGACTGGATGGGTTGTGGCCTGTTCCAGCAAGGCTGTTCTTATGTATGATTTTAAACTTGTGGAAAACCTCTTGCCCTCTCAGGATATCAGTGAGTGGCTGCATGGATTTTCCTCTTTAGTTTTTCTCTGTCAGAAAAACAAAAATAGTAATCTTCTCCATAGTGCACTGCAGAACGGGGATGTAAACTAAAAACAATAAAGAGTCTTAAAATCCAAAGTACTCAAGATGTCTGGCTTGCACAACCATGAGCCTAGTAAAGTTTATGACTGCAATTCTGAACCGGCTCACTGCAGTTTAAATCCAAGTAAACACACCGGAGCATATAACCAAGTAAACAAGTTTAGGTTTCTGCAGCATCAATAGCCAAAGGTTTCTTTAAAAACTCCAAAGAGGGCTACCTTAATTTCAATGCTCACTAGCAATCATCTCTGAAATGGTTGCTATCCCTCTTTAATAGGGCTAGTACTTATTTATATCAAGAGAAAAAGAACTTCTTTGCTGAATGTAATACCATGGTTTTTTTAAAAAACAACTACTTGATCTCAAACACAAATATGTTCTAGAAGTACTGGTTGATCAGTCATATTTTCAGGCTAAATGAAATTAGCCAACTGCAACTAACTCTTAATATTATTCCATTATATCAGGGCTGTCCAACATTGAACAGCCCGCGGACTCCTTTTGCCCACCGCACGTCCCCGCGGACTCCTTTCGAAAGTGCCACATGTCCCCGCGGGCTCCTTTCCTAAGTGTGCATGCACGCTCACACACACACACTCCTCGCTGCTGCTCCACCTGCCCACCCCCAAGGTCCCCATTGTTGGCGGCAGCGGCAGTGGAGCTTTAGCAGCTCACCCACCTGCCAAGGTCCCCAGCGTTGGCAGCACCTGAGCCTCAGCCACCCCCCACGCCCACCCCAAAAGGTTCCTGGTGCTGGCGGTAGCAGAGCCTCAGCCGCCTGCCCACCCACTCACCCACCAAGGTCCCTGGTGTTGGTGGCAGCAGCAGCGGAGCCTCGGCC
The DNA here is from genome assembly GCA_037367245.1 of Phrynocephalus guinanensis. Classification (NCBI taxonomy): domain Eukaryota; kingdom Metazoa; phylum Chordata; class Lepidosauria; order Squamata; family Agamidae; genus Phrynocephalus; species Phrynocephalus guinanensis. The sequence continues at coordinate 34,396,635 of CM074739.1, read as the reverse complement.
GGTCGGTCGTAAATGTCTGGGACGGCTGAGCAAAAAAAAATTACCCCCCCCCGATCACGCCACCACTGGAGGTGGGTTGGGAAGTGGGCAGGGACCTGGCGGGAGACTTCTGAGAGCCCCGCAGCCTACCAGTCGCCCACGGTCGATGGGTTGAGCAGGCCTGTATTATACTGTGTTTCCCCGAAAATAAGACACTGTCTTATATTTATTTTTTCTCAAGAAGACACACTAGGGCTTATTTTCAGGGGATGTCTTACTTTTATTAAGTATAATATTCTTGAATGTCAGCCCTGCACACAACCATAGCCACGCCCATCACTAGGTCTTATTATCAGGGTAGGGCTTATATTTAACAAATGCATAGAAATCCTGCTAGGGCTTATTTTGGGGGGAGGTCTTATTTTTCAGGGAAACAGGGTATTTATTTATTTATTTATTTATTTATTTATTTTTGTTTTTCTTAACCGCCCAGTTTTCCCATGGGACCTCTGGGCAGTGTGCAGCAAATAAATACAAGAACCCAACCAAACCCACATGATAAACAAACAAATATCAGACAAAAAACAAAACAAAAATGATAAACAACATAAGTAATACGACAACAAAGAGTCCGGCAAGATAAAGGGCAGGGACAAGATGAAACAACCGACAACAACTCACAGATGTACGCTCAGCGATCACCAAAGGCTTCCACAAAAAGGCCAGGTCTTTAAAGCTTTCCTAAAGACCGGCAGAAACTCTGCCAGCCTAATCTCTGGTGGCAACTTATTCCAGTGTTGGGATGACCACCAAGAACGTCCAATTACGAGTAGACACCCTCCGGGCCTCCCTTGGAGTGGCCACCTGAAGCGAAAAGACGAGCGAAGCTCTGGTCGGTCAGGATGAGGGTAGGCTCTGGGAGATCATAAAAACTGGTACAGTAGGACACCCATATCCACCGATTCATTATCCACTGATTCAGTTGTCCACAGTTGACAGAGGGAAAGAATTAAATAAATAATTCAGCAGCTGCAAAGCAAGCTACTATTATAAACAGCAGCTATAAAGCAAGCTGCTGTCAGGAAACAGCAGTATTGGGGGGTTTGGGGGTGTTCTATCTTATCCACAGTTTTCTTTATCCATGGGAAGACCTGGAACCAATCCCCAAAGGATATTGGGGTCCTACTGTTTACCTGAAACTGAAACGCTTAGGGCTGGCAAACTAAATACTGAACTATGTTGTGTGGGCCTATTTGGAGATGCAATCCTGATTGCCTCCCATCCAAATAATTTTAAGATTCACCAAGCTCAATGCATCACTTCATGAACAAATGACTTCCATAGGAGGCAATATCAGAAGAAAATACAGAATAAAGAAAAATTCAAATTGAGAACTAGATAAGTGCAGCAACTGCAGTTAACTTCAAATGAAGTCAACTGCAGGACACACTCATAAGAAATTCTACCAAACTCAACAATACCCAGCTGAACTATGAGATTCATAACTCCAATTAACATTCATAACATACACATGTGCAATATTGTAACTTCAACATGTCAAAACTATGCTTAACAATATCTACCATATCCCTGTAACTCCCTCTCAACCAACAACAGTTTGCTGAGAAGTTACTACATTAAAATGGATGTTTTTAAATTTAAAATGAATGTTTCCTAGGTAAGGCTGAGATCATAACACACTGAAGCTCTACGTGGAGTTGATAAAAATGTTGCATGTTTCATGCACAACAATTGTGATGGAAATTAATGAAAAGATGAAAAAATACTATATTTCCTACATGAATATACTTAACTTTCCTATTCAAGTGGGAAATAAATCCAATGCAAAAACTAAACAGAATTTCCTCAGTCTCCAAAACAGTGGAGAGGCAAACTTAGTGCCAATTCTGGTATCAGAGTCGCCTGAACAAGCACTATTCTGAAAGTCTCCTGTAAGGAATTTCAAGTTATATAAAAAAATTTAAAAACACAAAAACAGTTGGGAAAAGCTGCAAGAACCAATACGGACTTCATGCATATTCTAGTGTGCTGCACACAAATGTGCGTGAGAAATCTGACAGATTCTTTCCAAATGATGAAAAGCTTGAGATCAAGTTAACTTGGCAAAGCAACAAGAAGGAAAGCATTGCCTAAGCATTCTCTGCCCATCTATCTATTTAAAAATAATTCAAGTACAGCATGGCTCAGTGATGCTTACTCCCAAGAAAAGATGTTGTAACTTTCTCCCTACACTTCCTGGATCAACATATTTATAACTCAAAGGCAAGTCCTGCACACTTGACAGAGTTACTCAAGCTAGCAATTACCATGTGTTTAATTAAACCAGCACTTCTAATCTCCATTACTTGCGCTAATACTACTACTGTACTACAGTAGATTACCTGCCCCAATATCTACCTTTGTATAGATGTGTGGCAAAATGTTTTTGAAGTAGTGGATTTTGACCTATGCAAATTCTCATTGAAATAAATCTGAGTCCTTAAAGTGCTACAATGTTTTTGTTCCCCCTTTTTAATTTTCCCAAACATGGCTATTTCTTCTGAAACTTAAATATATATGATAATTTTCACAGAATAATACAGCTATGTTTTATATTTGTTCCTTTTTGTTGCACATGGCAACCCCCCCAAACACACACACACAAACACACACACACACGGTTTTAAAACACAGGGTGAAAAGCCACTGCGCTAGAGATCTAGGGCATCCTCTTCTCTTTATGTCTGAATTTTGAATTATCAGTATTTTTCTGTCTATAAGACACCCCAGGTATAAGACACACACACTTTTCAAACCCCAAATTACAATTTTGCAACTGTGTGGTTCTCTCCTCTGCTTGCTTCTGTGTATAAGATGATCCTAATTTTTTAGTCTAACAATTTTTAGACAAAATTAGTCTTATGCATGGAAAAATACTGTCCTTCAAAACCAAGCTTTCAGTCATTTAAAACCACTTGCTGGGCAACCAGCTGTTACCACTGGTGTGTTCCTTACTGCTCTTCCCTGTTTAATCAGTGCTGATAGAAAATTCTTGCACAATATAATTTCTAACACCAAACTTTTAAAAGCCATTCCAAGGCAAGAGAGGGTGGGGGAGGGGGAGGACCCTTAGCCCTCAGGCTTGAAAGGTTCTTACTCGACTAGGGATTCCATCTATTTACTGTATTTATTTTGCATTCACCTTGCCATATGTCTGTGAAGATTCTCAGTCATCCAAGTGAGTTTACCTGGAAGTTGAGTCATGGCAGCTGGACTTCTGTTTCTTAAGAGATTGGAAGGTTTAGCTGCTCATCCATACAGCTTTGTCAGTCTGAAGAAAGCTAGTTGTGAGTACTCCATTTTATAGGTCACTTTGACCTCTTGTCAACCTGGTCTGAAATAGGCTCCCAAGATTAACAAAGGCCTGAATAGGCCATTGTTCCTCATCTTCTTTGCTCAGACTGACCAAGCTGTTTGGATGAGCAGTGAAACATTTCAATCTCTCCTATAAAGAAGACCAATTGCCATGACATAACTTCCAGATTCACCTTGCCAGTTATTTGAGCTGTACCACCTACTAGATGCCCTAAGGCCAAGGTGACGAAACTTTGGCACTCCAGATGTTTTGGACTACAACTCCCAGAATTCCGAACCTAAACTGTCAATGGCAAAGGACTGTGGGAGGTGTGGTCCAAAACATCTGGAGTGCCGAAGGTTTGCCACCAGTGCCCTAAGGACATCCGAACTGGCCTGATTTCGGAAGCTAAGCAGGGTCAGCCCTGGTTAGTACTTGGAAGTACTTGGAAGGGAAACCACCAGGGAATACCAGGTGCTGCAGTAGGAACTGGCAAACCACTCCAGTATTCCTGCCAAGAAAACTCCATGGACATGGTGTCACAAGGAGTTGGTCATGAGTGTAATGACAAAACACAACACACACCTACACTGGACATGATGCACTTAAATCCAACTGGCCTTTTTTTTTCCTGGACCAACATCCTCTCCAAAAGTGAGGCCTCCAAGACACAAAGCTTCCTCCCAACCCCTTCCTGGCTCTTTCTGACAGCTGGCCCACGGGATGTCTCCCCCCCCCCCCATCGGAGCCACTTACAGAGAAGAGTGCGTTTTGGAGCCCGAAAGGGATGGGGGTGAGCCTGGCCAGGGCCACCACCTTGAGGCCGCTCCTGCCTTCCACCACGCGGATGACGGCGCTGAGCTTCTCGCTGCTCTGGATGCGGGCCAGGACCCAGCGGGCCAGCAGCTTCTTGCAGGCGAGGTGGGCCACGCAGGTCCCGACCAGGACGCCCAGCACCATGAGTCCCATGCCCAGCACGAAGCCGTAGAGGTAGCCGGCGGCCACGTTGAGGAGGATGTAGCCCCAGCCGCAGGGGAACGAGACGGCCACGAAGCCGGCGGTGAAGAGGAGCGCGCCGGCCACGCTGCCCAGGGAGCTCTCGGCCCAGAGCATCAAGCCGCGCAGGTAGCGGCGCACCAGGGCCAGCGAGGCGAAGCAGAGGGCGAACAGCAAGGCCACGCTGAGGCAGCTCTTGCACCAGCAGGTGCCCAGCAAGCAGCCCCCCGGGCAGCGCCAGCCCGGACGCCCGTCGCCCAAGCCCGGCCCGGCCTCGGGCAGCTGGCACAGCAGGAGCTCCACCGACGGCGCCTCCGGATCGGGGTGGTGGTTGGGGTGGTGGTAGTGGTGGGGCGAGGAGGGCGGCGGGTAAGGATGGAGCCCGTTGGGCTCCCCCGAGAGGAGCCCTTCCGAAGCTCCCGCGCCGCCTCCGCCGCCGCCGCCGCCTCCTCCTCCTCCGGCCGCCGCCGGGCCGCCGCCGCCGCCGCCGCCGCCGCCCAGCCGAGGCAGCCACCGGCTCAGGTCCTGCCGAGCGCCCTGGGCCACGGCTTGCTTGGTGGTCCGCCAGAGCAGCTGCAAGGCGGCCGCCCCGGAGCTCCACATGGCCCGGCGTCTTTTAAGGCGGCAGCGGCGGAGACGAAGGGGACCCGAACGCCCAGAGCGCGAGCAGGAGGAGGAGGAGGAGGCCCCCTCGGCGGCCACCGCCAGAGGAGGAGGAGGAGGAGGAGGAGGCCGGGCAGCTGCTGCTGCTGCTGCTGCTACTTCGCCCTCTCCGCTCGGCAGGCGCCTGGAGCGGCCGCTCGCTCATCGCCGCCGCGGGATAACCGGCTGGAGGGCGAGGCGGCGCCAGGCCAAGAAGCGGAGTCGCGCCAACTTCCCGCCTCGCTCGGCCTTGGCCCTCCGACTCAGCGGCGGCTCCCCGTCGCCTGCCGTTACACAGCGGCCGGCGGGACCGGGCGGGCTGCTCGGCCTTCTTGGCGGAAGGGGCCTCCCGGCGGGCAGACCCCCAGGCGGCGGCGGCGGCGGCACCGACGGCACCGGCGCCCCATCCCCCGGCGCTCTGGGCAGGCCGCGCCGCTGGAGAGGGGGCTTGGCGGAGCGAGCGGGCGGGCGGGCGGGCGGGCGGCCCGTTGGAGGCTCAGCGGCACCCACGCGGAGGCGGAGGCGGAGGCGGGAGTGCTCGTCCGAGGGCGCCGCGGCGAGACCGATGTGGCAAAGCTCGGCCGGGGCTTGAACGGAGGAGGAGGAGGAGGAGGAGGAGCCGGGAAGGAGGCGGAGGCGGAGGCGGATGGGGGCCGCCTCCCGTGGCGGAGCGGAGGGGAGGCAAAGGGGCGACGGCGACAACAACGACGCCGGTCTCGTCGTGTTTTGCAGGGCAACGTTTTCCTGCCCACGTAGGCAGGGCTCTCCTCGCCGGCGTTTCAGCGGTAAAGGCGAACTTGAGCATAAACCCACGCACGGGTTTCTTTTCTCCTCACGAGCATCCTTCCTCTCACGAGCGAGCCACGCCTGCACGCGACCCAGCGAGAACAAGTGGCTCATCTCTCTCTCTCTCTCTCTCTCTCTCTCTCTCTCTCTCTCTCTCTCTCTCTCTCACACACACACACACACACACACACACACACACACACACACACACACACTGCTCCTGTCACTATACAAACAACCAGTGTGTTTACACACATGCCCTAATGTTGACGCCAACATCTCACACACTTTGGAAACCCTACTAGGTAGGGCTTGCCATGAGTCAGAAGCAACCTGGTGGCACCTAATGTTGAGACCATGAATTAATACAGACTTAACAGATTCAAGTGAAATTGTAAGCTCTCTGAAACTGTTTCAACTTTACTGAAATGTGTGCCTCAGCAAGAGTGAAAGAAGAAGAGCCTGTGTTAAATGTGCAAGGACATCAGTGGGGTGTGTGTGTGTACAAGGAGGATGAAATAGGAATGGCTCTAACACAGTGGTGGCCATACTTTGGCCCTCCAGATGTTTTGGACCACAACTCCCAGAATTCCAAGCCTGTATTGCCAATGACAAAGGAATGTGGGAGTTGTGGTCCAAAACATCTCGAGAGCCAAAGTTTGGCCACCACTGCACAGTTACAGCTTGCCCAAAGAATGTTGTTGATTGGTGAGGGGCATCTCATGCTTTCTGTACTTAAATGTGTACCCTGCCTTTGTTAGTTGCAACTTTTTCCTTCTGCTTAAGGAGGAAAAGTCATCCCCCTTCCTTTATCAGGCTGAATAAACAGATGGTGATTTGGATCTCTGCTTGTATCAGAAGTTTTTGGCTAAGTTATTCTGATACAAAGAAAGTGCCTAACTCTTGTTTCACAACTTGCTGCAACCTGCTATAATGTGTACTATAATGTATAATGAGTCTTTACCTACCTATCTGTACCCTTAAAACCTGTACTATTGCCACATGAGATCAGCAAGAGGCAAGATGAGGCAACCCTCTCAGGTTCTGGATAGTCCAGCTGTATCTCACGAATGCTGGCTGTTCTCTGTTGTGGGCAGAACTAAGGGATCCATCAGAGGAACATTTGTCCCATTGCTTGGTCCGCGATGGGGATGATTTGCTTGACTCATGGTCACTAGAAATCACTGGAGTGAATCAACCTTTCCCCACAACAGTCCTACCCACACCTTTTTGAGCCTCTGTCAAGGGATTCCACTTTTTGGGAGTGCATAGGATTGCTCTCGTAGTGCAGTGGTTAAAATACAGTACCACAGCTGTAACTGTGCTCATGACCTGGGGTTCAGTTCCAGGTAGCAGGCTCAAGGTTCACGCCACCTTCCATCCTTCTGATGTCAGTCAAATGAGTACCTAGCTTTTGGGGGAGGCGCGCAATGTGCACACTGCATAATTACTTAAAAACCACCCAGAGAGTGCTTTAAATGCTATGGAGTGGTATATAAGAAGCACACTTTGCTTTTGCTCTGGTTAAGTCAATTTCCATTGCGCATGATCACTTTGAAAATACTAAAAGTGAGCCTTTCCAGCTATCAAGGCTCTTTCCATTTTGAATGCCTGATATTGTGGAGTGAGTTAACAAGTCAGCTACTTCAGACTCTTGGCAAGTTTAAAATGGAAAGAAATAGACCAAAGAGAGTCGCTTGAGCTCCAGTGTGCCATATGGATACTTGGATCACACCAAATGGCATATTGGACCTCCACCTGACTCCAAGTGACCATACTCAGCCTGCAGCAGCCTGCTCCAGTGTAGCCAGTGTAGACACGTGCTGTGCTACATATTCCATACAATAATTGTCTTGGGCATTCAGAGCTAGGTTGCAGCGGGCAAGGCCAGTCCTTAGTCACTGCTGAAGTAGAAGCCAATTTTCCAATCCAGTCAGCTTCTGTGTGTGGCCAAAGCATGAAGTCTGCATTGAATACTTCATCTTGGACAATAGAATATGCAGCATGCAAGAAATGTTTGTGGTATACAAAGCATTCTTTGGACAGTGGCAAAGTATTATACCAAGTATAACTTGTATAATCAATGCCTGAGGGTGAAGAATTGCATAATTTCCCTGGGATTGCATGGGAAGGAAAAAATAGAGTTCGATATCATCAGCATACTGATGGCACTAACCCCAATCACAAACCATTTAAAGTCAAAGATCTATCACACCATTGTATGACCTGTCACGGTGTGCAGAATGCTGGCTGGTGACTAGGGATGGGCAGCACATTCTGAAACTATCCACGCAAGCCCAGGTGCTGTTCAGAAGCAAGCAGCCAATCACTTACCTTCCTGCACAGTCGTATCGGGCTAAAGTCCAACCAAGAAGAAGTCTCCTGATGTCATCTGTCCTTCTCCCTGGTGCTGGCCAATCAGGAGCTGTGCAAGGAAATGCATCATCCCGTCTCCCTGTCTGATTAGCCTGCTACCCTCCAGAAGTTTTGGACTGCAACTCCCATCAGCCCTATTTAATAAGTTTAATAATGTTTTCTGTTATGTCTGTCCATCACTTAAACCTCCCCATGATATAGCTTAGTGCTGAATGATGGCTGGGATGCATCACTGAATATTACCATGTGTCAACTATTCTTAAATTGACTAGATTTTTAAAAATATGCCATAGTCTGTGTTAATCTATGCTGATAGTACTTACCCACACAGTAAGAATCATAAGTACTACAATATGTGCATTACAGCACATACAGATTTTAAGGGCTTTGGCTTTAAAGAATGATGTGAAGAAAATGTCATCTGGTGGCCTTGAGCCACCATTCACATGGACAAGAGACTAGTGTTGAGGGGATTAATTACAGCACCTGCCATTCTCATATAGATAAAACAATTATATATAATTGCTGCACTTGTTATTAAAAGCACACCATGATTTGTTCCTTGTCCCATGTTTGGTTTGGTTGAATGTGGAACTTGAGACATGTGAGCCATGAACATCCATTTATCTGGGAGTTAATTCAGTGACCTAGATCCAGTTGCTAGTCCTAACTAGACTAGGTCCATTTAATCCATTGACAATTAACATACAGTAAATCCCACTGATTCAATATGTCTACTTCAGTTGGGACTAATAATTAAATTTAAGCAAGCCAGACTTACACTTCACTTTGTGTAGGTTTGCAGTGCAAAAGAAATCAAATAACAAGCAAAACAATACAGATTGCTTCAAGAAAAATGTCCAAAATCCTTTTCTGTAACACCAGTTGTGAGCAAGGGTGGCTTTGTGTGGGCCTGGAATTTAAATACAGTGGTACCTTGTATAAAGGAATTAATTCGTTCCAAATGAAATTATGTTAAGCAAATTTTCCTTTATACATATTCCCATAGGAATGCATTGAAAATAGAGTAATCCCATTTTTATGTTGTACAGATTTTCCCCATAGGCAATTATGTTAAGCAAATTTCCCCTATCTCCGGAGTTTTTTATGTTGTACAGATGTTATGTTATACAAACTGTTTGTTATACAAGGGTCCACTGCAGAGACTCTTTAATAGTCATCACCTTGATCCTGGGTTGCACATGAACCCACTCAACGCAAGTACTTAATGAAGAATTAAATGAGGAATTACAGTGGCGGACTCTAAGTAGTGGCAGTCTGCCATTGTGCTTTCCTATAAATATATATAATATATGGGCAGAAGTTAGACAAATAGATTTTGACTAGTAACAAATACAAATTTTACTCTGGTTTTCTGATGTTTTTACCAGTGTAATGAAATACGTATTGACATTTTAGCCATTTCTTGGCTTAATATAGTTGGTATTGCTATTTTAAGATTTCTGAGAAGAAAATGGCTCCCAGAGTCCCCTCTTTTTATTAACTTCTTCTGCATCTGGCATCTCTGAATTCTTCAAGAAGCTTCTTTTAACATTGGCCAATTAGCTACTATCAGAACTGAATAATATTCATGCCTCTTTCTTATTTCCTGTCAATGTACTAAGAAACAGGTATGCGTGCAGAGACTATAACCCCTCACCTAATTGTGTTGAGAGACTACAATCTTAAAAGCACTTAAGAGGAGCAAGCTGTATTTGAAAATGGAAAATGTAAATATATTGTCCTGTTAGCACAGCTAGCAATTCTTGGAAAAAACATTGGGGTGTCATAGCCTGTAAAATCTCTCAGCAAGCATCGCCAGTGAACTGGTTGTCCTGTAACTCAACCTGTTAGTACACGTTTGCCACACAACATTAGATTTTCACAGTTGTATAGCAAAATGGACAAAAAGGACTGACATGGTGACCTAAACCTTCACATTCATTTATCTAAGATATAAGCAACCAAATGGCCACCAAAATAATGAATAAACCATGCTGTTTACAGCACAAAGCCACATGCATCTCTCAAAATAAGTCCCACTGAGTTCACAGAGACTCTCTGGCAACTGAGTATATAAAAGGCGGTAGTTTTAGGTTACAGTCTGATACCGTACGGAATTTAATAGGATGTCTGAGTAGACATGTAGAGCAAGGTTGTTGTTATGTGCTGTCTAGTTGGAACTCACTTAGGACTTCCAAGGTAAGTCAGAAATTTACGAAGTGGTTCTACTAGTTCCAGATCCCAGTGATTTTTCATGGCAGAGCAGGAATTCAAACCCAGAACTTCTGAGTCTTAGTCCATCAATCATCCACTGCACCGCAATGGAGATCCACATGGTACAATCTTGCAAACAGTTAAATATTTTACACTTATGTCAATCAAGAAGGTAGAATTGAATTTCTTCTGTAATCATCCTGATTACCTCTGAGAAGCCAAAGAGTGCATTTTCCAAGCATTTAGCTCAGAGAAATGGGTGGATTAAGAAAAGAAGCTTAACTCAAAATAAGGAGGATGAGAAAAAGAACTCTGGGTTGCAAAACCAAATGCCACACTGCAGTTCATTTAATAAGAAAAGCTTTCCCAAATATCAACAAAGCAGGGAAATGACGAAATTAATTGGTTGTCTTTAGAGTAGTGTGGAATTAGAAAGGAGGATGAGCAAGTATTAGTGAAATTACACAACAGATTAAAATATGTCTCCATAAATGAGGTGGGTGGGTGCAGAGTTTTTCTGAGAGGAGTCCAGTTTTTGAAGAAGGTGATTAAAAGTAGAAAGAAAGAAATATAGGTTGTTCATTTATGTATATGAAACATACTTCCAAATGGGGAAGAGTTAAGCCTGTTTTTTCTAGACTAAAAAGCCCCCAAACACTGTAGCCTTTCCCCATAACGGAGGTGCCCCAGCCCTATAATCATTTTAGTCACTCTCTTCTGAACCTTTTCCCGTTCCCCTATGCCTTTTTTGAGAGGAAGTGACCAGTTTTGTATAATGGCATTATAGTATTGGCTGGTTTGTTTCCACCCCCCCCCCCCACACACACACACTTTTAATGATCCCTGGCATGGAACTGGCCTTCTTCACTGCTGCCACACACTGGGTTGACACTTTCATCCACCAGCACACCAAGATCTCTTTCCCAATATGTCACGGGCAGCTCAGAACCCGTTAGTAGAGATGGGCACGACCAGAAAAAAATGACGTTTCGAGTTTTCGTTTGTCGGAACGGGTCCGTTTCGGGTCGTTTCCGTTTGTCGCGAAATTTTTCAAAAATTTGTCATTTCGTTTGTCGTGTCATTTCTACCGCCTGAGCCAAGCCCATTGTTAGCATTGAAAGGGGGAGAGATGGAAGTGGTGGGCCGAGCCCATTGTTAGCATTGAAAGGGGGAGAGATGGAAGCGGCGGGAGGGGTTACCCGGAGAGCTCACTGCAGATACTCGGCGACCCCAGCCGAGTGCATCCCCGTCGGGTGTTCCTTTTTCCTCCAGCTCCAGGTGCGAGCACCCGCCCCGCCGTCCTCGCCTCTTCCTCCGCCGCCGCCGCCGCCTCTTCCCCCCCACACTCTCACATGATCCAGGCCGTCAATCAGCGAGGGAGGCAGAGCAGGCAGACAGGTAATTGCCCCAGCGAGGGTGGCGGTGCAAGAGGGTTGGTTGGGATGAATGAGCTGCAACCCAGGGAGGGCGGTTGCACGCGCTCCCGCACCTTGCAGTATAAACCAACCCGCAGGCGGGCCAAGCACGGAGTTCCATTGATGAGCTGCATGCGAACACGTGCGTCAGCGAGGGGGGAGACTAGGATTGCTCATCCCTCCTCCCGTTGCCGCTGCCGCCGCAGGTTCCTCGTCATCGCAGAGGCTGGACGCGCCCGCCTTGGAAGGCAGGGAGACACAAAGGAGCCGCAGCGCAGCAGCCCCAGCTGGAGCGAACACACATGCACGCGCACACATGCGCGCCCAGGCTCTGGCATGCACACACACCTCCACCATGTTGGGAGGAGGAGGAGGAAGGCGCACCGCCCTCCCACCTTGCGGGCTGCGGGGGAGGGGGCAGAGAGAGAGAGAGAGAGAGGCGTCTACCCGTTAGTTGACAAGTAAAATTTTAGTTCCCCACCACCACCTCCCAATGTGCATTAATTTACATTTTCTTACTTTAAAATGCATTTTGCTGCCCATTCCCTGAGTTTGGAGAGATCGTTCTGGAGCTTATAGTCCCCGTCTGGTCATCACCCAGCTACTGATTCCTCCATTCCAAGGCCAGAGGTTGAACTGACTAGCAGTTGAAGCTAAGTTTAATGCTAGCAATTATATGTTTTCTATAGGCTAAAAGCAGCTGAGAGTAGTTGGCTAAGTTTGAGGTGTGCATGCACCCACAACTGTCTGCTGGGGTAGGGTTAAGGATATATGAATGCAGTCTGCATTGTGACTCTCTAGCTGCCAAGTGAGACAATGACTTCACTTTGCCTAATGGTAAGGCTGCCTTAACGCTTGTCTATACTTCAGCACTTCAACACTTTATTCATAGAAAGAGTATAGCAGATTTCTTTATTTCCTCATATCTTTGAGCCAATATGTTAATAGTCCCCACTACTGATAGTTACAATCTTATTTAAAAACATACAACTTGACACATATTACTTCAGTTGCTCTCATATTTTCAGTACTTCAAAGAACAAAAGCATTTAAAGAATTTTCTTAATAATGACACCTAAGTAAACCTTGTGATCATGATAATAAGAGCTTCTTATGTTTTGGTCAAGTGTAAAAAGGTATGGAGTCAGTGGTCATGGTACACGTTGGTACCAATGATGTTGGAAAGGCAAAGCGGTCAGTCCTGGAAGCCAAATTCTGGTTGTTAGGAAGAAGATTGAAGTCCTGGACTCCCAAGGTAGCATTTTCAGAAGTGCTGCCTGTTCCTCATGCAGGACCTACCAGGAAGGCAGAGCTCAGAAGCCTCAATGTGTGGATGAGGTGATGGTGTCGGGAGGAGGGTTTCAGATTTGCCCAGAACTGGAGAACCTTTTGGAACAAGCCCAACCTGTTCAGGAGGGATGGATTGCACTTGAACCATGATGGGACAAGATTGCTGGCACTCAATATCAAAAAGGCTGCAGAGCAACTTTTAAACTGGGCAGCATCCTATTTGGGAAAGTGTGTACTTGAGTACACACTGTGGTGGGGAAAGAACAAAGAAGCAGCCGTTCTTGGGGCAACCATTGTACAGGTGCTTTTTCACAAATGCTCAAAGCCTCTGAGCAAAGATGGGAAAACTTGAACATTTGGCAGCTAGGGATAACATTTATATAATGGCCATAACAGAAACCTGGTGGAATGTGGTGAACCAGTGGGATACTGCAATCCCAGGCTTATAAACTCTATAGGAGGTATAGAGAAGAGTGGGTTGGAGGTGGAGTGGCCTTCTATGTCAAAGAAGGGTTAAAATCCAGCAGAATGGAGATTGACAGTGGGTCTGACTCCACTGTAGAATCATTGTGGGTTAAACTATCAGGTCCAAGGAGTGATCTGATAGTGGGGGTGTGCTATAACATCCACCAGATCAAAAACTTGAAGGGGACAATGAAATGAGGAGACAAATCATGGAAGTGACTAAGAGGGACAGGATAGTAATAATGAGGGACTTCAATTATCCCCACATAGACTGGGCCTATGCAAGTTTGGGTCAAGAAAGAGAAACTGGGTTTCTCGTCATGCTGAATGACTGTACCTTAGAGCAACTTGTCATAGAGCCCACCCGAGAACTGTGCCTTAGAGCAACTTGTCATGGAGCCCACCCATGGTCACTGAGCCTCCGGGGAACAGTGACCATGCAGCAATCTCCATTGCCATGAATGTCGGGGGAAGAGTGTCAAGCAAATCTGACAACAAAAACCCTTGATTTCCGAAGGGCGGACTTCCCTCAAATGAGGAAACTAGTTAGAAAGAAATTGAAAGGATAGGTAAAAAGAATCCAATTTCTCCAGAGTGCACGGAGCCTGTTTCAAACAACGGTAGTAGAGGCCCAGCACAAGTGCATACCACAAAGAAATAATAGCTCCTGGTCTAAGAGGGCACCAGCATGATTAACAAGTGGTGTTCGAGAGGCTCTAAAGTGCAAGGAGAGGTCTTTCCGTAAATGGATATCCACCCCAAATGAGGAAAATAAAAAGGAACACAAACTCTTGCAAAGAAATGTAAGATGATAAGAGAGGCAAGGAAAGACTTTGAGAAATGTAAGGATAGCAATATAAAGGGAAATAATAAAAGTTTCTTTAAATGTGTTAGAAATAGAAAACCTGTCAGAGAAACAGTTGGCCCTCTGGGTGGTGAGGGAGGAAAAGGAGAGGTAAAGGACGAGTTGGAAATTGCAGAGAAATAAATTACTGCTACTTCTTTGCATTGACAGAAGTCCTCTGGCAGCTTCCACCGCCCAAATGGCCCCTCTTGACAAAAGAATTAAATCATATACAGGTTAACAGAGAGGATGTTTTAGGTTTAAGTGATAAATTGAGGATCAACAAAGCACCGGGCCCAGATAGCATCCACCCAACAGTTATTAAGGAACTGAGAAATGAAATTTCAGGTCTTTTAACGGTAATATGCAACTTGTCTCTTAAAACGGCCACAGTGCCGGAGGACTGGAGGATAACAGATGTCACACCAATTTTTTAAAATGTTAGGAGGGAGGACCCAAGAAACTACAGGCTGGTTAGGCTTATGTCTGTCCCAGGGAAGATGGTGGAAAGCCTCATCTAAGAAAAATCTTAAAACACAAAGAAGAATAAGCCTTGCTGAGGGAAAATCAGCATGGCTTCTGTAAGGGTAAGTCTTGCCTGACAAACCTTTTTGAATTCTTTGAAAAGGTCAACAGGCATGTGGATTTGGGTGAACTGGAAGATATTGTCTATCTGGATTTTCAGAAGGCTTTTGAAACAGTCCCTCACTAAAAGGTGCTGAGAAAATTGCACAGTCAGGGGATAAGAGGGCAGGTCCTCTTATGGATTGAGATCTGGTTGAGATCCAGGAAACAAAGAGTAGGTGTCAATGGGCAATTTTCACAATGGAGAGAGGTGAAAAGTGGTGTGTCCAAGGGATCTGTCCTGGGACCAGTGCTTTTCAATCATTTCATAAATGACCTGGAGACAGGGATAAGCAGTGAGGTGGCGAAGTCTGCGGATGACACAAAACGTTTCCATGTGGTAAAAACCAGAGAAGATTGTGAAGAGCTTGAGAAGGATATCTCCAAACTGGGGGAAAGGGCTGCCAAATGGCAAATGCATTTCAATGTAGGAAAATGTAAAGTAATGCATATTGGGGCAAAAAATCAAAACTTTGTCTATCAACTCATGGGCTCTGAGTTATCCGTGACTGATCAGGAAAGAGATCTTGGTGTGTAAAGTGGATAGAGGGACGCTCTTCTCTCACACACAAAATACCAGAACTAGGGGACATCCAATCATATTGAGGGTTGGGAGAGTGAGAACAGATAAAAGAAAATATTTTTCACCCAGCGCGTTGTTAGTCTGTGGAACTATCTGCCACAGGATGTGGTGATGGCATCTCACCTGGATGCCTTCAAAAGGGGATTGGACAGATTCTTGGAGGAAAATTCCATCACATATTACACATGGAGATGTGTAATCTCCAGGCCTAAAACCAGGGTACTTCAAGGGCCAGATGCAGAGGAGTTGTATCAGGAGACAGATATCTAGTCTTGTGCACTTCCAGACACATTTGGCAGGGCCACGGTGAGATACAGGAAGGCTTTGCCCTGATCCAGCATCGTTCTTTTTATATTCTTATGTAAGAAGTACAGAATAGACATAAGTGGTCAGTTCTTGCCATAGAGAGCTGTGGGCTGGGAGGATCTCCAAGAATCTCTATTGGAATGTATGCCAAAATACAATTAATAGATTGGAAAAATAATACACGTGGACGGTATCCTGCATATAAACATATAAAACACAAACAGGTTTAAAAAAATGAAATTGTACAGTAACCCCCCGCCGATTGCGGGGGTTAGGGACCCACCCCACCCACGATGCATGAAAATCTGTGATATGCGGAAGCGGGTGGGGTGGGGCCTGGAGGCAGGGGGCGATTGCACGCCTGTCTGGGAAGTCTTGGGGTGGTGCGTGCAGCCAGTGTTGCGGCGTCTTACCTTCCGCCGCCACCTGCCCACGCCGCCTGAGGCTTCTCGGAGGTGCGCAGGGCGGCGCAGAGTGACCCAGTCACCCCCACCGCACCCCCCGCGGCCCGAGGCTTCTCGGTGGAGCACAGGGGCGGTGCGGAGCAACCCGATCGCCCCCTGCCGCTGCCCCCCGCTGCCCCGAGGCTTCTCGGAGGAGCACGGGGCAGCGCAGAGGGACCCGATCACTCCCCGCCGCCTCCCACGCGGCCCCAAGGGTTCTTGGCGGAGCATGGGGGCGGTGCAGAGTGACACAATCACCCCCACTGACCCCCCACGTGCCCCCGAGGCTTCTCGGAGGAGCGCAGGGGTGGTGTGGAGCGACCCGATCGCCCCGCCCCCCCACGGCCCCGAGGCTTCACGGAGGAGTGCGGGGTGGCGTGGAGTGACCCGATTGTCCCCCCCGCCCCCCATGCAGCCCGGGGCTTCGCAGAGGAGCGTGGAGGGGCGGGGCGGAGTGAGGCGATTCCCCCCCCCCACAGCCCCAAGGTGCAGTTACTGTGATCCCGCGATGTAGTGGGACCGCAGTACCTGAACTGCAAAATGGCGGGGGGTGACTGTACATCTAAGTTAAACACATCAGAGGATTTCTTTCCATTAACAGACATGATCCATATTGGGTGTAACTAACATCCTACTTTGTATAATACATGTTGACAGGCACAGGGATGATATTGCCTTTTCTTCTGTGCACTCACGAATAGCTGTGTCAGTGTAGAATGCCCATTTTCTTTTATTTTTTATTATTATAAATAAAAAGGAAACCTTACATGAAAAATCACCTCATTACCAATCTTGATACCAAATATAAATGTAAATTTAATCTACTAGGAGTCAAAGTCTATTAGTGGGTTCTTTCTCATAGAAAACATATAGAGGTCTCCAACATTCTCTTGCCTTCTGTAGATATTTTTGTAAAATATTTTTGTTAAATATTATGCCGGAAATCAAAAGCCATGACAAGAAACATTTATTAATGTATGTGTTAACTATAGCTAGGATTTTGTTGGCAAAATACTCTTCGAATCCTGAAATGCCACTTTGTCCAATCAACCATGTATTCAGAGCATAGACCAGTGATGGTGAACCTTTTGGAGTGCCCAAACTGCGATTCAAAACCCACTAATTATTCACAAAGTACCAATACAGCAATTTAACCTGAATACAGGTAGCTGTGAAGGGGTGATGTCAGGTGCCCACAGAAAGGGCTCTGAATGCCACCTTTGGCACCCGTGCCATAGGTTCGCCAACACTGGCATAGACTGATGATTTGCATGTCCTAATTGACAGTGTCTTGCCATCTTGGTTTTTGGTCATCCACATGGCTGCTGGCTATCAGTTTTCTGATAGCCAGCAGCCATGTTTTGGCTAGAGATATAAAATTCCGGGAAATTTTGAAGCTCAGAAAAAAACCCTCTTTTTTCTGTCCCCCCCCCCGAAAAAATATGGACATTTTTTGAAAAATTGAAAAAATGCTACATTAGAACTCCCCTCCTTTACATCTTGAAAGTCATTCTTTTACTTTAGAAACATAAAATATGACTATGGACAATTTGACTTGGCATAAAATTATCACAACTAGCATATTAAAATATAGTGTATCCAAACAATTATTACTTTTAATAATTTACTTTTAAAATAATATTTATTTGTAATTGTAGCAAATTGAGTAACAATCTCCTGAATAGAGATGGGCACGACTTGAAAAAAAAAATTTTTTCGAGTTGTCGTTAGTCGGGCCGGTTCCGTTTCGGCTCGTTTCCGTTTTTCGCGAAAATTTGCAAAAATTAGTCGGTTCGTTTTTTTGTTTTTTCGTTGTCGTTAGTACTGGTTTGGGGAGGGGGTAGCGGGCTCCTGGAGGGAGCTGCAGGAGTCAGCCAGAGCCACAAGTGACGGACTGGCAGACTCTTTGCACCCGCTGTGTCTCACGTACTTGCATGTAGTGCAATGCAAGTAGATCTGGCTTAGGGTTAAGACGGCTTAGCGCAACGGCTAGGGTTAGGCTAGTTACGGGTGAGGTTACGGTGGGTATTGGGGTGCATCTGGGTGCCTCTCTGACCCACTTAGAAGGACAGTGTACTGGCGTATGGGTTAGGCTTAGGGTTCGGGTTTGGGCTACGATTAGTGGGCTGTTTATGCCCGATTGGCACATCCCAGAAGTCTCTGTGGTCAACCTGGCCAAGTGGCCATGCGATTGGTGGAAAATTTGCATGGTCTACTCCCATGGGAGAGCCCATCATTGCAAATGTGCAGGTGTAAAAAAATAAAATAAAATAAAATAAAATAAAATCAACGGAGACTTTTTTTTGCAAGAAAAACCCACTGCTGCTACTGTAAAAATTCAAGCATTTAAAATAGCTAATTTTTCGCATGTTTCTGTGGTGCTTTGGTGGGGTTTTGGGCAACAATTTCAAAAAAAATATTGCGGTCGCCATTTTGGATCCCCCCACCACCACATGGCAAATGGATGCGCCCTCCCAGCCTGGTACAGTCAGCAAAACCTGGCCATGCGATTGGTGGAATGGCTCCAAAACTTTGCATGGTCCACTCCCATGGGCGAGCCCATCATTGCGAATGCGCAGGTGTAAAAAAATAAAATAAAATAAAATAAAATAAAATCAACGGAGACTTTTTTTGCAAGAAAAACCCACTGCTGCTACTGTAAAAATTCAAGCATTTAAAATAGCTAATTTCCGCATGTTTCTGTGGTGCTTTGGTGGGGTTTTGGGCAACGATTTCAAAAAAAATATTGCGGTCGCCATTTTGGATCCCCCGCACTGCATGGCAAATGGATGCGCCCTCCCAGCCTGGTACCAGCAGCGCAGCAGTAGCAATAGCCAAGGAGAGGGGGGCGGGGAACCCCCCCCCCCAAATAAAACACCCTTCTGGCCTGGTAGGTGCCCTCAGACAGTTTTCGCCTACTTTTAGGGCCAGGAATCGGGTTTTTTTTTAACTTTTAAAAACTTTTTTTCTGTGCCGCTTGGCATTGCGCGATGCAAGTAACGAGCACGACAAATCAGACCAAATTGTTCGTTCGTCGGTTCGAGCTCGAAGTCTGGGGCAGTGATTCCCGTTACCGTTTCCGTAGAGTAACGGAAACGAGTAACGGAAACGGAAACAGGAATACCGCTAAGTCGTGCCCATCTCTACTCCTGAACTGTTTACTAGTTTATGTGGAACAAAAAAACCTCTACAAAACAATGTTTAAAAATACAGGATTAACAGTTATTCATATTTTCTCTCCACAGTATTCAATAAAAATACAATAAAAAGCTCATTTTCATAAAAAGAATTGAAGAGGGGGTAAATGTATAGAAGGGAGTGGGACTAAGGCTGCTATCTCACCTAGGGAAGATCCTGATCTTCAGAAGGTCTGGCTTTTCCTCTTCCTCCCATCACGTGACTGAAGATGTGGGATAACAGTTCCCACATACAAAGGGTTGTTTTTAAAGTGCAATTCAGCCCCATGGCCAGCAGGTGGTGCTAGGATTAAAAAAAGAGGACCAGCTGACTGGCGCTAGGGGTGGGGGAAGATTAAAAAAAACAGTGCCCGATCAGCCAGCTGCCTGGTGCTAGGAGGGTGGTGGAAAATTAAAAAATCTAAAAAAAAAATCAGCACCAGACCAGCCAGAGGATCAGCTGACTGGCACTAGGGCTGGGGGGAAATGAAAAGGAAAGAAACAAACAGCACCCGATCGGCCCCAGGAACAGCCGGTCGGCGCTATGAGGGAAAAAAGAAAGAAAACCGGATTATCTATGCCAGCATGTCCAAACTTTGGCCCTCCAGATGTTTTGGACCACAACTCCCACAGTCATTTGCCATTGGAAATACAGGCTTGGAATTCTGGGAGTTGTGGTCAAAAATATCAGGAGGACCAAAGTTTAAAATTTCCTGATCTACACAGTCCCACAACATCTGCCTCCTTAAAAGGTGGATTTTTTAAGCAAGGCAAAAAAATTCCCTACCTCTCCAGTAAGTCTTGGAAACCTTGCTTAAGGGGGCATTACTGGGTTTTCTTCTTCCCCCCCCCCAAAAAAAGCCCGGTGGTCATGGGGACAGCATTTTTGGACATGGCTTATCTACAAATTTAATCTGCATTTAAAGGGAGTTGGGATAGGGCCTAAGTTTCAATCAATGGGTATGAAATTTAATAAGAATTTTTTTGTTGCTCTGTACTTTCTTCCAGTGCTTACCCACCCACTGTGGGAATCTGCTCCCTAGCAGATGGGTCCAGCTGACCTTTGCTTCAGTAAAGAGAAGACTCTCCTGGCTAGGCTCCAAGCTGACCTCAGCTGTGGGGGGAGGGTCCTCACTCTTTCCCAGCTTCTGCTTGAGTTTAGCAATGCCATATAGACATCAACAGGTTTCTTGACCAATCCTGGCAAGGTGATGTAACTGCTAGCCTATAGTAAAGGTTTACGTACTTGTTATTAGTAAACAGCATGGTGTACTCTTTCTACTCAATAAAATACCTGGAGGCCTTTGGTCTTCGGTGGACTTCTGCTGGACAGAACGTGTCAACATTTATTTCTGAGCTCAGCCTTCTTATCTATCCTGCATACTTCTTTGATCTCTCAGCTCCCTGCTTGTTAAGAGACAAGCTGTTTCCCCTTTGCTCAGAAGGCAGAAGATGGGCTGCTTTTCCCCTCAAAAAAGCAGCCTCTTGCTCCAGTTCTCCCCAACACCTTGGGGTGAACCCCCAACTGCCCACATGCAAAAACAAATGTGAAACCTTTTTCTTTTTCTTGTGACAATAGCAGCACCTCTAAATGCATCTTGTTCTTGCTGTGGAGAGTTCAGTTTGTAACCTAGGACTTGCTTGTCCTCAGTGCACCAACATTAGAACAATCTGATACTATGCATGTTTTTTTAGAAATGATTTGGAAAATATTTCTTAAACTATTTTATTCATCATGTTAAAATAAAACATTCCACAATCATTTTTCTTTTTCTTTTTTCTTTTTCTTTTTTCAATTTGTCCAATTTTTTTTGGGGGGGCAAAAAAGGCTTTAGGGGGGGGGAAACAGGGGGCAAAAAACATTTATTCCAAATTTTTCCATTCCCCCCCCCAGACCTTCACATCTCTAGTTTTGGCAATGGTGGTAGGTGCCACTCTGAGGACATATCCATACCAGCAAAGCTGGCTTTTTCTCATCTTCTCTTGAACTGATATGAGACCTAGTTGATCTCAGATAGTATCATTTGTGACATGGTTATTGTCACCACACATTTGAATGTGGCTGATCCTCAATGAGAATCACTATAAAATGGATGACAGACAAACCGGACTCCTGGAAATGTAGATTTATTTTCAGAGGATCCTTTCAGAATACCTTGTGCACAAGGGGTGCCTGAACACAGGGACAACTTCTTGTATGGAATGTCCAGTCTTAAATACTCTTCAGCATACAGAAACAGATAAAGAACAAACTTAGGATTGGTTACAATTTGCTGCAGTGGAAAGCTTGTGACTTCATTACATATATGTTCATTTTCCCTAACACAACCAAACTTAAAGATCAGTGATATTTTCCCATCTGCATTAGCAAGATTAAAGGTCATTAATTTTCTTAATGTATTGTTCTCTCTATCTTAATAGTGAGTTTCAAAAGCTGAATACAAAGGTGCAAATCAAGATATTTTAAGATCTGAGATGTCTTAGCATGTGGTTTGACATTTGCTATACACTTTTTGTGGTTTGGACACATCCTGTTGCCATTCAGTTTAGAAGCCCATCTCTGCAGAGGTGGGGGTGCTTTGCAGAGATACAGAGGTGATGGTTTTAGAATATCTGTAAGGCAGAGGACAGAATGAAGAATTGAAGATACACTCAAAACTTGAACCTTACTTTCACATTACGTAGGGAGATACTCAGCTTCCAACAGAACATACAGGTACACATTGCCATGGCATGGAGACAGCTCTCTATGCCCACTGTTGCTGCCCATCACTCTGTGCCATACAGTGCAACAGGGCAGACAGATAACCTTCTTGTAAATCTTAGATCTGAGATAAATTGGCATTTGTCTGTCACACCAGTGAGTTCTCACCAATAGAATCAGGCTGTATTCAGCCTTGCTTGCGTGCCACCATTGATGCCACTATTGCCTTGGAGACGGGAGCCAAGATACCCACCTTCTTTAAGATCCTCAAATGTTCTGAAAAAAGCTTTTCCTTTATTTTAACTAGGGGTAGGGGGATGGGATAAACATGGAAGGAGCCTTCCTGCTTAATCTAAATACATTCTGAAATTTCCTGGACCATGATTCTAGCACCTTCCATTCCACTTATCACAAGATGTACAAATAGCTGCTAACTTGAACAACTGTGATTTTTAAAAAAGCAGAGCAGTTTCATGAAGGATGGTGAGCTCTGTGGTAACAGAATACATATTCTGACCAGTTGTGGATAGAGTGAGGGAATCAGACTCTAGAGACCTGGGTTCAAATCCTTGTTCGGCCATGAAAACTCAAATGGATGTGCTGACTCCGTAAACATCTCACTTACCTTGAAAGCCCCATCAGGGTCATTGTAAGTAGGTTCCAACTTAATGACACATAACAACAAAACAATAACTGAGAAGCATGACTAGAGAGTGTTGAAGTACTCATGTCCTCTTATAGTCTTTAAAGCACTGCATAATAGCAGTAAAGATTATGGCAACATAAATCAGACAAATTTACAAACTGTATTTGACAGTTCTCTCTTTAAGCCAGAAGAGGGCATGTTTGTTGAAGAAATTTTAGTATAGCTTTCTGATATTAATATGAATCAAAGGCTCTTGTAGTGTTTTCAGCAGAAATAGTTTTAGATTAACAGAGTAAAGGCAGAATAGGAATTAAATTTTTAAAAATCTGCAGGAAAATGTTATCTGTAGAGTGGAAAACTAGAAATGTCCTGAAATACAAAACACATTTTACTTGGCCTGTCACAAGATTAGTCATTTCATCTAGCTATGTTGTCATTTATACTTATTTGCCTTTTAATCGTGCCAATGATTAACTGATGGCATTTGCAGAAATATGTATTTCTATCAAGAGAGCAGTTTCAAATCATGTCTGCATCAACAGTATGACCCAGTGATTTCAATGGGGTTTACTCCTAAATCCGCAGAATTGCAGTCTTCTTGGAAACTGCTTAGCGTCCCATCTCATATTTGATGAACTTTTGCAACTTGCACAATAAACAAGGAAATGAACCCTAAGTAATATTGACATGCAAAGAAACTCTGAATCTCCTTGCATAAGCTTTGTGCTGTATCTTGACATCAAACCTGGAAAGCAAGGCAGACAGAGAAAGCCTGTAAGACATTTGGGACTGGAGATAGCATTGGGGGCTGGAAGAATGACCCTTTTGAAGGGATAATCATGTGTCAAGGGACATATTTTTCACTGTCTAAAAGGTCTAAACAATTTGTTTGCTTAATTTCTGCCATGCTTAGATTGGACTCTATAATAAAACTTCTACATTGAGAACAAATAAAAGCATGGGGTGAAATCCAATAGTATATTGGCTTGCTCCAGGAGTTAGGCACACTGAATCACATGAACCTACATGGGTGGTGACTCACCAAGTCCCCATGGAATCAATGGGCCTACTGTATTCGAGACTTACTGATGGAATTCAGCCTTTATCTCAATATGTGTCTACTACTGGAAGTCCAAATCAAGTCAGAACTTATAATTTAGAAGCTGAATCATTGTCCATAAATTTGCACATAATAGATTTCAGGGACAACCCATAGTCTTAGGAAGACAACTCAACCCAAAATGATAGGGGTGAAGTACACCTCCCCTGTTGAGTTCACAAAATTATTATATACCATAAGTCTATGTCAAGGCAGCCTTCTGTATTTTGGTCCATATTCACCCCTCACTTGAACAGGAACTTTCCCCATCAAACTGAGCTCTATTTCTGGGCAGGAAAAAAAGTCTGAGTTGCATCAAAGCCAAAAGCATTTTGCTGGATCTGAGTTTTGCAGCTATAGCTATGTCTTGAATAAGGTCAGAAAGTTGATAATATTTCAAATCAGAATATGTTCTATTTCTCTGCCCAAGGCTTATGGGGCAAGCAAAGGAATTACTAAAGACAACTATTGAACAGTGTAACCCATATAGGTTTTAATTACTCCCAAAACAACAGTTGACAAGCAAGATTATCTGACACCCATCTATAGGAAACCAAGTATGATTAGGTGCCGTAGCTCTAGCTTTCATTCATATATGGGACATTCCTCTGTGTAGAAGACCCTGTCAGATGAATGAGACTTGATATCAGGGTGAGAATCTTTGGGCATTCATATGTTGTGGACTATAGCTCTCCTAATCCTTAACTGTTTGCTCTGCTGAATGTGGTTGATGGGAGGTGTAGGTCACAACATGTGGAGAAAGAAGCTGTCCAATGTTGTCTGTGAGGATTCTCAGTCATCCAGGTGAGGTTATTTAGAAGAAGTAGAGTCATGGCAAGTGGACTTCTTTTCTTGAGAGACTGAAACATTTCACTGCTCATCCAAGCAGCTTCATCAGTCTAAGGAAAGTTAGTGGTGAGCCCTCGGATTTATAGTTCACCTTGATTTCATATATTTCTGGTCTGAATAGGCTCCTAGGTTGGACAGTGGCCTGAATGGGCTTGTTAGGTGGAGAATGGCCTGGGGTGTGCAACTCTTCCCAACACTCATTAAGTATGGGTCAGCTGTGGCCTGGCTGATGGAGGTGTGAAGTGTTTCTGATTTGTTTGGAGATTGATGAAAGGGCAGCATAAGTAGCAAACAGATTTTGCCTGAGTCCCCCACCTCTGTTGAGAGAGGGGTTTTCGATATACACACAAATGGTTCCCTCTCTCAGGAAAAGAAGTTCAGCTGCCATGACTCAACTTCCAGACTGTCCAATGTTGTTTTAAAGGCTACCGATGGCAGTGCAGCACTAGAAGAATGAGAATATAAGTATTTTTAATAAAAGTTGTGAACAAGGCAGATGCTGCTTCTGCATCCAATTAAATGGATTATAAAGTTGAGCATGTGGTAATACAGTATATATAGAAATAATCATTGAAATCATTTAATGTGTTAACAATATAAAATTGATCTTTGGTGGGTTCTTTTCATTTCTTTCCAGATGTAAACTCCAATGCAACAGTTTCCTCAGCTGCAAACATCAGTTGGTAGCCATAAAGGTTTTCTGGGCTTCAAAGCCAAGATTTTGCTATTTGCAAAATAATAATAATAATAAAAGAAAAGAAAAGAATTCAGGTTGTAAATAAAACCCATGTTAATACTAACTATTCTAGGCTTTATATAGCCTTTAATTTCTAGTCACTGAGAGTTTCTCTACCCATGTTCTTTTGGAGAGGGATAAACAGGATCACTTGGGGTCAGTTACAGGTGACATTTGGTGTTTGCATGTCCATATCCTCCATTTAAGACAAAGAAAACATCTTTTTATTTTTTTTATTAGTGATGCAACTCCACTGAAGAGGAGAAGAATTATTCAAATTGACAAGTGGCCTGAAGTGGCTTACATTTTAAGCTACTTGACCATATCAGAAATTCCGACCTGAAGGATCCTTGAAAGCCAATTATTCCATATGCTGGAAAGGGACCAAACCAGAGTGATTGTACCATGCACACACACACACACAGACACACACACAGAGAGAGAGAGAAGAGAAGCCCCTGACAGGGTCTCAGAAAGGTGCAGGTAGAAATACTCAGGGAGGATTTGGTTTGCTTCAGTAAATACATTTGGAGATCACTGGGAAAAGGAGGGAAGCAATAAAAAAGCAAATAAGGAGCTGCTCCCCAAACAAATTATCCATCTCTTTGCTACCTGTTGCACTTTCCAGGCTGATAGAACACTAAATACAACATGAAGTATTATCTCAGTCACCACCCAAGGTTCTCAGTATGTGTCTCTGTATGTCATCATATCATAAAACTCACTGCCCAGAGTGGCCCCCAGGCCAGATGGGCAATCAATCAATCAATCAATCAATCAATCAATCATGGAACCATAAAGCTGGAAAGGAGTACAAGAATTAATGAGCCCAACTTTTTTGATGAACCAAGAAATCCTGGTCTGTAAGGTGGATAACCTGAAGGCCTTGAGACAAGGCGTGGGGGAGCAATAGAAAGTCTATACATTTCTGAATTAATAAACAAGAAACGTGCTTCTAGCTTATCTTGTTTAAATATACATACTGCATTTGCCTCTTCACTGCGAAATTCAGTTAAGACATAGAAAAATACATCAAGTAGAGGCTTAATAAACCTCCAGATATCAGGCTTCCCAATGGAGTAAGTTTGTTCCATGGATCTCAGACAAGTAACTTGACTGCTCCCCAATTAACACTTGGTGGTGCAGAGATCCATGGAATGAACTTACTTGTGCCTAGATCTGTGAGCCCATCTCTTGATGCCAGTTGGCTAAATAAAAGTAGGATATGCCCATTGTCCTCTGTGAAGGAAGGAGAAAGGTTTAAAGATGGAGTCTGTTTGGTTCAATCAATGTCTGTTCAATCATCTAGCAAGAAGTCAGTCAGCAAAAAGCAAAAGTCTGTGTCTGTGTGAGAACAGCTAGATTAGGCTGTGCCATGCTCTTTTGATCAGCTTCACAGGTGCCTTATCAGCTGAGAACCAGAGCGATGAGAGCAATGTGGTACCATTCGGAGGCCTGCGAAGACACAACACCGTGCCAAACACCAATTAAGGAATAACTGGGAGATGAACGCATGGGAATGCCTGAGAACATGGACAATAATTGTTTTAATTAAATCTATCCATATGATTGGACAATGGGATGGAAAGGATGAAGGAAGGGGGGCACTTTGCAGAGAGAAGTTAATGCTTTAAATTAGAGACATTATTATTATTAGTAGATCTTTTGTTCCAATATGCTTGCATAGAGCGTAAGATGCAGTTACTCAGAATGTCCAGTGTAGCTTAGACAAGATGTAGTCAGAGGGAATTCTTTATTTTCCTGATTGCCAAGAATTGAACTATGAACTGTTTTTGAATTGGCTTATTTTTGTAACTCTTTAACTTTCTATTTTTTAATAAAAATAATATTTTTTACAACTGGTTTGTTTATTGCCCAACGTATGGGAGAGGCTAAATCCAGGCCTTAGAGCTAACAGTTGTAATTCCCACAGAAGGTGGAAGTTAGGCTGGTGTATTTTAAAAGTATACAGCCTGTTTAGATCTGAATTACTGGTACTCCAGAAGTGTTCTAAGGAAGCTTCTAGTGGAACGCAGAGCGTGTTCCGTACATCCTCTATAGTAACTTTGTCAAGGGATGGCTGCAAAACCTCCAGTTTCCAATTTATGAGTGAGAAAGCCATCCAGGGTGCTCCTTTATTCCCTTCTTCCACTGCCAGTGAAAACTCAAAGCATTTCTGCTCAACTAAAGGCTAGAAAAAGCATTTGATCCTTAATGATGTCTCGGGCTATGCTTCTGAGGCAGCTATTATGCTGTGCTTTTTCCCAATCGTTTTCAGAAGACCATGAACCGCTACCCATTAAGAAATGATTTGTCTGCCTCATTAGAGATGGAGATTGTTTAAATTTGCTCAGCTAGAAGGGAGTCTTTGAAAAAGCCCCGGTAACTCTAAATGATAGTTTCGTTATGAAGCAGCCAATTTCATGTTCAGTTCAACGCTAGTGATTTTTTTTCCAGCTGGAAGCACAAAATCATTACATGCTAGCTGCCTACTTCTTGTTTCGAATAATCTGTACAGCCTGACGATCTTGGCGTAGCACTCTTCCCTTTTCTAAATAGAAACTTAATGGCCTAACAAGCTGTAGAAGAAAGAGCAGGCAAACCAGATAAATCCTTCTCTCCTTTTCTCCTTCCTTCCCCTCCCTCCCTGAAACACAAGCGTGTCTCCCATATTATTGCATGTGACTGAATGGCAAATGGAAGGAAGCTGCATCGAGAGTCTCTCTTCTCTTCTCTTGTATTCCTGAATACGTCACTCTGAAGTGCCAGGGGGCTTCACTGAAGAGAAGAGAAGGAATTGGGTGGGTGGGTAGATTGCAGATGCAAGGGGAAATCACCTCTGGTGGGGAAAGGAAGAAATGGAAAAGTAGCGCGTAGCTTTGACCTTCCATCTGTTCCTCACTTCAGCTTCTGGAATGCCTGTTTACTAGCCATGTTAGCCCAGGAACTGAAGTCAAAAATGTCTGATAGACCAAATCTTGCAGATTGCTAAAGCAGACGGTGGGTCTATCCATTCCGGGTTTGAAATGGTCTGGTCAACCTTTCAAGGGTTCTTCTCTTCAGTGCAATCTATCTTATTTCTTGCTTGAGCAATCCATCCGTTCACAGTGGGAATTTTTGCCCGCCCACCCCCCCAAAAAAAGTCTTTGGATTGCCTGGTTTACTCATGAGTAAGCTTGGAAAAGTCCCTGATATTGGGAAAGACTGAAGGCAAAAGGAAAAGAGGACGGCAGAGAATGAGATGGTTGGACGGTGTCATTGATGCAACCAATATGGATTTGACCAAACTCTGGGAGGCAGTAGAAGATAGGAAGGCCTGGCGAGCTCTGGTCCATGAAGTCACGTAGAGTCGGATAGGACTGAACAACTGAACAACAAGGTTTACCCAGTTTACTCACAAGTAAGGAGGAGGAGGAGGAGGAGGGTTAAGCTAGTGGCGGCAGTACTGGCACAAGGGGGGAAATACAGGAGGTGAAGTCAGAGAGGTGGAAGGGAGATAAAACCATCACTCCTTCCCCCTTCCTCACCTTTCTCCTTGCCTGGGGCTCTGCTGGGATTGTGCTTCCTGGGGACAGGGAGCGGATAGTGGGCGTTTATACACGACCCCTAAACTCCGGGGCAAATGGCTCCCAGCTCCGGAGCTTAAAAATGTTTCCCCACCAGCTCCAGAGTTTACAGGAAATTAAGTGCGACCCCACCCACCTAAGTGCGACCCAGCGCACTTTTCAGGTACCTGCTCTTGGGAGGGGAAAATTGCTTGATGCGGATGTGCTGGGCTCTCCTCGCTTCTTTTTGTTGTTGTTTTTTGCCTCCCGCCCCTTTAAGAGAAGGAATCAGGAAGTGACGGGGCTCGGAGCAGCTTCCACCGGCACCGGGAGGTAAGCCTTTATTCTTTTGTCCCCTTTTTTCCTCCCTCCCCTCACGCAGACAGGAGCAAGGAAGTGCGGAGTGGTGGGGATGGAGGAACAGCAATGAACCCCCAAGATCTCTGGTCTGAATTTAAGGGGCCAGCGGATCTTAGGGGTCGTGTGAAAAGGCCCGGAGTCAACCCCCTTCTGCACCTTTTCTCACAGCTGTCATTCATCAGCCCTCTGTGAGGAATGCATTAACCTTGCGTGGCATTAGATTCGTGCTACATCAGTTAGGGAGCTTATTTTAAAAGATGAAAATACAGATGTCCCCCCCCATCCATCTTCCCTTTTAATAGCACAACTTATAACTTCACAGGGTTCTCTCCTTTGAAAACGCTACCCATGGCTCCATTTGGGTAGGAACTACTCACCCGCACAGGCCACACAACAAGATAAATAGGAGGGTGCGAAATCATGCCCAAACAAACAAGCAAAACGCAGATGCTCTTCGTTCCGTATCAGAAAGGAGCAAGATAGCTCTGAAAGGGGCAGCAGGATGGATTGATCTAAGGAACACATGTAGATGACACAATTTGGTTCAAATCAAACTGTACCAACAGTGCTCCAAAAACTGATCTTCCCATCTGCCTGGATGGCCCCAGCATTCCCCTTTAAGCCCCTTTTTGTTTGACTGCCCTGGATTTCATCACAAGAACACTGCTGATTTGCATGCATAACATTTTTCATACAGGTCTCTTCCCAGGATTAAATGGAATGTACTGATTTTCTTTGTTAGATAGATTATATCTATTGCTTCTTTTCTGAACTATAGTTCTCACTGCTGTGTGGCTGGAATATAGATCTATATCTATACCCCCCCTCTCTCTCTGTGTGTGTGTGTGTGTGTGTGTGTGTGTGTGTGTGTGTGTGTGTGTGTTGCGTCGTTACAGTCGTGACCTACTCTTCGTGACCCCATGACCATGGAGTTTTCTTGGCAGGAATACTGGAGTGGTTTGCCAGTTCCTACTCCAGGTGCCTACAGCACCTGGTATTCCCTGGTGGTCTCCCATCCAAGTACTAACCAGGGCCGACCCTACTTAGCTTCCGAAATCGGGCGAGATCAGATGTGCTTAGGCCATCTAGGCAGCTGTGTGTGTGTGTGTGTGTGTGTGTGTGTGTGTGTGTGTGTGTGTGTGTGTGTGTGTGTGTGTACACATACATATAAAAGGAATCCTGAGTTAATCCTACTTAAAGCCATTTAACTTAACAGCTAAAACTACCCACCTTCTTAAACTGCCATAGGATATTGTTTTGTTTTGTTTTGTGTTTAGTAGACCACCATGACACCCAGCAGTATTTTTCAAGACATTAAACCACTTAACTTCACATACATTCCAAATGTACCGCTCAGCCTTGTCTCTGAAGGAGCAAAAATAGCTCTAAAGCTATTACAGAAAATGAGCATTATTTTCTGAAACAGTGCAGATGCCTATGAGAATCATAGTAACTGCCAGAAACCTGCAAGTTGGCTAATGGAGCCATGTGGATAGAAATACATTCATGGAGGGAACAAGTTCCATCAGACATTGAGCCTATCTAGGTGGGGCTGTTAGATAGAAGACAGTATAAAAGACAGAAGCAGAGGCTTCAAGCTTTTCAACATTGCCAGGTTGAGAGGCAGAACTGCATCGTTAGTGAATAACATTCCACCACCATCCCTCAAAAAATTACCAAAAATAAAATGTAAAGCACATTCTCCATTCATTTATTTTCTATTGGGAAAACAGCAAGAAAAGCAAATAGCTTGATGGTGGATAGAGCCAATGTATAATCGTCATCATAATAACCAAAGCCATCATAACTACAACCCATCACCTCTGCTTTTATGGAATCTATTGTGTTGCCCTTTCCTGGTGAGTATATTACACAGTAGCTTTAATTTTGTGCCAGTGGTGATTGGGGAGTGGGGGGGGCAGCCATTACACTAAACCCAGAGTGCAATTTATTCCAAGACTAGCAGAGCATTCTTAAGCATGCTGACCCAGAAGCAAATCTCACTTGAGTTCAACAGGATTTCCAATACAGTTAGAGTATTAGTGCCAGAGCTTGCAATTGCTTCTTTTCTGAACAATAGTTTTCACTGCTGTGTGGCTGGAAGATTCTGAAAACTGTAGTCCCCAAAAGTAACTTTTTCAAAGTTTCCTGGAAAAGCTCTGTTTGGACTGTGGCCCAAATCCCTACATCTCTTCTTAGTACTGGGAAACTGAAGTGAAGAAAACTTATCTATCTATCTATCTATCTATCTATCTATCTATCTATCTATCTATCTATCTATCTATCTATCTATCTATCTATCTATCTATCTATCTATCTATCTATCTATCATCATCATCATCTACCATGGATGGCATTTTAAGACAACTTCTACAATCTGTAAAATGGTCATATAGAGTGACTACTGCAAAATAACCACAGTATTAAACTTTTTTAAAAAATAGCAGATTCCAATGTGGCACCAAGCTTGTGGAATTCAGTGTAATATAGAGTCTCAAGAGATAGAAGAATGGATTTTAATCACTAAAGAGAATAGTGAATTGTTCAGTGACCATGAACAAGAATAATTTAATATATGGTTAATGTTTTTAATATACTTTTAATGTTAACAATGCTAATTAATGTTAATTGAATTTAAACTTAAAATTTTAATTTTATATTAATGTAATTAAACCTTAATTGTATCTACTTTTACTATACATAATATTAATCCACAATTTTAGTGTGAATATAAATATCTGTAATGTTAATTAATGTTAATTTCTACAAATACAAATACAAATATAAATAATATTAACCTGCATTTTAATATGAATATAAATATTAATAATGGTAATTAATGTTAAATTATATTCATATTAAAATGCAGGTTAATATTATTTATATTTATATTTATATTTGTATTTGTATTTGTATTTATATAAAATAAGAGATGACATAAATCTTTATTAATCCCAGATGGGGGAAATATACTTGTTACACAGCTCCCAATATAAGGAACAAGCAAGAAGTGCAGGTGCATAAAAAGTGTAAAGTGAGAAAGGAAAAAATAAATAATAGAGATTAGATAAAAATCACATCCAATACACAAATATACACTATATCATTTGGATATAAAATTAAATGTGAAAAAAGAAGAAAGAAACTGCATTATAACCCCCCTGCCATATGAACAGCAGGTTAGACTGTAGAGTTATAGAGTCTAACAGCAGTGGGAACAAAAGACCTGTGGTGGCACTCCTTCCCACACTGGGGATGTCTGAGTCTGCCATTGAAGTTGCTACGCAAGGCCTCCACTGTCTGGTGCAGTGGGTGAGAGGTATTGTTGATGATGGATGCCAGCTTGACCAACATCCTCCTCTTACCCATCTCCTCTAACTTGTTCAGTCTGTTCCTGTCCCGTTCAGTACTACCTGAACCCCAGGAGACTACAGTGTAGTCGAGAGCTGAGGCTACCAGTGAGTCATAAAAATCCTTAACATAGGCCTGCACACTTTAAAGGGCCTCAGTCTCCTCAGGAGATGGAGGCGGCTTTGACCCTTGTTGTATAGGGCATCAGTATTATGAGTCCAGTCCAGTTTATGATTTAGGTGAACACCCAGGTACTTAATGCTGTCCACTATCTTAATGTCTAAACCCCGGATGTTCACCAGTGTCTTTATCCGGAAGTTCATCATCATCATCTTCGTCTTACTGGTGTTTAAGCATAAATGGTTATTTTCGCACCAGTCAACGAAGTCCATGATGGTTGACCTATACTCCAGCTCCTTTCTTTCTGACACACATCTAACATCAGATAATTTCTGGAGATGACAACTGCTAGTATTGTAAGTGAAGTCTGAGGTGTAAAGAGTAAAAAGGAATGGTGAAATTCTATAAAATTAAGATTGTTAATAACATAGTGATTATGATATCTCCATATTGAAAGTCAGTATGTGTCTGAATTATTGCTACATGGGATATTGTGCAGCAGAGCAAATCATCATTCTACAAGGCAATTCTAAAAATGGAAGCAAAAAATTTAATTTTGAAACTATCATTCACTCTTGTTGAAAAACAGCCCTGACAATTCCTTTGTGTTTGGATGAGAAGTGATTAATTAATGAAAAATAGACTCAGCTGCTGGGATTTCTGCCTACTTGGTGTTTCTTTGGGCCTTTTCACACGACCCCTAAACTCCGCGGCAAATGGCTCCCAGATCCGGAGCTTAAAATTGTTTCCGCACCACCTCCAGAGTTTACAAAAAATTAAGTGTGACCACGCCCACCTAAGCGCGTCCCAGCGCACTTTTCAAGTACCTGCTCTCCGGGGATGAACATTCCTGATGCGGATGTAAGGTAGTGAGTGCCGGCTCTCCTTGCTTCTGTTTGTTGTTGTTTTTTGCCCCCCGCCCCTTTAAGAGATCTGAATGCTGCCGGGAACAGAGCGAGACAGCAGAACGGAGGTGAGCTGCATTCTTTTCTTCCTTTTTTTCTCCCTCCCCTCACGCAGACAGCAGCCAGGAGTGCGGAGGGGGTGGGAACACAGGAACAGCAAGAAACCCCTAAGATCTGTGGTCTGAATTTAAGTGGCCAGCGGATCTTAGGGCTCGTGTGAAAAGGCTCTTTGTGAATAGTAGTGAGCACCAGAGGGTATTCTTGACTGCTGATGGGTGTATTGTCACCATTCAGGCTGCCCTTTGCTATGTAAAGTTTCACATCCTTTTTCCTGCTGGTAACGATAGTGTGCAGAAATTATTGAGCCATTTCCTGGCTTTTTGATTCATGGATACAGAAGCAAAATATCCCACATCCATAATAAACCAGAGGGTTTTTTTAAAAAAGTTTAATGTTTATTGCAAAGGAACATACTACTTCATGGATCAACTACTGCAATAACCTCTACATGAGGCTTCCCTAGGGTCTGATCCAGAGACTTCAGTAGACCCAGAATGTGGCAGCCAGACTGGTGGTGGGTGTGAGCAAATTTTATCACACCACCCAAGTTCTGGCTCACCTCCACAGGTTGTCCATTGCATCCCAGATCAATGTTTTGACACTGATGTACAAAGCCTTCCATGATTTGGGCTCATGTTACTTGTTGGAATGCCATTCCTTAATGTTATCTACCCGACCCACAAGATCATCTCAGTCAAGAAGACTCTTCCAGGTGGCCACCCTGAGGTAGGCTCATAAGTCTTCTACAAGAGTCAAGGTCTTATTTACAGTGGCTCCAGCCTTATGGAATCAGCTTCTGGAGGAACTCTGCTTAGACCCCTCCCTGCGCTGACATTTAGGAGGCAACTAAAGAGATGGTTTTACAGGGAGGCATTCCACATTGACCGCAGCTGATTGCCTATTCTTTCCCCCCCCCTTCCTCTGCTTTGGTTCCTATATGACTCTGTTGCGCCATCTGCTTTTATGGTTACAGTGGTACCTTGTATAAAGGAATTAATTCGTTCCAAATGAAATTATGTTAAGCAAATTTTTATACAAATTCCCATAGGAATGCATTGAAAATGGAGTAATCCCATTTTATGTTGTACGGATTCTTCCCATAGGCGATTATGTTAAGCAAATTTCCCCTATATCCGGAATTTTTTATGTTGTACAAATTTTATGTTATACAAGTTGTTTGTTATACAAGGGTCCACTGTACTTGCAACCTGCTTTTAGTGTTTGTTTTTATTATCTGTTGAATATTTCTTGTAACTGCCTAGAGTAGTGTCTTGGCACTAATGCAAATGAGAGATACAGTGAATTGAAGAAACAAATACAGTGGTACCTTGTATAAAGGAATTAATTCATTCCAAATGAAAATATGTTAAACAAATTTTCCTTTATACAAATTTCCCATAAGAATGCATTGAAAACAGAGTAATCCCATTTTTATGTTGTACAGATTTGCCCCATAGGTGATTCTGTTAAGCAAATTTCCCCTATCTTCGGAATTTTTTATGTTGTACAAATTTTATGTTATACAAACCATTTGTTATATAAGGGTTCACTGTATACAATAAATAAATAAATAAGCAGGACAGTGCTACTCACTTCTTGCTTTCAGGCTTTTCATGGGCATCTGGTTGGCAACTGCAGCAACATTGCTCTTGCATTTTCCCTTTTATTAAAGGTCAAGGAAAGCTTTTATTTTCCTTTTATTGATTTTGACAGTACCACAGCCATTGATTTTTCAGGCA
Source organism: Phrynocephalus guinanensis (assembly GCA_037367245.1). Taxonomy (NCBI): domain Eukaryota; kingdom Metazoa; phylum Chordata; class Lepidosauria; order Squamata; family Agamidae; genus Phrynocephalus; species Phrynocephalus guinanensis. The sequence continues at coordinate 34,361,024 of CM074739.1, read as the reverse complement.
GGGCTTCTATTCCATTAGCCCACTACATGATACAAATCTAGCAACGGAATAAAATGTTGCAAATGTTGGTTTCATGGCAAACACACACACACACACACACACACACACACACACACACACACACACACACACACACACACACACACACACACACACACAAAAGCACTAGGATTATATGTTAAATAAACTGTACTGTATAATGTAATTTTCTTTTGAAAGATACAGAAACATTTGCAACTAGTTTCTGATCTTGCTGATGTAAGACTGAGAAACTTGTGCTGGACAGGTGTTGTCAGCTCCCATCACCCCTCATGACTAGCTACCATAGCTGGTAGGAATAGCAGTCCATTCCCCTAACATCTGGAAGGCCATAACAGTGTGTTCTCTTGCCCTGTAGGATGCTTTTTAAAAAGCTGACATATTACCAGGTGTTGATTACGTGATGATTTCTCTCTCGTTGCTCTCTCCGGTTGCTAATTAGATCTGAAGAAACCAGCTGGTGAAGCATTTCTCACTGCATGGGGACAAACATCATCACTTGCTCATATCAGCCCAGCAAGCTACTGTGAAAGGTATTAGCTTCAAAGGCCAATTAAAGGTGGAGAAGTCCAATGCCTAGGCAGTGACACTACCTCAAAGAGAAAATGATCAAAAAGCAACACAGCTGCTTCTAGACAAAGATGCCAGCCTGATCTGAATGTTGGCAAAATTAAATTACAGCAGGGGAAGGTGAGTTGGGGGCAAAGAGAAGAGAGGAGGAAAAAAGCTTAAAGATTGTGGTACTTTAATAGATGTATTTCAGCGTGAGCTATTGTGGATCAAAACCTGCTCCTTTGGAAACAAGGGGAATTTATCACCCTGATCCAATGTAATCTTTGTGTCAAATTAAGCCACATTCAAATTAGGCCTGTGTGCTGAAAGATGTTTAATTATCCTGAAAGATCTGCTAAACACGTCTTTTTTCTCCTTAGTACATGAGCAATGCAGAAGTCAGAGAGCCTGACAATAAAAGTGAATTCATTGGGGGGGGATCCACTGTTGCTCAAGCCAGCTTTTGCTCACCACTCTGCCTGTGGAGAAAGGTGCACTGTCATCCACAACATTGTGGACTGCCACAAAATGGTTATCTTACTTTTAGGTGGCCAACACACATATGAAAAGCTAAAAAGAGACCCCACCAGTAACTACAAGAAAAAAGTAACAGAATGCTTAAAACACTTGGAGAGGTTCCACACAATTGACAGGGTGACCTACTGCCTGTTATATTCTGGAGAGGCCGTTCCCTACTTGTACGGACTTCCCAAAACCCACAAGCAAGGAGTCCCCCTCAGACCTATTGTTAGTAGTATAAATATAACATTGCAAAACACCTGGCGACTATCCTAACCCCACTGGTTGGACTCATGGAGCACCACATGTGCAATTCAGAGGAATTTGTTTCTAAACTCTGGGAGCTGAAACTGGATACAGGTGAAACCTTGGTATCTTTTGATATTATGTCTCTCTTTACCACCATTCCCACCACGGGATGCCATAACAACTGTAAAGAGAAGGCTAAAAGAGAAGACAGCACCCTCACCTCCAGAAGCAGCCTCAACGCAGATCAGATATGCCAGCTCCTGGACCTGTGTTTGAACACCACATATTTCATGTACAGAGAGGACTTCTACAGACAGAAGCATGGTTGTACCATGCGTTCTGCATTGTCACCCATTATTGCAAACCTATACATGCAAGTAGAAAAGAGGGCACTCAACACCTTCCCAAGGATGACACCATCCCACTGGTTTAGAATGAGTAGTGAAACGTTTCAATCTGCCAAGAAAAGAAGTGACTCAGCTTCCAGATAAACTCACTTGGATGACTGGGACTCTTCACAGATATACTCACACAATGGAGTTTTCCCTTCTTTCCTTTGCCTTATAAAAACCCAGTGCTTCCATATCTGCTCTGAAAGATCTCTCCACTCTTCAAAGCAGATTTTGAGGGCACAGTTTGGGCTACAGGTAACATGGAACTTCTATATTGCCTTTGCACTGAACTCATGGGAAATAATTGCTGAGCGATTGTGATTTCAAGAGGAGACATGGTGTGTCAAAAGAGTCCATGATAGATAAAGCAGGCCTGCCCAACTAGTAGCCCATGAAGGGTTCAAAAGTAGCCCACCAGCCATCAATAAAAATGTGTGAGGGGATAAGTTCTCCACAGCTACCTCCCCTACCCCAAGGACCAGCACTGCCCCAGCAAAGTTCTGGGTCTGCCATCCCACTGTCTCAGCCAAGCGGGGCAGTTCAAGGGCCATGGCACAGTCCCCTGCTCTCCCTACCGGCCAGATGATCAGCGTGCCACCGTCTTGTGACCAACTGAGTTGCTGGTGCAGAGCAGAGGAAGGGGAGTGGAGGGGACAGTGAGGGGTGGGGTCATGGGCGTGCCCACCTCCTTTGCGTGGTGATGTCCCCCTCTTCTCCACCCCCTGGAGAATTCCTTCCACCCTTCCATCTTGCTCCTCCTCCTCCTCCTCCTCCTACCCCCACAGCTGCCTCACAGAGACTGTGACCTGCTGCTCCTCCTGCTCCCCGTCTGAGCCATTCCCTTCTTCTTGTGCTACTGTGGCAATGTGATTGCCCCACTGCTGGCTTGGCCCATCCCAGGTGCACAGAAAACATGGCAGAAGTGAGTGAGTGCTATGGGCAGCAGCAGCAGTGACAGCGAGGGGGCTGGAAGGGAGAAGGGGGGAACAGGAGAAGAAGTAGAGTCAAGTCAGGCCCTGGGCAGGTTAGGAAGGAAAGTGCAACTTTTTAAAAAAAGTCTTCCAGCAGCCCGGGCAAGCGGAAGGGGCGATCTGTGCAAGCATGCACGCACCTCCCTTGCACCCGTCCACACCAGCTCGAGTGGGTGTAGGGGAAGTGTGTGCATGGTCAGCCTTACCATAGGAATGCATTGAAATATGTTCCCTTCAGAAAGGATTAATTGATTTTCAATGCATTCCTATGGGAAACCGCTGCTCTACTTACAATTTTTTTTTATTTATGAGCATATGCTCGAAACAGATAAAATTCACAAGTAGTGGTTTTAGTGTAATAGCCCTCAGACACTTTCGTCCGGAAAAAGTAGACCTCGGCCTGTTCAAAGTTGGACAGCACTGGATAAAGTTTTGATTATTATTATTTTTTTGCCCCAATGTGCATTACTTTACATTTTCTTACATTGAAACCCTTTATTCCTTCCTTTTTCCTTGATTTAATCTAAAATTAATTAATTAAGTAAATAAAAAGAACTCTGCCAACACAGTAGTGGGCTTGAGCCAATTCCCAGCCCGAGAAAACCCGCAAAGGGAGTTGATGAAATAATAGACAGCAAGCTTTCCAGCCTTCTAACCAGAGACACTCCTCTATGCAGATGAAGAGCCTCGTGGCGCAGTGGTTAAATGCCTGTACTGCAGGTAAAAATGTGCTCACGACCTGGGTTCAATCCCCGGTAGCAGGCTCAAGGTTCACTCAGCCTTCCATCCTTCCGAGGTCGGTAAAATGAGTACCCAGCTTGCTGGGGGGGCAATGTGTAGCCTGCACACTGTAATCAAAAATTGTAAACCGCCCAGAGACTACTTGTAGTGGTATGGGGCGGTATATAAGCAGAACACTTTGCTTTTGCTTTGCTTTCTTGCATCTGACAATAAGGTGGATGCCAAGCAGTAGGTGCAAGCTTGGAAGGACCATCTCTGCCTCAACATTAAAAAGGTGGAATACATGACAATAGACCCCAATGAGCCTGGAACAATCCACACAAACAACATCAACTTCCATGCACCCAGATGTTCTGGGATCTTGGCTCGATAATCGTGGCTGATGGCACCCTTTAGCATGAGACCATTGCACGAATTCTTTCAGGATGGATAGGTTTGATCTCCTTGCAGTCCAAGGGACTCTCAAGACTCTCCTCCAGCACCACAGCTCAAAAGCATCGATTCTGCGGCTATCAGACTTCTTTATAGTCCAGCTCTCACTTCCATACATCACTACTGGAAAAACCATAGCTTTGACTATCCTGACCTTAGTTGGCAAAGTGATGTCTCTGCTCTTTAGGATGCTACCTAGGTTTGCCATTGCTTTTATCCCAAGAAGCAGGCGTCTTTCTTTCTTTCTTTCTTTGACCTTATTTCTGTTTCTGAGGATGTGCAGAGGGCCCTCCCCAACAAGAGGTAATGAAAAGGCCCTCTGCACATCCTCAGAAACAGAAATAAGGTCAAAGAAAGAAAGAAAGAAAGAAAGAAAGAAAGAAAGAAAGAAAGAAAGAAAAGGAAGGGAAGGGAAGGGAAGGGAAGGGAAGGGAAGGGAAGGGAAGGGAAGGGAAGGGAAGGGAGGGGGTGGCCAGAAGAAAATAAGGAGAGGGTTCTTGTCTCTGTCATGAACTGCCTAGAAGAGGGAATCCCTGCAGGTATCGCTTCCCTAGGAACGGATTGGGCGATTCATCAGGAGAAGCCGAGTTTGTGGGAGGCACCAGCGGGGTTGGAGGGAGCGCCTTTTCCCAAGCGGCTCTTTGGCGACGGTTCTGAGGGGCAGGTGGGGACGAGAGGACAGCTCCGGGGGAGACAGCTGGCCCCCTTTTGCCCGAAATCGACACGACTCCGAGGCGCCCAAGGGAGCTGTGGTAGGAGCGACTTTGGCAGAGGGAGGAGAGGCCACCCCCCCCTCCGCCCGTCCCCATCCCACCCCCGGCACCACAGTCGCTGCAGCAGCTCGCGGGAGGACCGGCCAGCCAGCATGGACGGCGGCAGTGCGGACACGTTTCCTTCTCCTTCCTCCTCCTCCTCCTCCGAGGTCCTCCGCTCTGCCTCGGCCAGGACCAAAGGGCTCTCCATCTTCCTCGACGTAAGCTCGAACCGGCAGCCTCCACTAGCTCTCCCGGAGGGGTGGAGGCGGTAGCGGCGGCGGGTGCTTTCCTCATCTTCCCGGTATCTGGGGCTTGGATGGATGAGTACATCCATTTGACTCTTTTCCGTGAATGGGGTGGTTTGGGCTGAGGGTCCGTGGCCACGTCGGTAGGACCCCGGCGCCTGGCGAGCAGCGTCGGCGCCTTGAATTCATTCAACAAGCAACCAAGCCTTTCTCCCCTCTCACGGTGGAAAGTTGCACCTGTTGGTTGCTCATTTTTCGCCCACCGGGTAAAGTCGGTTAAACACCCTGTGGTCCTCAGGAAATCACTCTGTTAAATCATCCTTCTGACTCTCTTCTCGACTTTTTGCGCAGGAGTCACTCAGCTCAAGAACGGAGATTTGCAGGGCTGAACATTTTCCGGGAGGGTGAGCGTTTAGGTTGATAAATGGCATCGGGGAAGCATTTAAAACTGCGATCCGGTAGTTCTGATGTTCAGATCAAAGCTGCACCTCTTTAAAACAAGAGTTACACACACACACACACACACAGAGAGAGAGAGAGAGAGAGAGAGAGAGAGAGACGCAAAGGAAAACAGCCAAAACGGTTTGAATGTAGAGTAGAGAGGGCATTTGGTAACCATCCTATACACACTCTTGGGAGGGGGTTAAATCCTGTTGAATGTTGAATTAGGGTTTGTGCTGCATTTATCAGGATTTAAGGTTGAGACATAGATTCAGTCTAGTGCCTTCCCAGTAAAATGTTGCGTGTAGAGATAAATCTCTTGCCTACTTCAGCCAGGTCAAAACAATTTTCAGTCCCTCATTTCTTTTGGGTGTTATGTATATATTGTACTGTTTATATTCTTTTGTGGTGTCAGGCAAAAGGTTAAATGGGGCAAGAAAGTCACTTTTGTTGTCCCTTTTTTAAAAGAGCTTTTTTTGTTCTTGAAGCTTTTGGGTAAAACAGGAATGAAGTGTTTCTAGAAAATGAAATGAATTGTGTTCCTTAGATACATTTTAGTGGAAGGAGAAATAGGCTAGTGGGATTCTAAACTGAAATGAGAGAAGTGGAAAATAAAAACAATATTAACTATTTGTCTTGTTACCATTTGGATGTAATAGAAAGAAAAGTGATGTATATTCCTTGATCTGATAATTATCTACTTCATTTTCTTTTCATGGATAGTCAGAAATTGTAACCTTGAAAGTAACATTTGGATTACTTCCTTCTAGGTACACAAATTCATCACTGAAAGTAATACTTATGTGGTATTCATATAGTGCCTTAATTTTACCATATAATATCATATCAAAATGCATTAATTAGTTTCCCACTTTAAAAGGCCCTCAGAGTAGTTTACTGATATGAAAGGAATGTTAAAGGTTGACAAGATCTGTTAAAAGACAATTAGCTACAAACAGGCTAATATTAAGCAAACACATCCTTTTAGCTGGTTCCAAACTATGATCTAATTAGCCAGAATACCAATCCACTAGAGCAACAATTTTCTATTGAAAGCAAGTGGGAAACGGATGACATTTCCAAAAGATTAAAATGTCAATAAGGGACCAGATGAGCCTTGTTATTTATAGGAAATCTACGCTTTATTCAAAGTTATATTCAGATATTTTAGTTTTAATTATTTTATAGATTCATCTGAAACCTTTAACAGTAGATGTCCAATTCTTGGTTCGCCTGGGATTGTAATAGGTACCTTTAGGATATTATTTCCAAAGGAGCATAATGTTAAACCGCTTCAGGAAAAAATATCTGTGGATCTTCTGGCATTTTGACATGTTGCATGAAGTGTTGGCAGGCTTTTATACATATGGCTGGAACTGAGGATTGTGAGGCCACAGGGAAAAAAATATGCACTAAGACTATTTATTAACTTAGGTTAAAATTGTCCAAATTTGTTACAGTGGTCAGGCAAAGCTAGATCTGTAAAATACAAGGAAGGAAGGAAGGAAGGAAGGAAGGAAGGAAGGAAGGAAGGAAGGAAGGAAGGAAGGAAGGAAGGAAGGAAGGAAGGAAGGAAATTCCATTCCTGACATACCAGTTATGGGTATACAATATATAACATTCATTCTGGGATTTTTAGCTTAAACATTTCCCTCCCAAACTGAAGTGTAGAATTTTTGGCACCTCTTGATATTTTGGAGTTTGGCACTGGCAAGCATCATGTTGTCTGTGCTCTGGAACTCAATCAACCTAGGACAGGGGGAATCTCTAAAATGTGTATTGGGTAAAAACAATATTGTTCTAAGTGATGGATAACATGGTACTTCCTAGATGCTTGGGCTATATTCCCCATGACCCATGACCATTGGCCATGTTGGCTACACTCCAGATTATCGGCCCAACTGAATCAACCAACAATCTATGAAGTACTAAAAGGAACTCCTGTTCATTTATTTTCTTTTAGATACTGAGAAGAGCAGACAAAAATGGTAAGTACAATTTGTGTCTTCATTTTCAGAGAATCATAAAATTAAATGGCAAGTAATCCAGTGGAACCTGACGTTCCACCAGCCTCTGTGGCTGGCATCTTCAGAGGGCAAAGGCTCATGGAACTAGGCGTTCTCTCTGTGCTCTCTGCTCTCTGTGCCCCAGACTCTGTGCACAATTCTCCTATAAAATGAGGGATGTGAAATTTTGCTAAATTACTCATTTTTAATGGAACAGACCCTCCTCTCACTTTGAGACAAGCTGTTGATAGTCAACCCTTCTGAGATTTTGTACCTCCACTGCAAGAATGAGACAAAGAGTGTTTTCCCCCACCAAGAAGTATTTTCTTCAGGTAAATGCATTTTATGATTTAAGCCCCCACGGGTCCTTTTGGGGGAAAAGGTGGGATAGAAATATTTTAAATAAATAACTAAATACTAAATAAAGAAAATGTATGCAAAATATAAGGTCCCAGATGGAGGGGAGCACTAATATTTTAAGTAGGTTCATTATGTTTCTATGTTTTATATTTATGCTTATGTTCTATGTTTATATTCAAAATTTAAAAATAAAATAAATATATATGTCAAGGCTTTCACAATTTGCATAAAATGATCCTACTAACTTTCTCCAATCAGGTTCTCTCAGGATGTATACAATTACAAATCCCATAATCCCACCACCAACATATAGGAGTTGAAGTTCAATATATCTACAGGAAACCAGCTGACCTAAACAAAGCCCTTGTATTGAACATTCCCAGGGCAGAAAAAAAAAGATGTGCAAATGGAAATCGGGTGTTGTGAAGCAGCTGCACAGTGCTTACATTTCTTTCTAATAGCATTCCTGAAAGCATAAGGTTGAAAATGCAATAATTAAGAAATGAATGGCACAGCAGGCATGGTTGAGAATACATGATGTGAATAGGGTTCGGGTTTATTCGAGTGGAGAATGTGCCGAAAGGAGGCAAACAAGAAATAAAATATCTGAAACTAAAATTGATGTGTCCCATAAACAAATATAATATGAAGCTTCATTTTCTTTAGTTGAACTTTATGTTTAGGGCAAAAGTATGGAATGGCTGACCCCTCCAGATGTTGTTGAGAGGACAGATGAGAGCAACAATATAACATCTGGAAAGTCCCCAGTTTTGTGGGACTATTGGGGACAAATGTGTGCCAGCCTGTTGTCTCAAGGCATGTAAGCTTTTCTGCGACTAAATGTCTTTCAACCATGATATGCTGATAGAAAAGGTCACTCTTCCATAGAAGGACCCACTTCTCATCCCCATTCAGCCTTAGTGGTTTAGTGCCCTAAACTGTGCGATCTCTCTCCAACCCACCTTTCAAGGTAGGTTCCATTGATAACGAGTGGGTGTTGCTGTTTTTTCTAAGGTAAGCATTGGTCATTTTATTTCAGTCACTTCTCTCATTGAGCTTCATCTGTGCTTGGAAGTACAGCTATAACTTGCAGAATGGGTAAAGAATGGGTCAAGAATTTAATAAAGAAAACGATGTGTGTGTGTGTTGTGTCGTTACAGTCGTGACCGACTCTTCGTGACCCCATGTCCATGGAGTTTTCTTGGCAGGAATACTGGAGTGGTTTGCCAGTTCCTACTCCAGGCGCCTACAGCACCTGGTATTCCCTGGTGGTCTCCCATCCAAGTACTAACCGGGGCCGACCCTGCTTAGCTTCCGAAATCAGGCGAGATCGGATATCCTTTTAATTGAGGATGGTTTTTTTTTTTTTTTTTGGAGGGAGAGTACATTTGTCTGGCGAGTTAGATATTTGCTTAGTTGAAAAGTATGGTTAATGCTGCAATCATACACATGTCCATTCAGAGATATATGTTGTTAAATTCAACAGGGCTTAACTCCCAGATTTTTTGGAAGCGAGACTCATTGAACTAAACAGAACCTACTTCTTAACAAATATAGATTGTATTATTATTGTTATCAAATTATCACATAGCAAACAAGATAACTGCACTGGATTTTGTATTACAAATCACTAGTTGAATGCTTCACAAGTGTTTAGGACTACGTGATTTATTAGTGAATTATATGAGCAGATCCCAGTAAGATGGACTTCTGCAGCTGAGTGATGGTGGGTTTGTCAATTCCAATTTCTTCTAAATACTTGCTTAGCTCTTTAGACACCACACCCAGTATGGCGATTACAACTGGGACCGCCTGTACCAGTTTATGTTAGAATCTCTGAAGTTCACATTTCATATCCTGATATCGGGTAATATTTTCAAGTTGTTTCTCGGTGACTCTACTGTCACCTGGTATAGCAATATCAATGATCCATCCATACTTTCCCCCCTCCTCATTCATAATATCTGGGGTATTATGTTCCCAAACCCTGTCTGCCTGTATTCAGAAGTCCCAAAGTAATTGTGCATGCTCATTTTCAATCACTTTTTCAGGCTTATGATCCCAATAGTTCTTTGCTACGAGCAGATGATAGTTCTGACACAAATTCCAGTGGACCATTTGAGCAGCCACATTATGATGCTCTTTGTAATCAGTCTGAGCAATTTATTATTATTATTATTATTATTATTATTATTATTATTATTATTATTATTATTATTATTATTATTATTATTATTAAATAAACAGTATCAAATTCACTGTAATCATCACTTCACAATATGAAAGCTTTCAGAAAGAAAAAGAGGAAGAGCAATACTCACTTGTAAGGTGATAGCTGCAAATCCTGTTTCAGCTTAGTTGTGCTCTAGCTTATTTTCACAGTTCTCCTCAAATTAAAATAAAAGAGAGGATATGTCAGAAAAAATTGGCCCAGATTCTGGATGATGTTTTATCTAAGATACCAAAAAAATGACACATACCTTATTTCTTGTCTCTTAACCAGGCATCCCCTCCTGAAATATATTTTTATCATACTCTGAACTCAAGTCTAACTGCTAGAGCAGTAAAGAAGGCATAATCCCCTCAACAACATAGGAAAATGCCATCAATGTTTGATGCCTATAAGCCTCTCATAGCTTAATCCGTAAAGGTAGCTAGAGCCCAGGCCATAGGCCATAGGCATTGAAATGGACACTACATACAGTATTTTCTCAGCAATTCTCTTCTGCAATTTATTATTCAAGCCTGAAAGAGTTCTCAAGACAGATCATCAGTGGCATGCATTCTATAATTTCTCTATGTTTCTAATTGTCCTTATGATTGCTTCAGCCCATGTGTTATTGCTTTGGGTTTCCCTTTTTTAAAAAAAACAACATTATGTTTCCAGTTGAGTCACTTTTCCACACCTAGTATCTCCAGAATGCAGCAAGAGATAGTGCTGGTAAATGAGACTCCCGGGTCAGAAAGTACTCAGTCACCTACTAGGGAAAGGCAAAAAACAAACAAACAAATAGGTCTATTACTAAATATGCAGCTGAAAGGATATAGTGGCAGACATGCACAGAAGTGAAAGGAAAATCTAAAGCTGTAGAACATATACGTTTGCAAGAGCTGAATAGGGACATTTTGGAAATTACTCATTCATAAGCTGACTTGACATAACAACACATAACAAAACCAAACTTGGATTACACTCCTTCAATTAAATGGTTCAAGTAAAACCCAACTCTAGTGCCTGCTTTAGGCTGTCACCGTTGGTCAGAAATGCAACAGTCAAAATATCTGCAACAAACATTTCTGCTTTTTTGTGGCTTCCTGTATGGGGTCTGAGACATTTATTTATTATTTATTTATTTAAAATATTTCTATCCTGCTTCTCCCCCCGCCCCCCCCGCCCCCCAAAAGGACCCAAGGCAGAAGTTCACTGCAAGGACTTGGTTGCTTTATTATTAGTTACAAATCATGAAGTGGCATATGATTAGAAAACCTCAAGGGACTGAGGACAACAAATTGGGCATAGTTTATTGACACTATTACTCTTTTTACCACTTATCTTCATTTTTTGTTTTATTTTGTTTTTATTTAACAATATCCTGGCTATTTTTACTTTTATTTTAGCTTTAATTTATTGTTGTTGATTTATGTATATTTTGCTTATATTATGTTGTTTGCATTTTGGTTTGTTAAATGTGTTAATTTGTTAATTTGTTATGTTATTTTATGTTCTAAACCACCCAGAGTAGCCCTAGGACTGGATGGGTGGTATAAAAGTCAAATCAATCAATCAATCAATATTGGATTCTATATGCTGCTAGACAGATGCCGGAATTCAGTAAAACATAACTAGTAGATTAAGTCCATTGAATCAGTGAAATTTACATAGGAATTGATTGACTCATCAAACCCGCACTGATTCAATGGGACTACTCTAGTTGTGACTTACCACCAGATTTCAGCCAGGGAATGGGTCATAGTCCTTTTCTGAATACTAACCCACACTGTTTTAATTAAGAAATCTAATCCAGCAACTGTAATTTTAGACAAATAACCTCATTTGACCATTGCGGCAACACAGGTTGTAACGTTCAGTCTGTATTGGGATGAAGTGTTAGGATCTTGTAAATACATGTTATTGTTTAATAAAACATTAAAATCTGCTTCACCATATGCATTGTTCTTTTATTATACTTTCTGAGCATGATTCTGTAACAGTACTTTTCACATTATTTATTGTTTGTTTTGTTGTTTGCTTGTTTTTGCTTTTTAATAAACAATGAACTTGAGATTTTAAAAATATCAAATGGGGGAGAAATCAAAAGGGCAACAGTCCTACATCAGAGCAGAAGACGTCTGGGTATTTAGCTCTCAAAAGTCTAAACTGAAGTTGAATCCTTGTCCATTTTTTTGCCAAGTTTGTGATGCAGAATTAGGGTGCCATTCCCGGAGCCTTGTAGACATCTGATCTTCAGTATCTGTAAGGGAGGCATGTATGACATGATCCTCTCCATGGAATAACTGTAACTACTGTACTGAAATCAGCTGCCTTGGAATTCATGCTGGGAAGAAAAGAATATGAGATTTAAAACATTTGAATCCAATCAAAAGCAGAAGTGATAGACCAGCTTGGAGTTCCAGGTGTTTTAGATTTCAGCTGGTTAAAATCTCAGTCAATATATGGCCAATGGGTAGTTGTTCTGGAAATTATAGTCCTACAGTATTCATGGTTCCAAAGCTAAGAATGTCTGTCCTTCGTTCCTCTCAACTGAGAGTTAACACAGATCCTTTGTTTTCATGAATGAAAATTCTCACTGTTGGGAAATGAAGTCTGATCCTTCTAGAAACAGTTCTTCTTTCAACTGAACCAGCTTTAAAAATGCAGTCAGACAGTCAGTCAGTCAATCAATCAATCAATCAATCAATCAGGTGCTGCATATGTTCCCAGTATAATACAGTGGTACCTTGTATAAAGGAATTAATTCGTTCCGAATGAAATTATGTTAAGCAAATTTTCCTTTATACAAATTCCCATAGAAATGAATTGAAAATGGAGTAATCCCATTTTTATGTTGTACGGATTTTCCCCATAGGCGATTATATTAAGCAAATTTCCCCTATCTCCAGATTTTTTTATGTTGTACAGATTTATGTTATACAAGCTGTTTGTTATACAAGGGTCCACTGTACTGTACACTCAGTTTAGTTAGTCTGAATAAGTTTCTCTGGACAAGCTTGTGTGATCTTAATATTTTGCCAAGCACACTGTCTGAAGATAAGTCATCAAAAGATAAATAGTATTCTCATATAGAAGAAAGGCATACGTTTTATTGCTTCGTTTATTGTCCAAAACTGGCTACAGTGGAGGGAATCTTACTCTGAACGGGTTTCTATGACTACTTGAGAAATGCTAATGAAACTTATTAGAAAAGGTATGTTAAGATCAGGACGGTTGGTGAAATAATTTCTTGAATGCTAGGTTGCCAAGGAAAATGATACTGTGTTTGGTTAACTTTCATCAGGCTGGAGAAAATGTCATTGCAGAAAAGCTTTTGTTTCGTGAATCATCTGTCTTCATACTAATGCACTGCAAACAGTGAACTTTGAAAAATATCAAAGAACAAAAAAAAGGAAGGGCGTTTTTTTTCTTTTTTGCAGAGTATTGGGAGAAACAAGATTCAGGTTTTGTGCTTCCTCATCCCTTCTTGTATGAGGAGCTCATTTTATTAAGGTTTTAGGTTTTTTAATAAATATATGAGCAGAATATTGGGGAGAATAAAGCAGGACTGACCTCCCATGAGAAGGAGTGAGGTGACCACTTCAGGCAGCAGATCACTGCGGGTGGGTCACTTCTGCCCTGACAGGCCCTTTGTCACTGTAGAGAGCTGCTTTGGGCAGTTTTTCAGTGTCAAGTATTTCCTTCACAGCTTTTGGTGCCATACAACAGAATAACTGGCTCTCTTCCATTGTCGCTTTTGGTGAGGAGGAGTGGCTCACAAGATGGCTGCCATGATTGTGGCCACTGCCCCTCCTTCTTCCTTTAGTCCTGTGCATGTTCTGTGGCCAACACAACCCCCCCCCCTCTGCCTGATTCTCCCAATGGATGCACTGCATATGCTGGTGAGTGAGATATTGGTACAACATGATAGAGAGGTGCTTCTCTTCTCACCCCAGAGAGCAGGGAAACTATCTGTCCTGTAAGTAGATCAACCAGCACATTGCCCAAAGGATATTTGCTGAGCCAAAGGATATCCACACAAACAACCTATTGAGAGAAATTCATTGTTTCAACTTGGTGCTTCATAGTTAGTCTCCAATGCCAAATATTGGACATATTTTGATTCCAGTTCTAATGCGTGAAAGCTCTGCTAAAAACTAAAAGCAAGTGAGCAAACAAACAAACAAAAACTCAAGCAGGGTACCTCAAACAGTGGTACCTCTACTTACGAGTTTAATCCATTCCGAATGCATGCTCATAAATTTAACAACTTGTAAGCAGAGCAGCCGTATCTAAAAAATAAAAATAAAAATAAAAATTGTAAGTAGAGTAGACCGCATCTAAACTTTGCAAGGCAGCAGTTAAAACGCCAGCGGTTTTTCTCTCTTAAGTTGAATTGCTCATAAGTAGAGATACCACTGTAGTGTCATCCCATGGTTTTTGATGCGGTTGTGGAGAAAAGGTGTGGCAAAAGAAGATTTGAGAGCAACAACTGAATTGGGCTATGCTCATAGGCCATAGTAGTGGAAGACATACAAAACTTGTTGTGGCTAATTGATGTGGTGCTAATTCAGTTCTGGTCAGAGGTATAACCAGGCTCACCACCTAGCCATGCCTAGGCTTCTTGTCGATTTTGTGCTTGTATGGGCAGTTCGTAGTTGCACACGCCTTACACCAACACCAACAGCATTTGGGCCAAAGACTCCAAAGTACCACAAAAGAATTAAATATGTCTCCAGAATTCTTGGCATACAGTGGCCAAAATCTGATTGTTTAACATGGTAGATGAGACTAGAGGAGGCCAATGGAATCAGTGAATATGTGGTGAACCCACTGCTCCTGTAAGTTCCATAGAATGAAATGGGCCTATTCTAACTGCAACTTACTATGCTAAAGTTAGTGGGAGGGAACTTGTGGAGGAGTTGATGCCCCAAGTTCCCATCAATTCAATGGTCCTGCTACTCTAGAGTGCTTTAGGATGCTAAATGATATGTTAGTGCGCTGGATTCATGTCTAATTTGGGGCATAACCATATCTGAAATGTTATTTCCATTACATAAGGCTGTCCTCAGTACACTTTCTGAAAGCCATTTGATTGCTGATAGCAAGGCTGATTGCTGAGAACAGGATGTCTGTGTAATCAACACCTTGACTGATCATCACTGGTGTAAACAATGCTAGTGTTATGTTGAAACCTCCTTGCCATTGTAATCCTCACTCTCTCTTTTCCCTCTCTTTGTCTTCAAACCTGTACCAGACCTCCATCCTTTTGTGTGTATAAACTTTGGCCTAACTATTGTGCTCCATGTGGATGAGGAAGAGGAAATGACCTATATAACCCATGAGAAAATCACACTGAAATAAACTTGTTAGTTCCTAAGGCACTCCAACTTTTTATTTTTGTTATGAATGCCAAAATGGACAAACATGGCTGCCTCTTTGAAAATTGTTCTGGATAAAATGTGAGGCATAAAGGAAAGAATAGTTAGAGATCTATCGGAATCCAGGGGTTGACAAGGGGCAGGTAGTAAACCAAGGCTTCCCTCAGGATTTGGTTGGCTAGGATGACTGGGCAGATGGAGGGAGACTTATCCCTTTTCCATCAACCATTGAAAAAACTCCAGTTGGTATAACCAGCCATATCTCTGTCAGCTGTTTGTCCCTGATACCATTTCTGTACCCTTTGTTGTTGCTTGGCTCTGGATTATGTAAGCAACCACACTGGGTATTGTGAAGCTTGGCCCATTTGGACAAATGGGACACTGCCCCGCCACAGACTCAAGTTACTCTTAGCTAGCCCACTCCCAAATATGTTCTTTCCTGAGGTGGAAGATGGCAGCCCCACCTGCATTCCTCTCACGCTGAACTCTAGATATATAACTCTAGTAATGTGGGGAGAAAGAAAATGTGAGTAAAGAAATATGACTGACCCAATGTTTTGGAGTGGGGGCTGCACTCCTATTCAGGAACAAGCCGCGTGTGACTGACAGGTTTGCCAGGTCTCAAGAGTGCTTTTTGAAGCCTCATAGAATTCTTGTGCTCTTTTTTGTATCCCGGTGAGAAGAGAAGTTTCAGGGCAAGTGAAGGTGAAGGAGAAAATTTGGCTTAAACCCTGAATGCCAATCTCCTTTACTCTCCCAGCCAAATATCTGAGGCAGAGTTCATCAGGCAAACGAAAATTGCTATGTATGTATTAGTAATATTGTCCAATATAGTATAGCCTTATGTTCAGCACAAGCCTATGTATGTAGTTTGATTGAAGTTTGAGTGAATGCCTTCTTCTGTGTGAGCACACAAGTATGAATGCATACATGATCCCTTGCACCAGTGTAAGCAAACAACCCCTTTAGTCCCTGGTTCAGCCTGTCACCTCCCACTCTATCCAATATTGGCTGCTATGCCTTCTGCCCTACCAGTCATAACTGGCTCCAGCAGCCCTCGCTGGTGGCAAGTACCTGGTAGTAAAGCCAGTTGTGTTTATGTGTTCTTTTGGTGCACATCATTCGCTGTTGAGAAAACTAGATCACAAGGAGCTTTAAACATGAGGAGACCTTGAACTAATTTTCCCTTCTAATGCTTAAATTTCAGATGATGGTAAACTGTCCTTTGATGAATTCAGGGCTTACTTTGCTGATGGAATTTTGACCAGAGATGAAATGCACGAGCTGTTTCACACAATCGACACCAACAATACAGAGTGGGTAGCATTCCTTTAAAAGTTCTTTGGCGGCAAATGATCAACACATGGAGAAGCAATATGGTTTTTGCAGTGCAGTTTAGATTGGTAAAATAACTTCTCTACAAAGAACATGTTAAAAACCATGGATCAAATTCATATTCTATGTAATAATTACTGACTTTCCTGGATGTTTTGAGAAAAGCTCCTATAGGAAAAAAATCTAATATGAGATACTCCCAGAGTTTCACTTTCTTATATGTTTATGCCTGCATTGCACGGTATCATCTTGTTTCTCTTTCCCATTCTTCAAGTCAGTAGGGGTTTATCCTCTAGGCCAGTGATGGTGAACCTTTTAGAGACTGAGTACCCAAACTGAGGTTCAAAACCTACTAATTTTTTTGCAAAGTGCCAATACAGCAATTTAACCTGGATACAGGTGGCTGTGAAGGGGCAATTTTGGGTGCCCATAGAAAGGGCTCCGAGCCATAGGAAACTATGGCTCTGTGCCATAGGTTCACCAACACTGCTGTAGGCCCTCCATGCATGTTGCTGGATCTGCTTCTGAGGTCACACCTCCTCGTGGACATTTTTCATATTGGTTAGGTTTTTTTAAAAGACATTTTAGAAGACATTTTAGCTGACAATGATGAGGCTCTGAACACATGAACACTGAATTTTCAGGTTTGAGAAGAACAGGAAGAATGTTTGATGCTAAGGTTGGGGTTCTCCTGGCACACAACACTTGCATAAATCCTGGTTGTATGAAAGGATCGACACATTCTTCTTGCTCTCCCAAAGAAGCATTGCCCTTTCTCTTGCCCAATATGTTTCCTGCAGTTCCTGGTGATCATGCTACTCCTAGCCATTGCAGATGGCACAGTGGGGCAATCTGATGTATTGGTTGGGCCTACTGGGATGTAATTGTTGCCCTGCCACTATGAGATGTTTGACAGACACAGCAGCATTGACCAGATCTCTCCACCCTTCCAGCCAAAAATATGCTAGCAGGGCTTTTCACGCCACCTGTTTCAGACTTGATCTTGGCCTCTGTCTTTAAGGGATGTTCTTCAAATGGAAAAACAGATTTTTCTGGTCAGTTCCATGGGTGATGTTAGCTAAGGCTTTATCTCTCATACTGTGCATGTACATATTGAATGTATTCAATGCAGTTTTGTTAAGACTGCCCATTAACCAAAAGTGAATAAAAAGTTCTCCACCTGCTGTCGAGAATGCTCTGCAGCTGGTAGGTGACTCTTTTTGAGAAAGGTCTCCACTGAGATGTCTCCCTGTCTTGTAGCTATCCCACCAGATCTCTCCCCATGCCAAAGGAATCCTAACAAGTCTCCTCACCCTAGGACCTTCCCCTCCATAGCTTTGTTCAACATCCAAAAGAACAGCTGGGCTAGATGAGTCTAGCAACTAATTCCCAACACGATGCCTGTGGAAATCCACAAGCAGGGCAGGAAAGCAGTAGGCTTTTACCTCTCAGCCCCTTTGGAAAGACTGCAAAACACTTTATTAATTAAAACATCAACCCTGTGCCCTTACTAAGATGTTAGGCCTATTTATTTATTTATTTATTATGAGGCTTGTATACCGCCCGTCTTCCCGGAGGAACTCTGGGTGGTTCACAACAAATTAAAACAACAATTCAGACAACTCAACAAAGACACAGATAACTACAATTAACAAACAATTTAAAAGAAAAAAATGTGCAACCCTGGAGAAGACTAAAAAGATAAAGCTAAGCAGATGGCGGAGGAAAAAATAAATAAATTAGGTCACCAAACACCTCACGGAAGAGCAGCGTCTTTAGGGCCCTCCGAAAGGCCGGCAGGGACTATGCAAGGCGCACTTTGCTGGGAAGGTGGTTCCACAAGGTAGGGCCAGCCACAGAGAAGGCCTGGTTCCGAGTCGAGGTTTTCCGGGCCTCTCTGGGCATGGCCACCCAAAGCGAGTGCACCCGCAACATCCTCGTTGGACGGGCTGAAGTTGACCGCTGGGTGATCCGCTCTACCAGGTAGTCAGGTCCTAGACCATGGAGGGTTTTATAAACTAAAACCAGGACCTTGAATCTAATTCGGGACGCAACAGGTAGCCAATGCAGGTGAGCCAGAATTGGGGTGATGTGGTCATAATGACGCACTGCACTTACTGGAGTTTGCTTTTGAGTCAACATGTACAGCATTGAGTTATACAGGTGAGATGTGTGCAGGGAAATAATAACACAATATAGTCCCTGACTTCTCTTCAGATGCAACTAGGATGGCTAGCTCTTTTTCACACTAAGAGTTCCTGCCTTAAGAGATACATGTCAAGCAGAAATTGCAGTGACAGGGACTGTGGCGTAATGATCCAGTTGAGAACTCTGGCTATTACCTTGTTTCTGACTGAATATTGCACACAACTGCTAAAGGCACATAAGTCCTGGTAGATGAAAAAACAAGGGAGAAGAAACACAAGCTAAGGCTAATTTCAGAGTAAAATACTACCCATCAGAAATTAAAATAAACAATTGCCTACATAATAACTGAAGATGCTATAGAGATTAATTCTGGACTTGAGTTCAGGGAAATGGATGCCAAGAGAATTTCACAGCAGGCGTTTCTGCTAGTGAAGCTTATGCAACTCAGAAAATCAGCCTTGCCCATTTTTGCTGCCTGGTGACGGAGCAGAACTAAGCCTTTCACTTTAAGATGATTTGAAATTACAAGATGAGATCTGGGGGCTCATCTGGTGCTAGCGGTCCCTGCTTCATGCCAGCAGCTTCCATTATTGAGCAGTAATGGCTACACTGATTAACACCAGGTGGGGCTTCCTTCCTTTCCACTTCCGAACTCTCCTGGGTCAAAGAGTCGGATGCTGTCACAACAAAAACCACGGGGCGGAAGAGCCAAGAAATTGTGGCCAGCTTCATAGATGGACAAGAATGGGCCTGAGCGACATGTGCATATGTGTGTTGCAGGGAAGGGGGGGGTTGCTGACATTTGTGCTGCCCTGTCATTGTGCTCTACCTGCCATGGCACTTTGCAGATGTTGTCCATAGTCTTTTCAAGCAATAGGCAGCATAATCTCCGTAGGCCTAAATAGGGACACCAGGAGGCATGCAAGCTCCACCTCCCACCACAGCACCACCCAATTGTCACTGTAAGCATGTTTACGGACCTCTTTTGAGATCTCGACATTAAATACGCAAAGGTCCGAGAGTGTTTGGAGTAGAGTGCCAAGGTAGGATATAAGGATTAGATATTTTCCCACCAGTCATTTAGTCTAACATGGATTAAGCCATGACATCTGTTTATGCTTTCTGTGTCAAGCAAAATGCCTACAGAAAGAGTGGTATGTATCTTCATCGCAGGCTCCACTCCCACTTGCAACATGTTCATTAAACAATCTGGGAATCAGGATATCCTTGGATACTAATCATGATGGCTTTCTCTTATTTGTACTAAGCTCTGAATATCAGTTGCAGAGACGCACAAGTATAAGGATGCTATTGCAATCATGTCCTACTTATGTCCAGACACCTTGTTGGCCATCCTGGGAACAGAATGCTGGACCACTGAGGAGAGGTGTGGGCAAAGTGAAAGATATATGTGCCCCCACAAGGTCTCTGGTGAATACATCCCAACATACCCAGTCCATAAATATTCTTGAAAAAATAATAAATTTTGGTCTGAAACAGAAGGTGAAATTGGCTGTTTGCAGCCACCGTCAGTTTTAAACCTGGAGCACTCTGAACACACTTGATCTTGTCCCAATTTAGATGATGAAGAAGGTTGATTCTGGTTAGCATGTAGATGGGAGGCCACTAGGAATCTCCAGGTGGGGATATGAGAATTCAGTCTAAACCCTTGCACAGCTATCATTGTTAATCAAAATGGACACTGAGCTAAAACTACCAATAATCAGACTTGTTACATGGAAGGTTTCATTGTTCCAATGGATGTTTTTATATACAATACTGTATATATACTAACAAGGTATGGGCAGAAAATGCTTTGATTGTCAGAGGATTTATTGAAGCCTCGCAGAATAGGATCCAACAAAATCTGGAGCCTAGCCTACAAATGTATTGTCCAACATATTGCAGCTCTATAATCCTTGTTCACGGGTTTAATATCAATGGTATTTTGTGCGATTATAAAGGTTTGTGTGAGCACCATTCACAGGGTCAACTGAAATCACATAATACTCATATTACCAGCTGAACAATCAATGCAGTCCTTTGGATCGTTCTTATTCAAAGGACCACATTGTTCTCCAGAGTGGTAGATCTATCTGTTGCTTGAGAAATGATGCCTATTCTTATTATGATTTGTTATTCACAACCTCCCCGTTTTATATTCTAGAGGCAAACTCAATTTAAACATGTTTCAAAAGCATGTAAAGCTGATCTCAGCTGTGTTTTGTGTTCTGAGCGTTCATGTAGCAGTGTGCTCATTCAGAGTTTTGGACTTCAGTTCCAGGGATTCAGGGAAATTCAACCCAGAAAATAGAATCAGCACAGCTCTCTCTCTCTCTCTCTCTCTCTCTCTCTCTCTCTCTCTCTCTCTCTCTCTCTCTCTCTCTCTCTCTCACACACACACACACACACACACACACACACACACACACACACACACACACCATAAGAGACAGGCTTTCATCTGAACCACTACTTCCTCTCAGCTTCCTGTTTGCTCTTGCTTCCTACTGTCAATATTTTAAAAGTGGAAGATGCTATGGTGTTTCCTCAGCGTCATAATCATATTGACTGCTAGACTTTATAGAAGGCTCATCTCAAACAACTACGAATCCCAGGAAATAGTGTTCCAAGTTCCATTTGTACAGTTCAGCTGTAAAAGTGATTATAAATCACTCCAGGCCTTTATCTTCAGGGTGAGTGTGCACAATCACAGGAACAATTTAGCAAGAAGTTCAAAGTGCTGGTGTGGCAAAAAGGTGGGCAATGCGATGACTCTCCATGCTGTTGTATCCATCCAGGTCACGGCTTCCATTTCTTCTGTTCAGGCATACCATTGCTAATATGGAAATATTATTATGTCTAGCTTAATATTGTTTGGGCTATTTATATACTAGCTGTATTGAATCCCCTTCATGAGAGGGAGACAGGGTATGGCCCGATTAAACAGATATATCCATCTACTGGAAACAAATATTGAAAAATAGTAATCACACTATAATGTGATTAGTACAATGGCTTCGCTGCCAGATGGGCGGTATAAAAATCCAATAAATAAATAAATGCTTCTCTTTTTCAGCAACCTTGACACTGAAGAACTGTTTGGTAAGTCACTTTTATTTTGAATGAAATTTATAATTATTTATATTAGCGCTTACTGACTACCCAATTTTCCCACAGGAAGTCTGGGAGGTTAACAAGTTATAACAAAACAAGAGCCAAACTCTTGACTTCTGGAAGTATCACAGAATATATGCAGAACAGATTTAGTGAAGGAAAAACAGGCCATTATAACTTTTAAGCACACACTAATTCTATTAACTGCAAGTGCCAAGGACTATAAAAGATAAGCCACTGCCATTCATAGGGGGAATGTCTGATGGTGCAGAACTAAAACCTCTCTTGTATGTGTTAATTCAAATTGCCTTTACCTAGATGGACACAGTGATAAGGACCATAGTTTCCCTTAAAGTATGTCCTTTCCTAGCATTTCAGTGTACACTCTGAAGTAAATATGTTAATATTCATCATTATTTCCTTCCTTCCTTCCTTCCTTCCTTCCTTCCTTCCTTCCTTCCTTCCTTCCTTCCTTCCTTCCTTCCTGTTTTGGTACTCCAATTATTGGACATTAAAACCTGGAATATAACTCTTCAATCAGTTAGAAATGTTACACCAGTTGTATGTTTAATTTCCTTAACTTTGCATCTCTCCTCCCCTTTAATATGCTTGTGCGAAATATATTCTTATTTTGAATCTTTTATAATACTGTTCACTTTCTAATATGGCTGCTATCTCATCTGGGGAAGATCTTGATCTTCTGAAGGTCCGGCTTTTCCTCTTCATCCTGTCATGTGAATGAATATGTGGGATAGCAGTTCCCATGTACAAAGCTGTTTTTTTTTAATTTAAATCGCAGTTCAGCCTGATCGCCAGCATGTGGCACTAGCATTTTAAAAACGGACCACCTGGCTGGGGAAAATTAAAACAAAGAGCACCCGACGGAGCTTCCTGGTGCTCCCAGGGTTGGGGAAAATTAAAAAATAAATTAAAAAACAGCGCCGATCGTCCCCAGGAACAGCCGGTCGGCGCTATGAGGGGGGGAAAAGAAGAAACCCAGATCATCTGCGTGGTCCCATGACATCTGCCTCCTTAAAAGCTGGATTTTTAAGTGAGGCAAAAAATTCCCTACCTCTCCGGTAAGTCTTGGAAACCTTGCTTAAGGGGGCATTACCGGGTTTTCTTTCTTTCTTTCTTTTTTCAAAACGCCAGGTGGCCATGGGGACAGCATTTTTAGACACAGTTTATCTACTAATTTAAACTGCATTTAAAGGGGCATGGGATAGGGGCCTGTTTCAACCCCTTTCATTTTTGAAACTTCTGTTTATCATTGTTTCTAATATTAAAAAGTTGCTCTAAAAAGCAATAAAACGGCCTAACATTGCAAAACCAAATACACAAAATACACATTGCAAAACCAAATACCTCCCCCTCCTCCACACACAAAGGAATATTATTACATCCTTGTTACATCTAAAATATAACCCATTGCTGGCAATGTGGTTTGTAACTTTCAACTTCCAGAAGTCACCTGAATTCTGGATGAGCTTTATATTTTTAATTTTGGGGAAAAGAGAAGAATGGGAGGGGCATTCAAGGCAGGGGGGTTTCTGGCTTTCCTGCAATGCAGCTGAATCAAAGGTTGAATACAGCTTCCATTGGTTGGAAATGTTTTACCTCAAAATGTCCAGTAGAGATGGGCACGACTTGAAAAAAAATTTTTTCGAGTTGTCGTTAGTCGGGCCAGTCCCATTTCGGGTCGTTTCCGGTTTTCGCGAAAATTCGCAAAAATTAGTCGGTTTGTTTTTTCGTTTTTTCGTTCTCGTTAGTACTGGGTTTTTTTGGGGGGGAGCGGGCTCCTGGAGGCACCTCTGTGGGGTGGGTGCCTCCTCTGGCCCGCTATAAAGGGAAAGTGGGCTCCTGGAGGCACCCGTGGGTGCCTCCTGCCACTAGGAAGGGGAAGCAGGCTCCAAGAGACCCCTCTACATGGGGGTCTCCCTTCCTCACCTGCTGCTGCTGCAAAATGCTATGCAATAGCCATATGGATATTGCATAACATAATGTGCAGACATGAGACCAGTGTGAGAGTGATAGGGTCATACCCGCCCTGCACAAGGCTCCCGCACCACCATGTCTCACACAGAAGGGAATTGTACTTGCTGCGTGTAGTGCAATGCAAGCAAGTAGATCTGGCTTTAAGGTGGCTTAGTGCAAGAGCTAGGGTTAGGCTAGTGACGGGTAAGGTTACGGTGGGCTAGTGGGTTGCACCTCTGGGTGCCTCTCTGACCCACTAAGAAGACAGTCTGCGACGTATGGGTACAGAGTCAAGGGTTAGGGTTAGGGCTAGGGCAGGTTTTAGGGGGCTTTTTGGCACATCCCAGAAGTCTCCATGGCCAAGTGGCCATGCGACTGGTGGGATGGCTCCAAAAATTTGCATGGTTGTCCACTCCCACATGGCTGGCCACTCGGCCAGCCCATCATTGCGCAGGTGTAAAAAAAAAAAATAAAATAAAATCAATGGAGGACAGAGGAGGAGAGGAGAGACATTTTGTTGCAAGAAACAACCCACTGCTACTGTGAAAAATCTGGCAGTTTATAAATTTTCGCGTGTTTCTGTTGTGCTTGTGTGTTTTTGGACCACGATTTCAAAAACAATATTGCGTTTGCCGCCCCATTTTGGATCCCCCCCCGCCCGCACCGCATGGCATGGCGATGGCGACTCGCGAGTCCGGCTGCCCAGGACGGGGGGGAGGCGGGACCCCCCCTCCAGAAACCACCCCTCCGGTAGGTGCCCTGCGCCCTTAGTCAAGCAGGCATTTTTCCGCCTGCTTTTTTGACCCGGGAATGGGTGGGGGGAGAGTTTAAAAGTTTTTTCCTGTGCCGTCCGTGCCGCTTGCTTGCGCTTTAATTGCGGCGGCCGGCGGCGAGACTGGGCTTTTTGCTGGCTGCGAGCCTGCAGCGAGTCCCACCAGAGCAGCCCAGGACGGGGGATGAGGGGGGAGGCCGGGGACCTCCAGAAACAATCCCTCTGGTAGGTGCCCTGAGGCACGGCAGGCATTTTCCCGCCTGCTTTTTGGCCGGGAACCGGGTTTTTTTAACTTTTAAAAACTTTTTTTCTGTGCCACGTGTGGCATCGCGCGATCTCGCGATGCAAGGAACGAGCACGACAAATCAGACCAAAATTGTTCGTTCGTCGGTTCGAGCTCGAAGTCTGGGGGAGTAATTCCCGTTACCGTTTCCGTAGAGTAACGGAACCGAGTAACGGAAACGGAAACGGGAATACCGCTAAGTCGTGCCCATCTCTAATGTCCAGCACTGAGTATAGGATCAGATAATCCAGGTTTTTGAGCGCATTGGATGTCTGTTCAAAGTATAAGGAGGGACAGATCTATGATATGGAGTCTTGTGTATTACACTAACGTGGCAACCCAGATGAGGGAGACGTAAGTGTTCTGTGTGGGATCCTTCTAAGAATACAGAATAACCTGAGGACTTACTGTATTTTACCCAGCACCTGTCTTCTGTCTCTCCTTCTTTGTAGGAAAGATCCTTCTATCGTTCGTAAACTATACATTTTTATTTATTTCAGATTATTTTTCCCAACATTTGGGAGAGTATGAAAATGTCCTGTCTGCTTTGGAAGATCTCAATGTATCTATATTGAAGGCAATGGACACAACGAAGAAAGTAGGAGAAAGTTTTATTTCTACTTTCTTCTTCTACTTTTGAGATCTGGTAGTGGTTCTTAGAGGTCAAGTACATGTTCAAATGCCCTGTGAACATTTGGATTTCATGAATTATATTATACCAGTCTTGGCGAATCTGTGGCACTGGTGCAAAAGGTGGCACTCAGAGCTCTTTCTGTGGGCCCTTCACAGCCACCTGTATTCAGGTTAAATGGCTGTACTGGCACTTTGCAAAAAATTACTGGGTATAGAATCACAGTTCGGGCACTCAGTCACTAAAAAGTTCGCCATCACTGATATATATACAAAGTGGTACCTTGGTGTAAGTAATTAATTCTTTCTCCAGACCATTTCGTATTGTGAAAAATTCTTAAACCAAAACACAATTTCCCATCGGAATGCACTGGAAACCAATTAATCCATTCTGGAGGTCAGGAAAAAAGGCAAACTGGTCCATTCCATTTAAAATTTTATTAAACAGGGGCATCTCCATTCTTTTTGTCATGCAAACATCACACATCAACTCTTAATGCCTTAAAAAACCTTTAAACCGGGGAATTCCATTGAAAAAACCCCACTCACACAGATCAGTACTTACTGTTTGATTCCCACCACCCATTACAACACAAATGAGGAGTCATCAGGACCCTAAACCACAGAGCAGAGAGCATCCCCACCTACAAAAAAGCCAAGAAGAAGGAAGACAGGCACTTGAAGATAGCACTTAAGGCCAGTGGCTATCCAAAGTGGGATCCAATACCAAAACAAAAAAGGAGTAATGTAGTATATGCGTTCCAATGCAGTGAGGAGTGTGCAGACTTCTACACTGGAGAAACTAAACAGCCATTAAACAGAAGGATGGCCCAACATAGGAGGGGTAACAGCTCAGGACCAGAATCAGCAGTGTACCTCCAATTGAAGGACAAAGGGCACTCATTCAAAGATGAGGAAGTACACATATTAGACAGAGAAGCTAGGTGGTTTGAGAGAAGGGTCAGGGAAGCCATTCGTGTGAGCATTGAAAACGCCTGGTAGCAAAAAGAAATCTTGTACCACAGTCAGAACTCTCAAAATAATTATACACTCAGATAAACCAATACAAAGAGTTTCAAATTTATGACTGCCTTGTTTTTTCAATATCAAAAGTACAAACGAAGAACTCATCAGGACACTACCTCTAGTCAATAGCAATCAAGCCACCTTTTCTGCTCTGTTTCTCATCATGAGAATAGCTACAATTATCACTCCACTAGAACAAAGCAAATATGAATTCTTCTCATAGGCGGCTATAAAAGCAGCTGTATTTGACTCTCAATACTGATTAAGAACATAATAATAGCCTTTCTGAAACAGGCCACAGCCCATCCAGTCCATCATTCTGTCTCACACAGCAGCTCACCATTTGCTTCAGGGTATTCCCAAGCAGATGTCTTCACCTGCTTATGATTCCCGGCAAATGGCATGGAGAGACATCCTGCCTATCTCTCCAACCCGGAGGTTGTCCTTAGGCATCCATAATGATAGCCATTGATACCCTTGTTCTCCATGAACTTGTCCTATCCTTTCTTAAAGCTGTCAAGGCTGACAGCTGTCATCACTTCTTCTTGCAGGGAGTTCCACAGACCAGTGATCCTCTGGGTGAAAAAGTACTTTCTCTTATTTGTTTGAGATCTAGCACTCAAAAGTTTCATGGAGTGCCCCCTTGCTCTAGTGCTGTGCGATAGGAAAAACAGTTTTTCCTTCTATACTTTATCCACAATGTGTATGATTTTATAAACGTCAATCAGGTCACCTCTTACGCAGCAATTATGGAATTACATGAGGAGTGGAATAATTCACAGCCACAAATTGCCACTAATTGGGACCCCTTTGGGGGGTCGAATGACCATTTCACAGGAGTCACCATGAGCCAGTGAAGAAAAAGGCACAAACAGCTTGGGTCTGCAGGAAGGGGGGGGAGAGTGAGTTACAGCTTGGTAGGTGAAGAGGATATCAGTAAATGGCATCAGAGGCTGTGATTGGCTGAGGGTGCCTGTAGAGGGAAGTTCTCTATGGCACCTGTGGCAGTGGCCTGCCAAAGGGGGGATGTGGCCTCTTCCAAGCAGGGCAAGGGGGTCACCACAGCATGAGGAACTGTATTGAAGGGTCACAGCATTAGGAAGGTTGAGAACCACTACTTTAATACAAGTTGCACAGTTCCAGGATGGCCCCAAAGGCAGGGAATAGCAAACCACTTCTGAGTATTTTACCTAGAAAACCCTAGAAAGGGTCATCATAAGTCGGAATTGACTCGACAGCATGATTTTGCTGTTAAAACACTGACTGGTATTGCGTGACAGGCACAAGTATTAATAAAAATCCTAAGTATCTGTTAAAAATCAACGTAGTATATTTGCTTTTCCTAATATTGTCATTTTTGGTGCTCTGTTGATGTTGTTACTGGAATCTGCAACTGCTTATAATACTGTGTGAAGTTTCTTGATATTGTTCCCTATTGTTCTTACATCTTTCCTTCTGATGTATCCATAAGATAGTTGATTTCAATGCAGAAATGTCAATGTTTAGTATAAAAATGGATAAATAAATAAATAAATAAATAAATATATAAATAAATAAATAAATAAATAAGTGAGATCTTCAAAAGCAAGGTCATGCTAAACGTCTAGGATTTAATAGCATTTCAGTGGGACTTCATCATGTCCCCTAAGTTATCATTTCAGAATTGCAGTCCAGGAGGATACCTGTAATGTTGACAGACTCTGAACATCCTTTGATCATCCATCACAGAGAAACATCTTTTAAGTCATTAAACCTCATACAGAAAAGGCATGTCTCCTGAAAGTGCCTGTATTTCATTTATTTGCCAGAAGAGAACACTGTTCATCAAAGAGGATCATTGGAAATAGTCAGATGTCTGCTGAAGAATTTGAATTTCATCCCCCCCCCCATGTTCGACAGCATTCCCATGCATTTTTCTAGACTTGTGTCACAGAGCATCAAAGCTTCCAGCAATAAAAAATAGGTCTGCCAAATACAGCAGCCTTAATCCAGTTAAGAGAGCCATGTCAAATAATTTAGGGAGAGGCAGAAATTAGCCTTCCTGGTACAAAATGAGTTCTGTTGCTTTCAAAAGGCTGTCACAAATGCTTTTCACACAGCTCTGGTGTCAGCTTCAGCACAGTGCCAAAAGGAGTGAAAGACACGTTGGCCTGCCAGGATTTTTTTCTCTATGGGCTTTATAAGTGGCAGCTCTTTTTGACTGGTGGTATCACAGACTTCACTGAGGTTCAGGGGTACTAAATGAACTTTTAATGCCTGCAGGTATACAACGAACATGGATGATTCATGGGATAGCCTAACAGCTGGGATTTCAGCAACCACTTGATCTAGGAGGAACCAAATAACCTGGATAGCACATTATTACTGGCTTAGTTTAAAAAAATGATGTACCATAAATTGAGTAGGGGCTTCCTGCAGGAGTGCAGGGAAGTTTTTGCCATTTCATTCCTTTTGTGTGTGCAAATTCTTCATTTCTTTCCTTGACTGATCTTGGGAAAATAAGCAGCATTTTCACGCTGTATCCTTTTGAGGCACTACCCATGCCTTAGTTTTGTCTTCTGTCTTCAGACCAAAACTGAATCAGTTTGACAGCTCTGGGGGACAGCTCCCTGCTTCCAGTCGCACTCCCCTCCACACATGCTACTGAAATTCTGTGACAAGCCAAGGAAATGCTCTTAACATGAGCATATATTGTGTGTTGTAAAGTGGCTTTCTCAACTTTCCATTAACTTTCAGAGGGGATATGGTGGCCTAGGAATCACTAAAAACATCTAGTGGCCGTATATGGCTTGCGTGTTCTGACACGTTGTCTTCAGCCCATGCTATCTGACTATGAAAACGTCAAGGGAGTACCTGTTTGAGTCTTGTAACACTTCATTTTAATATCTGTAGCATCCTATTCTGCTGCTATAGTGTCATAAGTGGAACTATTTCATGTGTGGAAATAAAAACAGACATAGAAAGTGAATATAAGGGCAACTGGAAATCAAAACGAATGGTTCTAAGAGAGGAATGACAAATATCTAACCTGGTGTTGGCGAGCCTATAGCACGGGTGCCAAAGGTGGCACTCGGAGCCCTTTCTGTGGGCACCCAACATCGCCCCTTCACAGCCACCTGTACTCAGGTTAAATTGCTGTATTGAATAATTAGTGGGTTTTGAATCACAGTTTGGGCACTCAGTCTCTAAAAGGTTCGCCATCACTGGTTTAACCTATAGGTCAGGTATAACTCATAGGCCAGATATAACCCACTAAAAGAAAATATGCACAGTTGGGAAATATCGTGGTTTGCCCACCCATTGGTGTCTGTATCATTATCATTATTATTATTCAGAACTATCAGAAGGCTTCTAAGTTGGAACAGTTTGTGACTCGGTTTTTGCTGAAAGAAACCCTGAATCAGGTGCAGTCTCTCCACAGTTCTCTGGAGTGTGCTATGGAAACTACAGAGGAACAAACCCGCCAAGAAAAGTAAGTGAAGTTCCTATTGCCTTCCTCTTGTATCATAATAGTAAATCATGATATACTGTGATGAGGGTTCCTGCATGGCAGGGGGGTTGGACTAGCTGGCCCTTGAGGTCTCTTCCAACTCTAAGATTTATGAATTGTTCTGGGGATATACTGTTGTAGAGCAATGCTGTGCTTCAAGGTTTGCAACATTATTCAAGTCTTTTTGACTGCACGTTTAAACTCCAGATATGAATAAAATAAGAGATTATTTGAAATTCATTACAGTGGTACCTCTACTTACGAGTTTAATCTGTTTTGATTGCATGCTCATAAACTGAACAACTTGTAAGTAGAGAAGCCGTATGTAAAAAATGAAATAAATAAATAAATAAATAAATAAATAAATAAATAAATAAATAAATAAATAAATAAATAAATAAATAAAAATAAAAATAAAAATAAAAATAAAAATAAAAATAAAAATAAAAATAAAAATAAAAAGTAAGTAGAGCAGACCACTTCTAAAATTTGTAAGGCAGCAGTTAAAACACCAACAATTTTCTGCTCTTAAGTCAAATTGCTCGTAAGCAGAGCCACTCGTAAGTAGAGGTATCACTGTATTTTTATACAAAAAATCTTCTTTAGCCTTTTTGAATTTTGCTGGGTGTCTGGTCTGTGCCTCATAATCTCGCAAAATGAATTTAGGCAAATGTTGCAGATGGTGATCCAGCAAAGACAGGCTGTACTGTATAACAGTGTCCTTAATCTAGTTCCAAGTTCTCCATTATGATTCAGTTACATTCATATATGGAACTTGCATTGGATTTAAAGATAAAAACTAGTATCAACCACAAAATAAGGAGTCTGTCTGACACCATATCTTGAGGGGGGGGGGGGTTGCACGTCTTATTGTTTTTATTGTACTGTCTCATGATTTTCCTCTCTCTAGGGTCCGTGTCGGGTTATTATCCTGCCAATGTTACTACTCACTTTCTTTGTGGAGAGATGTTTGTAACAGATTTTCTGAAGTTAGAGTGTTTATGAACATTCTTTGATTTACAGCAGCAGGATTCATTATCTGATACGTGAATAAGGCTGGAGACTTAGAATGATTAGAATGGTTGTAAATACATTGTGCATGTTTTTCTTAAGACAAGTGCCAGCAAAGCCTGAGATTCTCGAAATTCAGCAGCCAGGAAGACGTTCAAGTCGAAGACTCCAAAAGAATAACAGTTTTTCGCCAGTTAGTCCTCTTCTTAACCCAGGTAATATCGTTTTATTGCTTTTTGCATCCCTGTGTTTCACTATATTCACATGGAAATGAAGTCTAGCCTTCCTTAAATTGCAACCAACCAGTCATGTAAAATGAAACAGCATGTTAACTTTTAATTTAAACACAATAATGTATAGTCTCATGAATATTTGTAAAAATAAAGTCTCGGCTTGCAACAATGGTTTAAATGTCTTATTTATTTCTCCCAAAGGCTGGCTAGAGGAGGACAACCTTTGGGTGACCCAGATAAACAGACTTGAGAAGCTCATTGACAGACTAGAACAGAAGGTGGGCTTGGTATGTTCTATTCTTGTATTCAACAGATCACTGTGTGTACAGCAGATGGAACATCTGCTAAATAAACTGAACCCAGTGACTGTCTCTACAGGGCCATGCTGTATGTTAAAGGGGAACTCCACCCCACCCCAACTGGAGCTGAAATCATGTTTGTCTTCCAGAAGGGGGGCAATTGAAGTAGTATTTTGGAGAATGTGCTTAGGAGCTGAAGGCCAAGGACGAAACAATGCAAACTGATTTTCAGGTTACAGGAGGTGATAAAAGTTCTTGCTTGTTGTAACAATCAAACACAATTGTCTCTTAACACATCAGTACAATACAATCAGCACCTCTTCTAGCTATGTGTTACCTATAATGTGTACTTGATCCACAATGTCCCTCTTTGCTACTTTCTTTGGTTGAAAAGAGATGTGTGTGCCATTTCCTTGAACTGCTCTGCCATCCAGAATGCCTTTACTGGCTCAGGAAAAAAATATTCCTCCCCTCATTAGCATAACACTGGCTGCCTGGTTCCACAGCCAAAAAGAAACAACCCCTGGGCTTTGACCCAGTGGCGTAGCTAGAGTTTGGAGTACCCAGGGAGAAAGTAAGCAAAGGGGGGCAGATCCTGAGGGAACAGTGGGGGAGGGGGAGAAGGGTCTCTCCTCATGCCCTCTTTGTGGGTCTCCTTTCCAGTTAAGGCTCTCCTGTGCAAACTGCATAGCATGCGGATAGCGCCAAGCAGGCAATTTTTTTTCAAGCATCACCTCCGTAGCATGCTTCCCCCTCCTCCTTTTCTCCAGCTAAGGCTTGGTGATCTTTAACCTGGTGAAAGGAGGAGAGGGAAGCAGGCAATGGGATTTTTTTTTCCCAAGCAGCACCTCCGTTGCACGCTTCCCTCTCCTCCTTTTCCTGGGCTACCGATCGCCAAGTCTTAGCAGGGGGGAAGGAGGAGGGGGAGCAATCAATGGAGGTGCTGCTTGAGGAAAAAAAATTGCCTGTTTCCTGTTCCTCCTTTCCCCCAACTAAGGATCACCAATCCTTAGCGGAGCAAAAGGAGGACTGCTGGCAGGATGGCACATGGCTTCCTCCTCCTGCTCTCCCTCCAGGTGCACCCATTGCTGTGCGCCCTGGGGCAAATGCACTCTTCCTCCCTTCCCTAGTTACACCAGTGCTTTGACCTGTGTTAAAAACATTTCATGTTCAGTCAGTGAATTCTGAACAGCATTTTTATTTTCCTCTGAGTTATATTATTCTCTTAGGAAGCCAGTTAAATGGCCACCAAGAGGGCTGCTCATAGTAGCACACTGTTTTCTTAATGCACTTATGCCCATTGTGTATATTGTAACCCCTGTCCTGACTTAATTATCAGTGATAAAGGGATTAGTTTTGTGGCCTTTAAAATAGATCACTCACAGGGTTGTTTAGAAAGTTGACACCCCTGTCTGTTTGTAATTTGCCAGGTTTTCTTCAATTTTGTTTGAATATAGTGTGATAACCAAACTCCACCTGCCACTGTACTACATCTTTTAAAATGAATCCTGGCTGGTCTATGCAGTGTATAAACATCCTGGAATGAAAGGCATTTGGCAACCTGCCCCATCCTCAAAGTTTTGATATGTTTCACCACCACCACATCCTTAAACAGAGGATTCAAATTTCAAAACTCCCAACAACCCTAGGTGTAAAATATATACTGATCAGTCACAACATTAAAAACCACTGACAGCGTAAGTGAATAGCACTGATTATATAATTACAATGGCACCTGTCAAGAGGTGGGATATATTAAGCAGCAAGTAAACAGAATTTCATGGGTTGAAAGCAGAAAATATGGATAAACAGAAATATGTGAATGATTCTGACAAGGGCCTAATAGTGATGGCTAGATGACTGGATCAGAGCATCTCCAAAAGCCAAGTTTTGTAGGGTACTCCAAGTATGCAGTGGTTAGTACCTTGCACCAAAAGTGGTACACGGAAGGATAACCGGTGAAGCAGCATCAGAATCAGGACACCCAAGGCTCAGTGATGCATGTGGTCCAATCACACCAAAGAGCTACCATAGCTCAAATTGCTGAAAACAATGAAGGCCATGATAGGAAGGTGTCAGAACATACAGTGCATCACAGTTTGCTACAGATTGGTCAGAGTGCCCATAATTATCAGTGTCCACTGCTGGAAGCCTCTACAACAGGGACGTGAGTGTCTGAACAGAAGCATGGAGCAATGGAGGAAGGTTACCTGGCCAGATGAATTATGTTTTCTTTTAGAGCAGGTAGAGGACTCAGTGAGTGTGCATTGTTTATCTGGAGAAGAGATAGCAGGAAGCACTGTGGGAAGAAGGCCACATGATGGCATTCAGCGTTAGGCTCTGGGCAATGATCTGCTGGGAAACCCTGGGTCCTGGTGCTTTGACAGGTACCACCCATCTAGAGATTATTGCAGTCCAAGTAATGGTAATGATGCTCAATGATGCCAGTGAGGTGGGGCAAGATGGGTGGGTATG
The DNA here is from genome assembly GCA_037367245.1 of Phrynocephalus guinanensis. Taxonomy (NCBI): domain Eukaryota; kingdom Metazoa; phylum Chordata; class Lepidosauria; order Squamata; family Agamidae; genus Phrynocephalus; species Phrynocephalus guinanensis. The sequence continues at coordinate 34,326,936 of CM074739.1, read as the reverse complement.
ATGATGATGATGATGATGATGATGATGATGATGATGATGCACACTGTCACACCATGAAAATTGTTCAGGAATAATTTGAGGAACAAGAACCTTTTAGCTTTTAGCTAGTGCCTCTTTACCATTGGGAGTTGTGTTTTCAAGGTGAGGAAGTCCTCCCAGTTGTTCGCAGGGTGCTTGGAGTCTCCATCTCTCCTCAGAGTATGTCTGGATCTGCAAAAACTCAGCTCCCCAAGTATCACCAGTACAAGTCCTGGCAGGTAAAATGATGACCTATTTCAGTTCGAGGCCATCAGATGTTTTCCTATTGGTTTGTACACCCACGAACGGACCCATAGCTCCAAGGAACTAATCGAGAGATCCTGGAGACCTAAAACGTCTGCTTATATGTCTACAGTGATATAACAAGTTCTTAGAGAATGGCACATGTCCCCTCACTGGAAAGTTTGCGATAGGGGTATGACTTCTACTCACCCGTCTACCCACCCACCCCTCATTCAGGCCATAAATCAACCATGGGGGGAAGGAGGCATAAGCCAGCCTTTCAGTGGCATGATCCTACCGATAATGGCTTTCTGACCACATGAGAAATGGAAGGCCTGTTGTGGAACTTTGATAGAGCTCTGCAAATCTGTTTCTGGACTATGGCTGCAGTCCAAAAACAGATATACACAACTATAGCTTTTAGTATCAATGTGGTATTTAATAAAGACACAAGTCATTTTTCATTTATATAATCACATGCTTTGTTCTGCAAAATGCATTGGAAGGAAGAATACAAACATGTATGTATTGCTTCTATTTCTTTTAAAAATGATACAGAACAATCTAGCTATGTTAATTGCATTTAGGACATCCTGTTCACATGTCTCAAATGTAAATCTCTGCCCCTGATACTCAGTACATACTGTAGAAACAGATCTAATGAAAAGTCAACTACAAGTGGTGGATTTGGAAATAATGTTTGCCTCAAAATCTCTCTTTGAAAATATACAGTTTCTTTTTATGTGTCCTCAAGTTCCATACAATCTTCAATACCAGTTTTTATGTGCGTCTGTAAAAAAGAGTCTTGAGTTTATCTGTCTTTTTGAAAAACCCAACTCAGGACTTTCAATACTGAGAGCTAATCTTTTGTGGTTTTGTTTTCATTTCTGCCTCATCCTGTTGACAAGGATCTAAAGCTTGAACCATTAAAAGAAGAGATGTCAGAGGGAAACACTAAATCTGTAAGTGCTTTTGTTTGTTTCTAATGGAGGTGAAAGTTCACTTTGTTATCACATCCATCCATATGGGAACGGGGCATATGAGTGAACTTGGGAATTCAAATATTTAGGGCCTCAGTTCATATACTGTACCAACTTGGGAGTCATCAACATTCCCATGATTATTATACAATTGCTACTACAATTTTGCATTTCCTTTCACTAATTTCAAGCATTTTGAAAGCATGGTTTGCATCCTAAGTAAGAATATGCAGTCTTCAGATTAATGCACAGATATGAAGCAAGTCAGAGATATTTAGTTATCCTCTGCTCTGCTGACCGTAGAGACCGAGAGAGGTTTTAACTTTCTAGTGAATTTTGTATGTCAAATCCAAAATCCACACATCATGATGAACAGTAAGGGAAAGAGTGCCCATGATGCTTTTAAAGTCCCCCTTTTCCTGGCTTCTTGGAAGCCAACTGAGTCTTTCTTGTGATGGCTGGAAAAAGGAAGAAAATAAAAATAACAAGTCTGCTCTGAAGACTGCTGCTAATGCCCTTCTAGGAATGGAATCTTCTGAGAAACAGAAACACACAAATGTTGTCAAGGATCCAGACAGGAATCAGGTGGGATGTTACCAAAAATGCACAAGACAAGCCAGCAGCACCGATCAGTGTGTCCTTTATTTGGAATCGGGTGTGTTCAAGACAAGCATCTTCCCCACCTTACTAAAAGTTTACTGTTGTGCTGACAATTTTGCTACAGAGAGGTCTGTGGCCCAAATCAAACATTGGGAGTCAACTGTGAGATACAAGAAATAGCAACCAGATTATGTATGTAAATTTCTGTAAAACATGGTCTACAAAGAATATCAGTTAACGCAGTGGCAGGAGTACATATCTATCTATCTATCTATCTATCTATCTATCTATCTATCTATCTATCTATCTATCTATCCATTCTGCATTTCTGCTGAAAAGGAGCCAAGGTGACTGGTGTTTGCTAATTTATACTGTTTTACTCCTTTTGTCAGCACATATTGATAGTTCACCGTGAGATGTCAGTAATTCCAGAAGAGCTAGAGCAATTCCGATTTGCTCTGAAGCAGTATGTGGACTCTGCCTCTTCTCAGGATGGCTGTCTGCAGTAAGTATGATTCTGCTCTAAAGAGGTGAGAAAATGCAGGTTGCTGTAGGAAGTTTCCATTTAGATTTGCCAGCATAACCTTAAGAGTCGGAGGCAGACAAACCTAATAAACCCCTTTTGGTTTCAACAGAACTTAAATACTGATAACTTCAGACCCTAAGGAAGTTGGCATTAACATTAGAGGAGGGGGAAGTGGGGTGTGATGAGAGCACAATATTGTAGCACTTTGAAGACAAATTTGATTCAGTCTGATTTTCTTCAGCTAGAAATCCAATGAACTACTTAATGAATGTTACAACTTCATGTGTCTGGAAAAATACTTTTGATTCACAAAAGTGCATATTAGAACAAAGCTGCTAGCATTTAAATACTGGTTGAAGTCCTGTTGTACATCTTCACATGTGCAAGGGCGGCCATGTCAGATTCCGAGGCCGATTACTGCTGATTAAAAGGTTTAGAATATTGTACAAGCATTAGAATTACAAATATGCATTCAAAAATATTTTACAAAATTGTTTGTAAAATCAGTTGTTTACCCCTTTAACATATTTTGCTTCCAAGTTTGCATCATTGAAATCAGAGAGGCCTCCTAAGGGGTAGCTAACCTTATATATTACACAACAGAAACATCTAATGAAGAAGCTCAATTTAATAAGTTATTTATTGGAAGGAGCCTCAAAAAGCAAATATCAGCAGAATATAATTTACAAAAAAAAAAAGACTGTAGAGATGTTAAAGAAAATGGATGCCCCATTGCCTAGGTCAGGGGTCCTCAACTCCCACCCACCCCGGGGACATGAACCAGTACCTGTCCGCAGCCTCTTTCGGACCGGGTCACACAGCACATCAATGGCCAGTAAAGTTCCTGAAGACATGTACCCAAGCAGGAATGCACGCTCCCCCCCCCCCCCCCCGTGCATGGCTATTTCTCCCCAGCACACCCATTGTGACTGTTTTTTGTTTTGATTGTGATGGAACTGGGGAGGGAGGTTGTGTGTGTGTGCATCCACAAACACATAAACAAATCCCTGGTGCCAAAAAGGTATATTAGCATTTGGACATCTTCAACCTAGACTGCTAATCGTGTTTTAAAAGCTGTTGTTCCTATATACAGTAATTGCAAAACTAAAATAACCCCCCCAAATGCTACCTGGGAAGGGAAGGAAGGAAATGAATAACGATAAAGATACATTTGAAACACACCAATAGTTTTATCAAGTATAAGTTACCCGTTAGAGAAAAAATACCCAGTTACATTGCATGCTCACAAAAGGGTGTTTCTACCTTGCCCTGCTGGATGCCATGGATTTGGCAATGTGTACAGTGTTTCCTTGCAGCCACGCCGGCCACGTGGATATGGACTTGCACAACACTGGCGCTTCGTCTTGAAAATGGAGATGAGTACTGTCCCTAGAGTCGGACACGACTAGCATGCATGTGCGGGGGGAACTTTTACCTTTATCCTAAATTTTTTATGCAGGTGCAGTGAATAAAACCTACCTGTAATACCTGCCATCTGCTTGTATTTTTAGGTCTTTGCACTTCCATCCTTCATGTATGTTTATTACATGTGTATCCCACCTTTGCTCTAATGAATTCAAGGGGTTGCAAATGGCTTCCTTTTTTCCCACAAGCTTGGGAAGCAGACTGAAATGACAACATGGACTGGTCCAAAGTCACCCTGTGTGGTTCATAACCTAGAAGGGAATTGATCCCTGGCTTCTTAAGCCCTAGTCTCACATTTTAATCATACCTTATTTCAACTGCATTGAGGTATTCTGTAGTTAAACATCATATACGGAACATCATCTTTTCCAGTTAAGTATCATGCATTTGAAATAATTTTATAAATATAGGAAGTTGCTATACAGTGAACCAGATCATTGGTCCCTCTAGCCCAGTACAGTTGACACTGACAAGTCTTCATAATTTCAAGCAGGAATCTTTCCTACTATTTGCAGTTGGCGATTTACCCTGGGATTTTTCTGGATTGCAAGGCATGTATTCACTTAGAGATAGAACAGCCCTTCGCAGGATGTAAGGATGGGAGAATGTGTCGCTGCTGCTCATTATCAGAATTGGAAAATATGTCCTGCTGTGTCTGAACATACCAAGTTTAACAAAGGCTCAGACCCACTCCCTTTTGTCCTTCTGCTGACAGCTGAAGACACCCCCCCCCCCCGGAACACTTTTCATAATGATAACTGAGTCCCTGAATGCTGGTTTGTAGCCAAGAAAATTTGTGTAAGAAGCGTGGTGGCTCAGCGGGCTAGAGAGCTGTATGATGTCAGCTGCAAAGTCGGCACCTCAGGAGTTCGGATCCCAGGTGCCACGCAGCAGAGCGAGCTCCTACTGTTAACCCCAGCTCCTGCCCACCTAGCAGTTCGAAAGCATGTCAATGCAAGTAGACAAATAGGTACCTCCGTAAAAAGCGGGAAGGTAAAACAGTGTTCCGTGTGCAGAAATGTCTTCAGTCGTCTGGGGCACATGACCACGGACTTGCACCACACTGGCTCTTTGGCTTGGAAACAGAGATGAGCACCACCCCTAGTCGGACACGACTAGCATGCAAGTCTGGGGGGAACCTTTACGTTTTCGAGTTTGTGTTTAAAATTTTAATTTGTTTCAGTCATTCAATGTGTTTAATTATTATTATGGTTTAATTGTTTTTAATGTATAATTTCCTATGTATTTAATTTTATTTTTAACCCTATGAGTTGCCTTGAGTTTCCCATCAGGAGAAAGGTGGTCTATAAATGAGACAAATGGATGGATGGATGGATGGATATTTACACTGGCTTGGTTTTTCATCCATCAAATTAACTCTTTATTTCTCTTTTTAGTGTTTCCATTCAGAAGCTTTCAAATGAATCTCGCTTCACTGTTTATGAACTCTGGGAGAACAACGCCTGGAATAGGTAACCAAATCATCATGCCAATTCCTGACTACTGGCAAGTAGGAATGAAATATAATTTTTAAAAAGTTAAAAATCATCATCCACCTTTTGCAGAAAAAGGGTATTAAACATGAACTGCTATTTACATGCCAGTTTTATACATTAATTGGTTAAAAAGGAGCTATTTTGCTAGATATAGATATCTGTATCTAGATTATATAGATATCTATCTATATATTGTATTCTAAATATAGTTTACTGCAGAAAACCAGTATTGATCTTTAAGACATTAGAGGTATTAATAAAATATCTGGAAACACGTAAAGAGATGAAAGCATGCTGCTACCTGATAAATGTAAACAAGATGAAATTACTGATGCATCAAAGCTCCGAAGACATGGCTAATGGAATGTGGGGCTATTTCTGATAGAAAACAGCTTTTCCGGCAAAATTGACTTATCAGTGGCTGCCAGATGAACACCTGAGGAACACAGGTATCACCATTAGCTTTCAAAAGGAAACATGGTGATAACATAAACCACAGGGCCTCATGGAGAAATCCTTTTAAACAACACCTCTATATGAACTATGCTTAGCCATGAGCCCATTTATTTTAAGACCTTCAAGTGTGGGCTTCCTAAAAACATGGATTGCTCATCATTATGGGCAGCTCTGTGGTATGTATTTTATCCACACCATAATACTCACATTATAATACTGTAATGCATACCAAAAGGACTTCATTTTAAATGTGAATCAATATACAACAATAATGTATAAAGGAAAAAAGACTAATAGTAGTGTCACTTGTTTCTACAGACAACTCCAAATGAACTATAGCAAGACATTCCAAAGGAATAATGTGCATTGCCTGGAAAATCCTGAACACATTACAACTATGCTAGTACCTGGTAATAGCTATATACATATTTTAAAATAATTTTATTTGTTGTTTAGTTGTTCAGTCGTGTCCGACTCTTCCTGACCCATGGAACAGAGCACGCATTGATGAGACTGTCCTAACATCTTATTTTCTGCCATCCCCTTTTCCTTTTGCCTTCAATCTTTCCTAATATCAGGGACTTTTCCAAGGACTCCTCTCTCCTCATGAGGTGGCCAAAGAATTGGTGCCTCAGCTTCAAAATCTGTCCCTCCAATGAACATCTAGGGTTGATTTTTTTCAGGATAGATTTTTAAACAAAATAGAACTGAGGAGAGGAGACAACCTTGTCTAGTATCTTGACCTACAGAAATCTGGTCTGTAATCCCATCATTAATTATTATCTCAGATGTATTTTCAGAGAATAGCTGGTCTATCGCCCCTCTAATTTCATTCCAACCCCCCATTTTTAATCATATTTTTGATTCCACACAATCAAAAGCTTTAAATATATCTAATGACAAAATACCAGCCTTGTTTATTCATTTCTATACCATATATAAGATTCTACCCTCTCCTAGTTAAATTAGACATTTGTCTTCCCTTTAAAAACCCATTTTGATCTTCCTTAATGTATTTCACTATAAACCCATTAATTCTATTTGCTAATAATGCAGTAAAAATCATAGCATCTTGATTTATTAATGAAATAGGTCTATATGAACTAGGGTCCATCAAATCCTTATTGGGTTTTGGACTAAGAATTGTTAACGAATGTTTCCAATATAGTGGCATTTTATCTCCTTCTAGAATTCCATTAAAGAGGATTTTTCATTTTGGAAGTAAAACTGGTTTAAACATAACTGCTGTGAGTTTTTCAGGTTGTTTGGCCATGTTCTGGAATTTTTCCTTCCTGATGTTTCGCCAGACTCTGTGGTCAGCATCTTCAGAGGGCAAGGAGGTCAGGGAACCTGGCCACAGAGTCTGGCAAAACGTCATGGAGAAAAACTTCTAGAATATGGCCAAACAGCCCAAAAAAATCATAACAGCTATCAGATCCCAGCCATGAAAGCCTTCGAGAATGCACTGGTTTAAACAGTTTATAAAAATCTGAATCTATTCGATCAAAACCCAGGGTTTTACCATTTTTTAGCTTGTCAATAACTGCTATAATCTCTTCATCCTGAATTGGTTTTTCTAATTCCCTTTTATCTATCTCTGATTTCCTTAACATAAATTTATCTGTTTCCTTAACATAAATTTATAAGTCATCTTTCAAGATATTGCCTCCTTTATATAATTCTTTATAAAACACTTGAAATACTTGCAATAGTTCTTTCATCAAGCTATATTTTAAAAGTTTTTGATGTTATTATGTTCTTTCCCCTTTCCCCCTCTCCCTCCCTATTTTTCATGGTAGGACCAGCAGCATAAATGGATACCCCCCCTTTAAAACTAAGGCTGCATCCCTATGCATGTTTATTTAGAAGCAAAACCCAGAATATTCAATGGCGCTTACTCCCAGGTTGACATCACTTGGATTCACTCCACAGGACTGTGGCCCACACATAATTACTATAGCAATATAATATAGCATTCTTTTGAGTACTGTATTGCACTATAATAGCAATGCACATTATAAATGCTGAATACAGGAATACACTTTTGAATATTGATTTCATTGTGACTGTCTCTATAGATTTATCTGGTAAACATGATTATTAATTGCAATTACTTTGTTGGCAATATATATCATCTCATTGGTGTTTCCATAAGATTTGTGTAATGTGCTGGGATGCCCTTTAGTCGCATGCCCTGAGCACACTTCTGATGGCAAATGAGATGCACCCAGGCACCTTGCCCACTATCTGTGGTAGGTTACACAAATTTTATGCACACATCAATAAGATTATTGGCAACATGGCATAAATACGATTATAGTCAAACTTGTAGGAACTGTTTCATTCATGATCAGGATCTCCCAATTCAAACCTCCCTCTTAGGTTACTAACCCTCATACTATTTTGATCAGCACCTTCAAAAGACAAGTAGACTGTAAGAGTTTAATTCTATTTTAATTTTAACTTTATTGTTCATGTTATTTAACACCTTATGATATGTTATGATATGCTCTACAATCAAATTGACTAAAAGACAAATAAAAAGATACACATTAACATGTAAAATTCCCCTGGGATTATAAGTAGCAACCTTCAATCAGGTTGCTACGAATAGTTGCAACCTGATTATATAGCTGCATACAAGGCAGCTAACACAAAGGAAAAAATGTCTGTAAAACAACAGGACTGTCTGACCATCATTAATACTTTTTTTCAGCATCCTGGTGGGTCCTAAACAACTAGAAGCTTCATAAATACCTTATACCAAGTTCTACATCATTCTGAAATTGTATCCACGGAATCACCATCTTTAGATGCTTTAGCAGACCCTTTGTCGATGTGTGTTACATTTTAAAACAGGGTTAAGTTTTACAAATTCCCAGTCACATTCAGGAACAGCATGAACTGATGTTATAGTTACCTATGATGTTGTTGACTTGTTGATGATGTATTGTGGTTTATTACAGGTATTAACTACTGGATTTGTAAAATGTATTGAGAATTCCTTTTATAGATATAAAGCAAGATAAAGCTACCAAAAATAGCCAAAGGCTCATACTGGACATTGCTACCTTTGCTTACTACATGCATATAAAAATGTTACATCCATTTGAAGAAGAAACAATGTGATCTCTGCATTTCTATGAATAAACTGTTGACATCTAGTTTCTTTTGATGTTCTCTTGTGTGAAATGAACTCCTTACTTGATTGAAACTGATTCATCAACTGTAAGAGCACAATCAAAACCTCAACAAAACAATACCCAGAACAACAAATGTGATTCCACCTCAGCATTATGAAGAATAACACAAGGTTTATTTTTCATGTCAGGGAAACATACAGCTCAGACCTGTCTACATCTTTTCCAAAGGCTGCAGAAGGCTGTTTATTAATCTCCTTTAGAGATGGGTAAAAGCTGGTCCATCCCAGTTTGAAAAGGCAACAGTGCAGGCAGTGCTGCTCCCCTCTCCCACCTCCTCTGAGTCAAATCAGCCAAGGAGGCGGGGGAAGGAAAGAGCATGACCTGTACTGTGGCCTTTATGAACCAGAATGAACCGATTTGTGCCCATCTCTCGATCTCCTTACTCTCAGTGAGTCAGTAGGGAACACCAAATAGAGCAGAATGACCAGAAGAATTATAACACCAAACGAATGCAGCTGTAAAGGCAAATATCAGGGAAAAGGATAATCTGAGGCTATAAACAAGAAACTAGAGCTATTTTTAGGGGGGAAATGTCTGTGGAGATTCTCACGTCATCCAGGTGAGTTTATCTGGAAATTGAGTCATGGCAACTGGACTTCTTTTCTTGAGAGATTGAAATGTTTCGCTGCTCATCCAAACGGCTTCGTCAGTCATTCACCTCATGTCACCCTGGTCTGAAATAGGCTCATAAGATGAACAATGGCCTAAACAGGCTCATTAGGTGGACAACAGGCAGACAACAGAGGTGTGGGGGGGGAGCCCTCAGGCACAGTCTATTAACTACTTATCAGGCAGTGATTTCAACAATACCCAGACAAATCAAAAATACTCCATGCCTCCACAACCAGGTCCATATCTAATGATCCATACTATATGGATGTTGGGAAGGTTAAAGGTAGGACTTTCACGCACCTTAGACCTTTGTCCACCTAACAAGCCTATTTAGGCCATTGTTCATCTTATGAGCCTATTTCAGACCAGGATAACATGAGGTCAAAGTGAGCTATAAAATGGAGGACTCACAACTAGCTTTCCTCAGACTGACAAAGCTGTTTGGATGAGCAGCAAAATGTTTCAATCTCTCAAGAAAAGAAGTCCATTTGCCATGACTCAACTTCCAGATTTTAGAGGGAAACAACAATCTTCAATGAAGTTATTTCATACAACCTGAAGCACTGTGGATTGAAAAGTATAAGAATTCAATAACAGATTCACAGGACATTTGTTCAAATATAAAAATATATATACAGAGGATAAATTCTGATTTTCTAGGGCTCTAGCTTACATAAAGGGCCTACATGCGAGCAGGAAGTTCTGAAGATACATGGATATGTCTATAAAATGTAGTAAGTATTATCAAGTAATGAAGAACTTGAGCTGTATTTAGGCCTTCTACCTTATAATTCTACAGAAAGTTTTAAAACTTACTATTAAAATTTTCATAAGGGATTGTCCTTTATAGAAATCAGTTCCACTGCTGGCAAGCAAAAAGTGCATCTTGTTGTTATGTATTGTCAGGTCACTGCCAGCTCACGATGACACTATGAGTGATCTCCAAAATGCCCTGTCCACAACGGCCCTGCTCAGCTCTCATAAACTCAAGCTTGCAGTTTCCTTTAGGGAGTCAATCCATCTGGTATTTGGTCCTCCTCTTTTTCAGCTGCCATCCACTTTTCCCCAGCATAATACCACTATATTATTATAGGAAACATATACCACTACAAGTGGTACCTTGTATAAAGGAATTAATTCGTTCCAAATGAAATTATGTTAAGCAAATTTTCCTTTATACAAATTTCCTATAGGAATGCATTGAAAACAGACTAATCTCTAATTGCGACCATTTTTATGTTGTACGGATTTGCCCCATAAGCGATTCTGTTAAGCAAATTTCCCCTATCTCCGGAATTTTTTATGTCGTACAGATTTTATGTTATACAAACTGGTTTGTTATACGAGGGTCCACTGTATATTATTCAGGGGTTCTACAAACATCACAAGAGACAGCAGTGCTGCCATTGTTAAATTCTAGTACTATACTGTATACCAAATCATAATCAGGTTGAAAATTTTACAGAACACTAAAAACTGTAGCCTCAACTGCTGGCTTAAGTAGTATCAATTCTAAATACAAATAGCAAACATAATCCAGTGTAAATAACAAAAACTAAAAATGAGTTTATTAAATACCAATCCTATATTCTTTGGTTTAGAAGCCCTAATAGTATTTTACTGTTGATTGCTTCATATAACAGATCATATACAGTGGTACCCTGACTTAAGAGCAGCTCAACTTAAGATCAGCTCGACTTAAGAGCGGAAAACTGTTGGCGTTATAACTGCCGCCTTACAAATTTTAGATATGGTCTGCTCGACTACATTTTTTTAATTTTTTAACTTATTTTTTAAATTTTTTAGATAGGTACACCGAATTAAGAGCCTGCATTTGGAATGGATTAAATTCGTAAGTTGAGGTACCACTGTATTTCAATTTTTTAACAAAAAATGCATTTTAGATGTGTTTTCCTCCTATCATTGTTTTATTCCTTTTATTTTCCATTCCTTAGCTAGAAAGAGGGGGTTTGATTTGCACAGTGCTTCCTCTGAGAATTAAGTCTGCATAGCCTTGGGAGAGCTGCATTTTCCCACAACACTCCCAGAAATGACTGGTAAAGAAAGTACAGTGGACCCTCATATAACAAACGGTTTGTATAACAAAATCTGTATAACATAAAAATTCTGGAGATAGGGGAAATTTGCTTAACAGAATAGCCTATGGGGGGAATCCATACAACATAATTAGGGATTACTCTATTTTCAATGCATTCCTATGGGAAATTGTATAAAGGAAAATTTGCTTAACATAATTTCATTTGGAACGAATTAATTCCTTTATACAAGGTACCACTGTACTATAAACCTAGAAAGCCCTGGCTCAGTAGTTTATATTCATACTAAGGCTATACATGGCCTTAAATTATTGTTGTTGTTGTTCAGTCGTTCAGTCGTGTCCGACTCTTTGTGACCCCATGGACCTGAGCTCGCCAGGCCTTCCTATCTTCCACTGCCTCCCGGAGTTTGGTCAAATCCATATTGGTTGCATCGATGACACCGTCCAACCATCTCATTCTCTGCCATCCTCTTTTCCTTTTGCCTTCAATCTTTCCCAACATCAGGGACTTTTCCAAGGAGTCCTCTCTCCTCATGAGGTAGCCAAAGTATTGGAGCCTCAGCTTCAAAATCTGCCCTTCCAGTGAACATTTGGGGTTGATTTCTTTCAGGATGGATAGGTTTATATTTAAATTTATACCATCCCAAACCAAATTGATTTATTTTTTAGGAAGATTATCGGAATTTTCTTGAAAATGAAAGATGTTTTCGGAGAAACAAACAGTCGAGCTTGTGTAGTTTTACATGTATATCTTATAAGATAGTTAAGGTAACACAATCCAGAAGGAAAATATAAAGGGAAAACATGAAGCATGGATAATGCTGTACTGATAATTAATAACTAGGCCAGTTCTGTAATTTTAAAATATTATTAATATTATACCACACATTCAAAAACACAACAGAAAACAATAAAAATTACGGGGGAAAAACCCACAAACCAACTAAAACGAATAACTTTTAAGTGTCAGTGTCTTCAAAGACAATGTTAAATATGATATTTTAAAACCATTATATATAGAGCATTTAAGGACCCCAAGAAGTGGGCTTGTACATGAAGTGGTAGTGCACATGAAGCCATCAGAAGTTATTTGTAGTAACCAGCTATGTAATGCCAACTTGTAAATTAAGGCTTCTAGTCTGTGGTAAACTCATAAAGCAAACGTAATAATCTTCAAGACACAAGTAACCGTGTATATTGTCATATACAATAATCCTGGAGTTTACAAGTAACAGTGGCTTTACCTCATTTCAGCAATTGTTGTTATCACAACAAAAGTTCAGTGAAAAATTGCAGAGCCAGACAAGCATGAAGTTGATCCACATACATTGTCTGTTGAAAATAATTTTACTTCAGACATGCCTTGATGAATACGTCAACTATAAGAGATTGATTACTATATTTTGGTTCACAGTTCCTTAATTTTCAGTGGTGAAAGAAAGACGTGTCTTCAGAAAGACCTACCATTGCTTGAAGTAGGAAGTAAACAGTGGTTTTTCTATAAAATATAAAATTCAAGGCAATTATTTGCAAGTGTTGCATTAAACATTTAATCTTGGTTCAGAATTAGCTACTTAGTTGCTACTTTAAGAATTCAAACTACACATTCTACATAAATTAGTTAACAGATATAGAAAGGGACAATAAGTGAATATTTGCTCTTTAGGTACTCAAAATGATCTGGTAATGGGCAAGTGTTGCTGCCTAGATGCCCTAAGCACATCCGATCTCGCCTGATTTCGGAAGCTAAGCAGGGTCAGCCCTGGTTAGTAGTTGGATGGGAGACCACCAGGGAATACCAGGTGCCGTAGGAGCCTGGAGTAGGAACTAGCAAGCCACTCCAGTATTCCTGCCAAGAAAACTCCATGGACATGGAGTCACGAAGAGTCGGTCACGACTGTAATGACACAACACACACACACACACAATGGGCAAGGAGAATAAATGTACAGTGCTGTACAGTCATTAGAATCAAATTATTTATTGATGCAACTCAGACCCTTTCCCCACACCTATCCTAGATTGCTGTTTATGCCCAAGGATGTTATTTTAACATCCTACCACTACAGAGTAGACCTTGATCGCATCTACAGTAAGTGTGTTCATGTCTGTTATATCGATTTACCGATTGGACTTTTATACTGACCATCTAGCTAATTGCTACTCTTGGCAGTGCACAACAGATCAATATAACCAAACAAATGCCATAACAACCAGTAAAAAATTAATTATGCATATAAACACCATAAAAATAAAAAAACATTATTAAAGATTAGTCTGGCAAGATTTGTTCTTAACAAATCCATGTCAGCTTCTAGTTATTGCTACATTGTTTTCAAGGTGCTTGCAGAGTGACCTTTTTTCATCTGCTCCATAATTTTCCTTAGGACTGATGTCCAGCTGATTGGTCTGTAGTTCCGTGGTATCTCCTTTTTGTTTTTGAAGATGTAGATAACATCAGCATTCCTCCAATCATCCGGCATTTCACCCCTTCTCCATGATATTAAGAAAACAATAGACTATGCTTCTGAGATCTCTTCAGCCAATTCGTTTAGAACTTTGGAATGAGAATGCCCGAGTTATTGCACAAGTAAATACTGAAGTACAAGAACCCTGAACTGCTAGATTGTTCAGTGGTTTAGGTTTCTGGCTGTGGAGACAGATACTGGGAGCTCAATTCCCTACTGTGTCTCCTTGAGAGGAGCTGGACTAGTGATCCACAGGGTCCTTTCCAGCTCTTGCAATTCAAAGGTTATTATAATTATAGTCATAAATCTAAGTCAACAATGTGGAGTTGGCAGAAATCTTTCCTGCCTCTTCTAGGAATTCAACTTATTTATATAAATCACTAAAACTACTCTGAGTACTGAACATGTGTTAGGACCACATTTCACATGAACTCTGCCCTCCCCCCCCCCCAAAAAAAAACAAGGTCACCATGCAGGTGAGAGAAGATGGGAAGGGCAGTCTAATCAGGAAACATCTGAAGTTGAAAAGGCTCACACAAAGGGGACTATAGTAGGAGAATATACAGTGCTATCTCAACTTATGAATGCTTCAACAACCAAAACATAGGAAAATGAATAGGAAAAATTCAACTTATGGGGGGAAAGCCTGTTTTTTATTTTGAGTTATGAAAGGTAAAGGGAAAGGAGAGATTCCTTTTCAAAGTGGCTCCTGCTTGTATGAAATAGCAATACTGCCATCTTGTGGCAACTTGACTCCAGTGCTGCAATTAGAAAGAAGGAGCCATTTTGAACAGGAAAGCTGAGAACCAGGACTTTTTTAAAATGACTTTTTCAAACTGCCCATTTTGGATATTTGGCACCATTTTGGGGACTTTCTGAAACTTTTGGGAAGATTTCTCAAGTGGTTGAAAGGGTTAGGGTTGGGGTTAGGGTTCTGCTGTTTGCATGCCTGTTAATGAGTTTTTTTCATTATGGGGGTGATTTCTCACTTGGAACAGATTAATCTGTTTCCAATGCACTTCTAGGGAAAACTCTGTTTCAACTTACTAAAATTTCAACTTAAGAAAATTCATTGGGAATGGATTAATTTCATAACTAAAGTTACTACTGCATAGAATTGCTCCTGTCCTCTCTTCAGAGCTGCAGCATGGGTGGATTGATTGTCCACTAATTAAACTCTTCTCCAATCACATTCGCACCAGTGGCACTTTTTGAAGGTCCATCAAGGGAAAGAAGTCCAAGAATTCCCCTGTCTTGGCAGGATACCATGTTTATGAATTTACGTACATGTATTCCTTTTAAACTACTCACACATTACTTCAAAGTTTTCAAAAACTCAGTCTGAGAGGCAACTACTTACTGGTTTTTCAAGTACAACAGGATGATCAGGAAGGAACTCAGGTTTCTTTTGGGCAAGTGAAACTTCCGAAAGTTTCAAAAGGAAATCTCTACTGTAGGTTATTCTTTCTGCCAACACAAAATTGAAGAATCTTACATAAAGCAAAGGCTGAAATCAAGTAGTAACACCCACTGAATCAGTGGGGATCTAATGCTAAAAGTAGTTTTAAATAAATTAAATTAAATTAAATTAAATTTTTTTAAAAAATCATACAATCATAGAATCATAGAGTTGGAAGAGATCTCAAGGGCCATCTAGTCCAACCCCCTGCCATGCAGGAACCCCCATCACAGTGCTCCTGACATGTGGCTATCCAGCCTCTGCTTAAAAACCTCCAAAGGAGACTCCACCACCCTCCGTGGCAGCATATTCCACTGCTGAACAGCTGTAACTGTCATGAAGTTCTTCCTAATGTTCAAATGGAATCTCTTTTCCTGTAGTTTGAAACCATTTCCTCGAGTCCTAGTCTCTGAAGCCATGGAAAACAAACCAGTCCCTTCTTCAATGTGACATCCTTTCAAATATTTAGACATAGCTATCATATCCCCTCAGCCTTCTTTTTGTAAAAGCAAAGCAAAGCATTCTGCTTATATACCGCCCCATACCACTACAAGTAGTCTCTGGGCGGTTTACAATTTTGATTACAGTGTGCAGGCTACACATTGCCCCCCCAGCGAGCTGGGTACTCATTTTACCGACCTCGGAAGGATGGAAGGCTGAGTGAACCTTGAGCCTGCTACCAGGGATTGAACCCAGGTCGTGAGCACAGTTTTACCTGCAGTACAGGCATTTAACCACTGCGCCACGAGGCTAAATTTGTCAGAAACTATTCATTTTACCTTGAAGCGGCAACAGTGGGATTATCTAATGAGATGTAATGGTGATGTAGACATGACTCCAATAAAACAATATTTAGCATTTCACATTTCTCATTATTTAACAATACTTTCCAGGATGTGTACATACAATGCCTACCTTTTGTAACTTCAGGTTTGTGGTGCTCTGGTAAACCCGAAAGCAGTGCTTCATTTAAGACCAGTGTACCATTAGATTTACACATCTAAAATGTAAGAAATAAATTTTGATGTTTGGCATTTAGATTATTTTGCTATAAAAGAAAACACAGGCAAAAATAATTCATTTTTGCTAATTTAAAAAACATTACCACAGAATCATAGCACATTTAGTGTGTGAACAAACACCACCCATTCACATCAACTGTGAAAAGATGCCTTTAAGAACCTTCATCTCAGCTTCATGCTATCATGGCATCCCAAACACTAACTCTTTTTAAGCACAGTGGTCAGAATCCCTTTGGATTCTCACAGCATGAATAGACAAGCATACACATAAACCTAAATATGCTTTTGTCTGACACAAGCTGAGGAAGCAACAGGATGTCAGGCAGCATGCCAAGATGGGAAAACTGCAAAAATGCCCTTGTGCACAGTTTTCCTCAAGGATTCTGGCCAGTAAGAGAGTATTTACACTGCCACATACAATATTGGCAGATAAAATGACATTTTTGATACAATCTATCTCAGCAATGAAGTCTGATAAGAAAAAATAATTAAATAAAAATACACTACAAATTTTTCTATATTGTTAAATCTTACAATGAAGCCTCTGTAAGATAGCAAGCAGGAAAAATAGACACAGAAAATAAGTACAGTATGTCATTTTGCAAGTGTTTGAGGAATGCTGGAAAGCCAGTGTAAACAGAATAACAGTGGACAGATTAACAGATGAGGTTTAAATCCCTACTTGGCTGTAAAAACTCACTGGGAGACAGTAATGGTAAAACCGCTCATTAAATATCAGACATACCATACAAATCCCATAAGGATTACTATAAGCCAGTATAACAGGATGTGACATGATAAAACATAACAACATGTACAACAGCCAATGAACATTTGGTATGTAATTTATATTGCTTTGTATATTAATTGTACATCTCATTCTGCTGCTATATTTCTGAAGAAATGGACATGATAATAGTGTTTAAAGTGCCGCATATTTTTGTCTTTTACAGTACTGTATTTTGCTTTGCTTTGCTTTTTGCTTGAATAACAACTAAGAACACGGCATTAACAGTCACATGGTGAAGGAGTTGCTACAGTGACTAGAAACTCAGTGCCCTGCTGATTTTCTTGTCTGAGGATACAAGAAACTAGAGGAAAAGTAACTGCAAACAGCCCTGCCTATCTACAATTAAGTAGAGCAAACTGTCTTGGAGTTATCAAGAAAGGGGAGAGGTCTTTAGGGAGAAGGAAAAATACTAAGTGCAGGAGGCAAGCACTCGGAGATACAACACACAGAAAGGATTATTAAGAATATGCTCTATTTTCAGAGCTACAGAATTGCAATCAGGCCTTCCCCATGGACAGTATTTTTGAGCCACTTGAATATGGACAGCAGACTTCAAAAAGAGCACAGATGTGGCCATAAACTGCTCTGCAAAAGGAAAAGTTCCTAGCATGTAACAGAAAAGCACCATGAGGTGTGTGTTAGTGGTAGAGAGAAATAGTGATGTGCGCATCTGACAGGATGTCCTGAGAGGTGTACTGTCTGCTTGATGTGATTACCAAAACAGGATACAGATATTGCCAAGACTCATCAAGGCCGATGCCTATAAACTTCTTCTGTCCCACACAAGAGTATAAATGACACTGTCAAATTCAGTACAGTTTTTAACTTACTGTAAGTAACTAAGTATCTGTGACTAGGAAAGTGATAAGAGAGGTAAAGAAAGACTTTGAGGAACGCATTGCTAGCAATATAAAGGGAAATAATAAAAGCTTCTTTAAATATGTTAGAAGTAGAAAACCTGCCAGAGAACCAGTTGGCCCTCTGGATAGTGAGGGAGGAAAAGGGGAGGTTAAGGAGAACTTAGACATTGCAGAGAAATTAAATGAGTTCTTTGCAACTGTCTTCATGAGAGAAGACCTTGTAGAGATTTCACTGCCCGAACGTCCCTCTTGACTAAGAATTAAATCAAATACAGGTTAAAAGAGCAGATGTTTTAGGATTAATTGATAAATTGAAGATCAACAAGTCAGTGGGCCCAGATGTCATCCACCCAAGGGTTATTAGGGAACTGAGAAATGAAATTGCGGATCTCTTAACAGTAATATGCAACTCGTCTTAAAACGGCCACAGTGCCGGAGGACTGGAGGATAGCGGATGTCACACCAATTTTTTAAAAAGGAAGGAGAGGAGACCCGGGAAATTACAGGCTGGTTAACCTTACATCTGTCCCAGGGAAGATGGTGGAAAGCCTCATCCAAGAGAAAATCTTAAACAGAAGAACAAACCTTGCTGAGAGAAAATCAGCATGGCGTCTATAAGGGTAAGTCTTGCCTGACAAACCTTTTAGAATTCTTTGAAAAGGTCAACAGGCATGTGGATTTGGGTGAACCGGTGGAGATCGTCTATCTGGATTTTCAGAAGGCTTTTGACACAGACCCTCACCAAAGGCTGCTGAGAAAATTGCACAGTCAGGGGATAAGAGGGGACGACCTCTTATGGATTGAGAACTGGTTGAGATCCAGGAAACAAAGAGTAGGTGTCAGTGGGAAATTTTCACAATGGAGGGAAGTGAAAAGCGGTGTGCCCCAGGGATCTGTCCTGGGATCAGTGCTTTTCAATCTGTCCATAAATGACCTGGAGACAGGGATAAGCAGTGAGGTGGCCAAGTTTGCAGATGACACAAAACTTTTCCATGTGGTAAAAACCAGAGAAGATTGTGAAGAGCTCGAGAAGGATATCTCCAAACTGAGGGAAAGGGCTGCCAAATGGCAAATGCATTTCAATGTAGGAAAATGTAAAGTAATGCATATTGGGGCAAAAAATCAAAACTTTATCTATCAACTCATGGGCTCTGAGTTATCCGTGAAAGATCAGGAAAGAGATCTTGGTGTGTTGGTGGACAGCTCCATGAAGGTGTCTACCCAATGTGTGGCAGCAATGAAGAAGGCCAATTCCATGCAAGGGATTATCAAAAAGGGGATTGAAAATAAAACAGCCAACATTATAATGCCATTGTACAAAACGATAGTAAGGCCGCACCTGGAGTACTGTGTACAATTCTGGTCACCACATATCAAAAAAGACATAGTGGAACTGGAAAAGGTGCAGAAGAGAGTGACTAAAATGATTACTGGGATGGGGCACCTCCCTTATGAGGAAAGGCTAAAACATTTGGGGCTCTTTAGTCTGGAAAAAAGGTGCCTGATGGGGGATATGATTGAGACGTACAAAATAATGCAGGACATGAGTAAAGTGGATAGAGGGATGCTCTTCTCCCTCTCACAAAATACCAGAACTAGGGGATATACACTTAAATTGAGGTCTGGGAGAGTAAGGACAAAAGAAAATATTTTTTCACCCAGCGCGTTGTTAGTCTGTGGAACTCCCTGCCACAGGATGTGGTGATGGCATCTGGCATGGATGCCTTCAAAAGGGAATTGGACAGATTCCTGGAGGAAAAGTCCATCACAGGTTACAAACCATGAGGGAGATGTGTAATCCCCAGTCTTAAAACCGGGGTACTTCAAAGACCAGATACAGGGGAGTGATATCAGGAGACAGATATCTAGTCTCATGCGCTCCCAGATGAATCTGGTGGGGCCACTGTGAGATACAGGAAGCTAGACTAGATGGGCCTTTGGCCTGATCCAGCATGGCTCTTCTTATGTTCTTATGTGAAGGACCTTGAGGACAGCTGATTATTTTGTTACTCATTGAAGGTCATGATCCAAAAAAAGAGAGAATACAGTAAGTAAGCAGCTGGCTGTGCAGGTGATGTTGAGAAAGATTTGGGTGTGGACCATGGTCTGCAATTGTATGAAGAAAGCTTTTTGGCAAGAGAAGGGTTATATATCATAGAAGTCTGGCAGATGGTATTTCTTAGAAGTCTTTGAACTCTGATCAGGACAGCTTTAAACTTAATCCTGCAAAAAAGGATAGGGTACCCCACATTGTGTGGACAACAGTATCAAGGGTCTATTGAACTTTGGGAAAGTGGCAGGGGAACCTGTCAATGATGATGGGGAAAAACAGTAGTGAGGCAGCTGAAGGAAATTACATACAACTTCAGATATGTCAACACTAGCACACAGGAATCAGACAAGATGACCCTGGGCTCCTAAAAACTGGAAGACAAGCATGCTTTGATTAGCATTACTGAGTGCTTCGTGGGGAAAAACGCACGACTAGAATGTAATAATTAAGGGACAGATCTTATTTAAAATGAGCAGAGTATATAAGGGAAGAATAGCATTATAGTATGCATAAAGGATGTGTAATAATAAGCACAGTGGTGAATCAAACTCCCAACCTGTGACTCCATGGGCAGATACCAAAACCATTGCATACCTATAATATTTCCCATTTTAGTGCATCAAGAAAATTTTGCTGAGGTTTTCTTTCACTTTAGTAGAACATTAATCAAACCCATTTTAAGTATATCCATGGTGGGATACATTAAAACAATGCCTAGTTCAAAGTTGGCCAGAGTTTATTTTGAGCAATAATCTCTGACCATACCCAACAGGTAGCCAGAATTCTTCAAATAGATAAACAAATAAATCTTTTTGAAATCTTCCTCTTGGGAGAATAGGGCAGGAGAGGGTAGCAACTCATACTCATCTCATTCAGACTTTGCCCAATTTAATATACACAGTGCTAAAACATGTTTAATGTTACCGGGGGAACTCAGGCAAACAGATTATGAAGCAAGCACAAACTCCAGGTAGAACAATCTAGAGAAATCCATTAATTTTCTAATTAAACTTACCAAGCTGATTTCATTATTCAAACATAGAGAATTGCTGTATGGAAACTTATGCTGGAAGCTGAAACTGGTTGCTGATATTGTGGGAAAGGATGCTGTTGAAATAAATTAATATTTACTTTTGTATTGTTAAATTAAATTTAAATTTTCATATTTTTAATGTAAGATGGATTTTGACCATGCAATTCTCAACATGTTATCTGAAATAACCCAGACACCTACCATGGGAACAGAGATGGCGCACAGGTCTTGCTGGCTGGAGGGACTTACCAATCATCCTCTTTTTTTCCATTTTTTTTCAAATATTTTGAGGTGCCATGCTATGAAAAGCAAAGTACATAATAATGCATGTAACTACCAAACTTGCAGAAATTATGGAGAAAATGGCATTTGGAAACTTTTCCATCTTCTTGACCTCTCATTCCGACCTTCTGCTTTAGTCTTTAATCCTGCCCAGTCTTTTCACTTCCACATCCAATCCACAAGAAGGGCCAATAAAGACAATGGCAAATGGAATATAAACTCCTGGCAATGTAGTTTTTTTAATCTAGTCTTCATGATATTCAATCCTAAAAATATGTACCTACTGTACAGGATCCCCATATCCACGGGGGATCGCTTCTGGAACTCTCAGTGGATACCAAAATCCGCGCATAAGAGCTAACGCTCTTATCCAGGGTGGCCTCCTCCCCCCAGCCCGCAACCCCTGTCCACCCCAAGTTTTATTTTTAAGAAAATAAAACTTAGTTTTGGAGAAGCCCTCCTCCTCGCTGCCACCGCGGGCCAGCCAGGCACTCTCCGGAAGGGTGAAGGACATCGGGGGGGGGGGGGGCAGAAGCATCCACGCTGCGCTGCTCACCTGAAACATCGGGGGCTGGGGCAGAAGCAGTGCCCACGTCGCGCCCCTCACCGGGAGCATCCGGGCGGTGGCACAAGTGCCCGCACTTCCTGCAGGCATCTGCAGGTCCAGGTGGTGCACCTCTTCCGCCACTGCCTGGATGTTCTCGATGAGGGGCGCAACATGGGTGCTGCTTCTGGCCCTGCCCCCGATGTTCTGGGTGAGCGGCGTGGTGTGGATGCTTCTTCTGCCCCCCCCCCATGTCCTCCACCGCTCTGGAGAATGCCTGGCCAGCCCGCAGTGGCAGCATGGAGGAGGGCTTCTCCAAAAAAATATCCCCCCTACTTGCCCCCCCCTTGCTGATCACCATCTGTGGATAACTGAACCAGCGGATAGTGAATCAGTGGATACGGGGATGCTACTATACCTTCAAACTGTTTATAAGACATCCAATATAAACAAGCCAATCTATTAATTTAGAAGGGACATTATGGTTGAAATGTATACTACTGTCCAAGCTACTTTGAGCATATTCTTCATTATAGGCTTAAATCCTGTTGTATGACTAAACAGGCAGAAGGCAAATGGCATAATATTCACTCACTTCCACCTGGCAGTTATACAGTCACTGCTGCCATTCTCAGGGCTGAATAAACTCTTGAAAATCTGAGCAGGATTTTCATCTGGAAGCAAATG
Source organism: Phrynocephalus guinanensis (assembly GCA_037367245.1). Classification (NCBI taxonomy): domain Eukaryota; kingdom Metazoa; phylum Chordata; class Lepidosauria; order Squamata; family Agamidae; genus Phrynocephalus; species Phrynocephalus guinanensis. The sequence goes on along the minus strand of CM074739.1, from coordinate 34,304,120 downwards.
AATATTATACCACTTGTTTTCCATCTATGAAAAATGCTTATGCCTCTAACTGTAATATTTAAGGGTGTTTTTCTAGGTAGGGCGCTTAGCAGATTTTTTTTCTTGTTGCAACTGTTAATTGATTGACACTGCACCACTTACATGGTTCTCAGAAGTATACCTCGCTGACTTTAATATATACTTCCAGGAAAATAAAATTTTGCAGCTTTAGTAAATTAGCTTTACAGAAAGCTGACTTTGCTTGCAGATTTTCAATTATACAGAAACACAGACATTAATGTAAAAATCACTGTACTGCAAGTAAAACTGTGCTCAGGACCTGGGGTTCAATCCCAGGAAGAAGACTCATGGTCGACTCAGCCTTCCATCCTTCTGAGGTCAGTAAAATGAGTACCCAGCTTGCTGGCGGGGGGGGGGGGGGCAATGTGTAGTCTGCATACTGTAATTAAAACTCTAAACTGCCCAGAGACTACTTGAAGTGGTATGGGGCAGTATATTTATTTATTTATTTTATTTTATTTTTACAACTTTTACAAGCAGAACACTTTGCTAAGATAGTTCAGAGGTTTAGGCATATAGCCATGGAGGTTGAGAGTTCAATTCCCCACTGAAGATTATTGATTCCCCCCACTATCAATTACTGAGTCCACAAAAACCCATTCAGCTCTGCATTTCTAACATTATCCTAAGATTATCTAAAAATGAATGAATAACAAGGTTAGTCCTTCTACTTCCAAGTCAAAGGGTTAAAATAACAAAGCCAATGCAGTAGATAGAATGATGTGCATGTATCCAGGAGACCTAGATTCAAATTCTAACTTGGCTATGAAAACCCACTGGGAGTAATACTGGCAAAATTGCTCCTTAAATGATTGGACCAAATTTACAAAATCTTTCACTATTTCAGTCACTATTAAAGAGGCATAGTTCTTCTCATGATTTTGAGTGGATAAAATATACCCCTATCTGACACTCTTGCCTACTGGAAACCATTGTCCCTCCATATTCTGTCCTAGCAGAACCTTCTTGTCCACAATCCAGATTATGCACCAGGACAATCAAGGTCTGAGGCGCACTCATTTATTTCAGAGCAATGCATAGTCTTTCATCCTTCATACAGTGGTCCCCCGCCCTTTTGCGGTTCATATACTGCGGTCCCGCTATATCGTGGGACCACAGTATATGAAAAAAGGCCCCCTGGGGTAAGGGGGAAAGGCCTCTTTCAGGTTTCCTGTACTTACCCCATGACTGGTGCTGCCCCAAACAGGCCTACGAGGGCCTTCCCGGGCCTTCTGGAGGCCCCAAAAGGGCCTCCCTGTGAACCAGAAGTGACTTCCAGTAAGATGGAAGTGACATCCAGATCGCCAAAGATCATTGCCGAGGCCTCTGAGGGCCTTTCTAGGACTGTCAGAGGCCGCAGAAATGATTGTAGGCAATCCGGAAGTCACTTCTGGTTCGCAAGAAGGTCCTTTGGGGGCCCCCAGAAGGCCTTTGCAGGCCTGTGCAGGGCAGCACCAGGCTGGGGGGGGGGGTAAATACAAGAGCCCCAGCTAGGCCCCCTAGGCCTGACCTGACCTGCATCCGCATATCGCGGATTTTCAATTATTGCGGGTTGGGTCAGGTTGGGTCCCTAACGCCCGCAACAGGCGGGGGATCACTGTACTGTCAAAGGCTTTGCCATCTGCCTTTTATATTATGGGGTTATATTGTTTAAATTGTTTTAAATTGTTTGTTGTTTGTTTACATGATTTGTTTTTTTTTCCCTTCTGTTGTGAACTGCCCAGAGTTCCTTTGGGAAGACGGGCGGTATATAAGTCATAAAATAAATAAATAAATAAATAGACTCATCTTCTGATCTTTTTACACTCCAATACCGGGTGGATATTTGCAATGTGATCTTGAGTGCCTTTTCCTTTCTGGAATCCAACCATGAACCCCAGGCCTTTCTTCTCCACAAAAGGTAAAAAGCCTACTAGGCTGTCATTCCTTTAGGAGGAACACAACTCTACCAAGAATGGAGATAGGGTTTTCAAAACAAACCAAAACCAAAAAAAAACTACCCAATTTGCTCAGATCCCAGTCAATGCCTGAAACTATAAATATATAAATATAACTGCACCTGAAACCGCAACTGTTAATTACAGTGGTACCTTGTATAAAGGAATTCATTCATTCCAAATGAAATTCTATCCGGTAAATTTTCCTTTATACAAATTTCCCATAGGAATGCATTGAAAGCAGAGTAATCCCTAATCACAACCATTTTTTATCTTGTAAGGATTCGCCCCATAGGCGATTGTTAAGCAAATTTCCCCTATCTCCGGAGTTTTTTTATGTTGTACATATGTTATGTTATACAAACCGTTTGTTAAACGAGGGTCCACTGTATATTAAACACTGTTGCAAAAAGCCAGTACGTACGGGCGAGAGTTCCAAGGAAAGGGTGGTGGTGGTGGTGGAATAAACTTGACTTGCAAGCTACACGCTGAAAGAGGTCGCGGGAGGGCCAGAACTCAAAAGCAACTTCGGTGAGCAGGCCAGAGAAAGCAAGGGAAAAAGAGGCCAGCGGCGAGGAGCGAGCCTCGCGTCGCTCTCCCGCAACCCGCCTCCCCACCTCAACCAACACGCATGCGCGGGGGAAAAAAAACCCACCTCAGGGACTCCCTCAGCGGCGACCCCCCCCCCAAAAAAAAACCTTGGCGCCTTTTGGCGCTGCTGCCCGCTTCTCCGGTGCCCACCACCGCCCGTTTTCCCAGCCCCTCTCCCCACCTCCACTCCCACCCCCCGCTAAAGGGCTAAAAGAGCCCGAGACGCCCCCCGCGGCTCTCTCACCGGCCGCCTTCACACCTCGACAGGGAAGGAGGGAGGGAGGGAGAGAGCGGGGAGGGGCCGAAGGCTCTCGGGGGAGAAGCAGCCGCCTAACGGTCACTTCACGCGCCGACCCCTCCCTACCCACCCACCCACCCGCCCACTCCTCTAATAAAGAGTGGAGGGAAAGCCCAGAGGGAGAGGAGCCCGCCCGGTGCCCCAGTCCGTCGGTTTCCTCCACCTCTCCCGCAGGTGGAAGGCGCCCCCACCTGTGTGACGCCCCGCCCTTTTCCATAAGGGAGGAGGAGGAGGAGGAGGAGGAGGAGGACAGGTGGCCGCCTGGCCGTTGCTTTGGGTCGGTTACTTGACAGTTCCGAGCTAATGTCCTCCATCACTGTCCGCTCTAGGAGTCTGGATATTATTGTACAGGTGGCCCTGATAATTATAGTGACTTTTTTACTGTGCCTAGCAACGATTACTAGTTTGTAGACCCATTCCTATTCTATCAGTTGATAACTGTATAATTTCATTGTACCTATGTTGTATGTAGACAGTAAAGGTATAATAATAATAATAATAATAATAATAATAATAATAATAATAATAATAATAATAATAATAATAATAATACAGTGGACCCTTGTATAACAAACAGCTTGTATAACATAAAATTTGTACAACATAAAAATTCCGGAGATAGGGGAAATTTGCTTAACATAATTGCCTATGGGGAAAATCCGTACAACATAAAAATGGGATTACTCCATTTTCAATACATTCCTATGGGAATTTGCTTAACATAATTTCATTTGGAACCAGTTAATTCCTTTATACAAGGTACCACTGTAATAATAATAATAATAATAATAATAATAATAATAATAATAATAATAATAATAATAATAATAATAATAATAATAGATTTCAAAGATCTGCCTTTTACCCAGACCCCTCCTAAAGCAGGCATGTCCAAAGTCAGGCCCAGGGGCCAAATATGGCCCATTTACAAATTTCGAGTGGCCCACGGCCTCTTCTCCCCACTGGCTCAGCCTGTCATGCATCCCCACCAGCTGGTCCTTCCCGATACAGGATGGAGGCATCAACTTGCAGTTTTATGTTTTGCCTGCCATCCCTGCCTCTGTCTACCACCACCCAGCCACCTTCCCAGCCTACCTGCCCCTGGCTCTATTACTACTCCATCCTCCCTTCCTCCTTGCATGTTATAGAGACTTGTCCAAAATCCGGCCCGGAGGCAAAATGCGGCTGAATGGTCGACCCCCACACATTTTCACCTCACTAAATCTGGCCCTCCTTGCAAAAAGTTTGGACACCCCTGTCCTAAAGGAAATAATTCCGAAGTATTATTATTATTATTATTATTATTATTATTATTATTATTATTATTATTATTATTATTATTATTATTATTATTATTGTTGTTGTTGTTGTTGTTGTTGTTGTTGTTGTTGTTGTTGTATAATAAATCAGACTTCGGAATTACTTCCTTTAGGAGGGTCTGGGTAAAAGGCGGATCTTTGAAATCAAGAATGGATCCTTGTGATTTCATATGATTTTTACATTGGATCATAATAAAAACTGTCCCATCATAGGGGCCATCTTGGTGCACACATTGCACCA
>CM074739.1:33892038-34299174 GCA_037367245.1 Phrynocephalus guinanensis | reverse complement strand
TGTAGGCCTCATCTCTGCCCACAGATAGCACACCAGGGATTATGTGTCTGTCAGTGCATGACCCTGCAGTGGCACAAAAACATGCATGGATCCTCACAGATCTATCTGATTTTTATCTAGGATTGCCCTCAAACCACTCTTCCATTGTAGGCTCTATCTCTGGCCACAGACAGCACACCAAAAACAATGGGCCAATCAGTGTTAAAGCCATGTAAGAATCTTAAAGATTACCAGGATCTGGGCCTTGGAAGCAGTTTTTTGGGCCAATGTGGGGCCATGAGCTGACGGACCCATGATTTCTGGTGGCAATCTGTGGGCAGAGATGGGGCCTAGGATGAGAGAATGGTTTGGGGGCAATCCTGAATAAAAATCAGGCAGCTCCGTGAGGTTCTGTGCCTTGGATCCATGTTTTTGTGCCACTGTGGGGCCATGCACTGACTGACTGATGATTTTTGGTGCGATGCGTGAGCCAAGATGGCACCTAACATAGGACAGTGGTTTTCTTCTTTCTCTATACTGTCCATCTACTACAAAGCCACTTTGAGCTCTTCACAACATAGTTTCTTCTGTTTAGTTTTCTGGGGATATCAGCTGTTACTGTTCTGCTTTTGAAAAAAAAATACCAGTATGTGCAAAACAAAGAAGCAAAGGAAAAGAGAATGTAGTAGATGAAGTTGGAAGATAAACAAAAGGGACTGGCAATATGTGTTAAGGCTAAGACATCCATGGTACATCTAGCAACAAATATATCCAAATATGTAGCTGTCTACCAGGATTTTCTGTTCAGCTCTGAAAAAATATCAATATTATGACCCAGAGCAATTCTAGAAAGACCAGACATAACAGACATCTCAGTGTGGACAAGCCAATACCATTTTGCCACTGAGGCTAAACCGCTAATTATAACACCTACATAGATTTACAGTTGTTTGTTCACATTGCCCTTATAGAACTTTCAATCATAACCCACCAAATTGTTTGTTCCATGTATTTATTTATTTATTTATTTATTTATTTATTATTTATTTATTTATTTATTTATTTATTTATTATTAAACTTGTATACCGCCCGTCTTCCCGGAGGAACTCTGGGCGGTTCACAACAAGGAAATGTAAACAAAATCAGAAACAAATATAACAATTTAAAAACACTTAAAGAGTCAATAAAACCAAAACAAATGTCAGATGGCAGATGGCGGAAAAAAAGATTTTTAAAAAAATTACATTTAGTCACCAAACGCCTCTCAGAAAAGCAAGGTTTTTAATGCTTTCCTAAAGGCTCGCAGGGACTGTGCAAGGCGCACTTCGCTGGGGAGGTGGTTCCACAGGGCAGGGCCAGCCAGAGAGCAGGCTCGAGTTCGGGTGGATGTTTTTCGAGACTCCCTGGGCGTGGCCACCCGCAGCATGTGCACCCGCGACAACCTAGTCGGTCGGGCCGATGTTGACCGCTGGTCGATCCGCTCTGCCAGGTAGTCAGGTCCCAGGCCATGGAGGGTTTTATAAATTAAAGCCAAGAAGATCATTGGGCAGAACTCCTTTGTTTTCATATTCTGTTTTCAAAATATCTTCTTTACCACCACAATTGGAATAATTATACAATATTGATCATATAAACAAATTCATGCTGAAGAGAATTCACCATAACAATGTTAAGGGGAATTCATCATACCTTTACTTAAAACAAAATAGCACAATTTATTTATTCATTACCAGCAGTGTTGTGCTCTTCAGTTCCATGATTTACAAAACAGCTTAGTGTGTATATAAATTAAAAGCAATAGCCAAAACATTTCAAGTAATAAAAATTCCAAAACAATACAGCTGAATACAGACTTCCCAAGATCCACAAGCAAGGAATTCCCCTCAGACCTATTGTCAGCAGTATAAATTCAGTGACTTACAACATCGCAAAATACCTGGCAACTATCCTAGCCCCACTGGTTGGACTCACGGACACCACGTACACAATTCAGAGGAGTTTGAATCTAAAGTCAGGGAGCTGAAACTGGATACAGATGAAACAAAGGCATCCTTTGATGTTACATCGCTCTTTACCAGCATCCCCACCACTGATGCCCTAACAATGGTAAAGAGAAGACTAAGAGAAGACAGCACCTTCACCTCCAGAAGCCCTCTCAACCGAGACCAAATATGCCTGCTCCTGGACCTGTGTCTGAACACCACATATTTCATGTACAGAGGGGAATTCTACAGACAGAAACATGGTTGTGCCATGGGTTCCCCAGTGTCACCAATTGTTGCAAACCTATAAATGGAAGAAGTGGAGAAGAAGGCACTCAACACCTTCCCAGGGACAACACCATCCCACTGGTTCAGGTATGTAGATGATACCTGGGTGGAAATCAAGACTCAGGAAGTACAGGCCTTTACAGACCCCATCAATGCGGTGGACCCTAATATTAGGTTCACGAGGGAAGACACCCAACACAACAGGCTGGCTTTCCTGGATTGTGCAGTTATCATCAGACCTGACTATGGCCTGGGAGTAGTTTACAGGAAACCCACCCACACAAATCAGTACTTACTGTTTGACTCCCACCGTCCATTACAGCACAAACTAGGAGTCATCAGGACCCTAAGCCACAGAGCAGAGAGCATCCCCACCTCCACAGAAGCCAAGAAGGAAGACAGGCACCTGAAGACAGCACTTAAGGCCTGTGGATATCCAAAGTGGGCCTTCAACAAAGCAGTGGGCCATCCCAGAAGAACACGGGATCAGTCTGAGACCCAGACCCGATGGAAGAACCTGGTCATTCCTTACATGGCTGGAGTGTCGGAGAAGCTTAAAAGGATTTTTGGCAAACACCACATCCCTGTTTATTTCAAACCCACACACTAAGGCAGAGACTTGTCCACCCAAAGGATCCGATACCAAACCATAAAAGGAGAAATTAGTATATGCAGTCCAATGCAGTGAGGAGTGTTCAGACCTCTACATTGGAGAAACTAAACAGCCATTAAACAGAAGGATGGCCCAACATAGGAGGACCAGAATCAGCAGTACACCTCCATTTGAAGGACAAATGGCACTCTTTCAAAGATGAGGATGTACACATATTAGACAAAGAAGAGAGGTGGTTTGAGAGAGGAGTAAGGGAGGCCATTCATGGTGAGCATTGAAAACCCCTCCCTCAACAGAGGTGGTGGGCTCCGGCATAGTCTATGTGCTACTTATCAGGCTGTGCTTTCCAAAGTGCCCAGACAAATAAAAAAGCCTTCACCACTGAGGCCATAGCTATGGATACTATTGTCTCCCTAACAAGTGTATTCAGGGCATTGTTCATCTTATGAGCCTAGTTCAGACCACAGTGACAAGAGGTCAAAGATGACTATAAGATGGATTACTTGCACTAGCTGTATTTAGACCGATGAAGCTGTTTGGATTATACAGCGAAACGTTTCTATCTCTCAAAAAAGAAATCCAGTAGCCATGACTCAACTTCCAGCTGAAAAAGGAATTTTAAAAACCTGGACAAATAGAAAAACCAAATGGTAGCAAAAAGATACTACCACCTACTTGCAAAATTTCAAATCAGATACTATTTCTGAGTAGCCCATGGAAAGCCCTATGTGCATTAAAGTAAAAAAAATCAGATATTACTAGAGTGTAAACAATGATGCCAGACTACTTGGTCGAGAACGGGTTGTAGCTGGCATGCTGATAGGAGTACCAGGAGAACCTAGTCCATTCTAGTACTGTACAAGGAAGCAGTAGCAGAAAAAAAAATTCGAGATCTAGGTGCTGTTCCAACACCATTCTAGACTGACATCTGGATTTTCAGGAGAAATGCAACCCATTTTAAGAAGTTAGAACAGCATTTTCCACGTTAGACACCCATTTTTAAAGGCTGCATTGTTCTTTATTATGCTCCAGTTTGTTGGTTTTTATCCAGTCTGTTACCATTTTCACAGAGCAGTCAAGCACATCAAAGGGCCGACTTAATACCCTTTTGGAGTCCAGTTGTTTTAAATTTACTGTAATCATGGCCAGGCAACTTGGAGAAGGACCAATGTTATTGGACAACATTATATTCTTATGGTAATCCTGATACTGTTATGTAAAGAACATTTGGAGAGACAACTTAGTCCTCAAATTTTTTTTCTGCCGCACACATTCATGGTCAAAGGCCTCTCTTTGAGGCAAAAAAAAAAAATCCCTCTCTTTTGGTCTGTAAACAAGGAAACATTTGAAGTTTTTCACTCTCTCTAGTCACAGTGTTTAGTAGCCAACCTAGTCTTCTTGCCAATACTGTATGTCAGGAAACAAATAGTCACCTTGTTACTTTTCATAGGAGAAAATTTACCCTAAATGTTTTCACCGTGTGTTAAACTGTGTGTGTAGCATCCACAAACATGTGAATATAAATTTGTTCTGTCACCATCCCATGAGACCAGTACAAATGACTATCCCAGAGCTTCCAGATTTGGCTGATGTTGTAGCCAAATGGGGCTGGGTAAGGGAGAGGGGTGGTATATGAACCATGTTTCTTTGTTTGAAGAATGGGGGTGTGACTTAAGAAACAGCCTTTTACAACTGCCGTTCTTGCCTCCAACAAGACTCCTGTCCTGGCTACAACATCACCTAGCCATGGATTTTAAGAACATCATCTAACTAAGGACTTTAAAAGTAACCTCCTGGTGAAGAACATCTTTCACCATGTCTGAACTTCTGGGACCTGCTTTGAAGAAGGGTGATTGCTTTCAATGTTCTTTTTTTAATTTTTAATAGTTGCCTATGAAGGTATCGCCTGTAACCTATTTTTGCAATTGTGTTTTGTGATGGCCACACGGCTCAACTCCTTTTTGCCTTGATTGGAATTGTGATGATACCTAGAAAGAGCCGGCATTCCCCAGATACCTGGAATGAGGCACAAGAACTCTCAACATCAAAGGGCAAGACTGCTTCCACTAGGTAATATAACTTTAATTCAATCAATCCGGTTCCAATTGGCAAACCTAGTGGATTTACAAAAAAAGTTTTACCCCAAACCCAGAATGAAGCACATGGGTCCTTTGTATCAACCCTTTTCTTCCCCCCCCCCCACTGCCCAGGCAAAAGGGATTTGTACGTCTTGTAATGCCAAATGGGGCTGGGTAAGGGAGAGGGGTGTTATATGACCCATGTTTCTTTGTTTGAAGAACAGGGGTGTGACTTAAGAAACAGCCTTTTACAACTGCCCTTCTTGTGTCCAACAAGACTTCTGTCCTGGCTACAACATCACCTAGCCATGGATTTTAAGAACATCATCTAACTAAGGACTTTAAAAGTAACCTCCTAGTGAAGAACATCTTTCACCATGTCTGAACTTCTGGGACCTGCTTTGAAGAAGGGTGATTGCACTTGAAAGCTTGCAATGTTCATTTTTAATTTTTAATAGTGGCCTATGAAGGTATCACCTGTAACCTATTTTTGCAATTGTGGAACTGGTAATCTTGATATTAATTGGTACCAATATTAATCCCACTACATTTTTTTCTTTCAAAAACATAATCCTGCTATTTTGCTTTAGCAATATGGACCATATTCTGTCAGTGGAGTGGAGGGAATCCATTAATAAATTTTTTTATGAAATATGGAGAGGTTTTCTAGTTAGGAGGAAAAGTAAGTACATCTCCACACATGTATTTCCATGGATTTGTCTCCCGATGTAGTGTTTGGTGAAAATGGAAGAGTATCATGTACTAACAGTCAGAATAGGTGTGTTTTTAGCTATAATACTATATCATTCTGTCTGATTAGTTAGTATCTTCCATCAGAACAAGTCAGCAAACCCGTGAGCGTACCACAATGAAGACCAGACAAATTTACTGATGAGTCCAGAAGTAATAGCTTTGAATAATAATCTTTATTAGTGTATTTTAAAAGGTACATGGTAATCCTGAGCTACTGCTTTTGTACATTTAACATTATACAAATACTTTAATGTACAGTTTGAGGAATACATTTATTGTGCTCCAAATTCTCATCCAACCATCTCTTTGCCTCAAAACAGGAATATAGGTAATGGAAAATAGTATACACAGTCCTGAAACATATGCATCTACCTTCTTGACTCCATAATCTAAGAACTACTGTAACCTAAACAGTTCAGACTGTTCTTCCAGAATTTAGAAAAAACACTGTAAAACCTCAGAGATGGGCAGTGCAATAACTGGTCCCTATAATCAAGCTGTGAACAGACCTTGAGAAAACAGTCTTCATTTTTTGTGTAATATAACTTGTTAGTGTTATACTGACTAGCTATATAGGAACAGAATGATCACAGTATCTGTTTACTTCATTTTCATTTCATACAGTATCTGTTACTGTAAAGCAATATTTCCGTTTGCAGTGACCAGAGAATTATTCTTTCATTATGTTAAAGAAACCACACTAAATCAAGCTAAGAGGTAACCCAACATCACCCTCTATCTAAATTTATAAAATGGGTCATACAAATACTTCCCTCACTTAGACTCAGTAAAGGAACTCATTACAAATAACTGGAGTTAAGTCCCATCAATCCAATCATGGCTTTGCCTGTAAAAAGATAAAAAATATTAAGTCCCATAGTCTTTGAAAGAAAAGAATACCCAAGTTTGAATTAAAGTGGTGGGTAAATGAACTTTTTTTCTTAAAATGGACTACCAAAATACTGCATCTCTCCACCTGAAAATTTGGAAGCATACAGTGTTTACAATAATGTTTCCCAGGCAAAGCTTCTTTGTTAAAAATGATGCACACTTATTAAGGTCACTCTGAATTCTGAGAAAAAGGTACAGTAAGCAATATAAGCAGAAGGCTTATTGCTTAAAAATGTAAAGCAAGCTGCTTTGACACAGTTCTTTAAAGTGTACATACACATGAAGCAATTGTAGAAACATCTAAAAACACTTCTTGCTTTGGCATACTCCTCTCCAAACAGTACAGATTGATGTTTAAAATAGAAAAGAGAGTACTGTAGAATGGATTTGAATCCAACAATAGTTTATAAAGATAAATATCTGATAATGTAAACAAAGCATAAGTATTCAGAGCTTGGGAATCTAGCAGCAAAACAAACTATTTGCATATAATGTAGTGCAATGAACATTTGTTCTTAAAAGGATCCCCAGCCTTAAAAACATTTGTAACGGAATGGGAACATTAACATGAAAAAAGTTTAAATTACTTAGCTCATACTGTCATCAGATCTTCTAGAGAATGCCTTTTTTAAAAAGACATCATTAGGAATCTATGCAAAAGTATGTTCTGGATAACTAACTTTTATGGCTCCCCAGTAGCAGGCTCGGATTAGACAGACTAAGCCTAAAAGGTAAGCAATGACCCAAGAAACATATGTGGCATGATAGTTCCTCGCAAAATCTTGTGTACCGACCTATTGAAAACAAGAATGAGAACGACAAAATTAATACTTGAAGCATTACTTATTTGAGATAATACATTTGGGATGTATGTGCATGTAAAACAATTTAAAAATTCAGTCAGAGTCCTTACAACTACAGTGGACCCTTGTATAACAAACAGCTTGTATAACATAAAATCTGTACAACATAAAAAATTCCAGAGATAGGGGAAATTTGCTTAACATAATTGCCTATGGGGCGAATCTGTACAACATAAAATGGCATTACTCCGTTTTCAATGCATTCCTATGGTAATTTGTATAAAGGAAAATTTGCTTAACATAATTTCATTTGGAACGAATTAATTCCTTTATACAAGGTACCACTGTATTTTATTCATTTACTTTAACTCCTGGATTAATGTATTGGTCTAGTTTTTAAAATTGCACATCTGAAATCTGTTGCCAAATAAGCCCTCTTTATGCACTAAGAATAATTAATAATAAAGTCTGGTCAAGGAAAATTGTAGCCCTACATCCTTGTCTATTGCATTGGCCATGCAGAGGATAGTCCAAATAGGAGACAAAAAGGATAGTCCAAATAGGAGACAATCTGCTAAATGTGAAGTGAGTGACTGATGTGTCAGGCTCCCTAATGGCATGGAAAGATCTCACTTGTACCAGAAACGTTCTGTTTCCAACTGTTCCCGTGTAGATAGGGTACATGAGGGGTTTGATAGAACTGCTTCATTCTTTATAACTGCATTCTTGAAACCTGAACTTTCTAGATGTGTTGGCTGATACTGACAAGAGTAAACAACTGAACTATGGGATTTGTACTCTAAAGAGGCATCTAGAAGAGAGTGTGCAGGTGCCAATTTAAACTACAAAGGAGCCATATTCCTGGGATTTCCTTCACAATAAACAACATTATGTTAAATGCTTAATTTAAATATTTTAAAAATATTTTAAATATTTAATTTAAATATTTTAAAATATTCACTATTCATCTGAATTAAACAAAAATTTCAGGTAATCGAATTAGCCTTTTGGATGGCATTTCAAAATCTGTATTTAACCTAATGGCCAGAATCTTACCAGTGTTTACTTACCATTAAACTAACTTGTAGCTGCTAATTGCAGTGGAATGATTAAATGCTGGGACTCATCTCAGTTGTACAATTGGTGCAGGACCCGATATGCCTAAAATGGACCCTGATCGTTCATTAGTTAATCACAAGTAGGTGTTATGGAAATACCTGTATGATTCTGGACATCGTTAAATACAATCCTGGTTACTAATAAATTTATCTTCAGTTGGATTAAGAAGTAAGGTCTAGTTTTGACCTTAAATGGATATAAAAATTTATATTCATAGCCTTATGTTTACTGTCATATAATATATTTGCTGTTATTTTAGGGCAGTATCCTCTTGAGAGCTGCCAGAAGTATAATGCTTTGTAGTAGTGGTCCCACATGATCTCTAGCTGACCATGATATCCGCAGAACATGCCTTAGGCCATGGTCACACTAGCTAAACATCTTCCTTTGGTTGCACGATCTGTCATAATGCACCAGTCGTGCTTTGCAATCATGTGATGTATATTCAGCATTGTATTTCCTGGCAGTTTCCTGGCATCTATGCCAACATTCTGGGATATTTTCATTCTTATTTTTCTTCCAGTCTTATTACCCTCTTAATTTCCTTTATTTTCCTCCCCCACACCCAGTACAAAGATGTGTCGTGAACAGAGGTCACTGACATAATTGCATAATTTTACGACCACATTGACATTCTGCTGGAGGAAAAATAAATTGAATGAATGAATGAATGAATGAATGAGGGATAGGTGGAGGACAGGAATAGTGGTAGCATCGTACCACAGCTGTACCATTAAAAATATTGATACTGTTGTCCACACACCACATCAAGCAATTAAATGTTTTAGAACAACCAGGAACAAAAAAGTAGAAGCCTCCAAGCCGATGTGAACTGATACAGAGAGAGGTAGCACAGATGCAGAATAAAATATTTGCTAATGGGTGTGCATTATCTGAATGCAAATGTAAATTGCAAAATCAGTGGGGTAGGGCTGGAAAACATTCCATATGTGTGACTACAGCAATATTCAAAGCAGCAAGGCTTTTATTGGCACAGGATTATAGAGAATACATCCTTGTGTAAACTACCAAAACAAACAAAAAACCCAGTTGCTCACATCCCGCATGTCACAAAATCAGTATTCTTTTCTACCTCTCCTTTTAGGAATTCTGCTATTCTTGCTACCTTTTGGAAAGTACAGGAATTTTGCATTCTAAGTTTAGAAAGTGACTTCATTTTACAAAAGGGTTCAATACAATATATATTAGATAGGTGTCTCTGCAACCATATGAGGGAAAAAACAGAAAAATTGTGTAGAACCTTAAAGACTATTATATTTCAATGTAAGCATTTTAGTTTTATTTTAGTTTTGCCTGATATCTTTGATCCGTGCTTCTTTACAATATGTCTATGAAGATTCTCAGTCATCCAGGTGAGTCTATCTGGAAAATGAGTCATGGCAACTGGACTTCTTCTTCTTGAGAGATTGAAACGTTTTGCTGTTCATCCAAACAGCTTCGTCAGAGACTCACGAGAGACACATCCAAACAGCTTCATCAGGGGCTAACAGAGACTGATGAAGCTGTTTAGATGAGCAGCACAACGTTTCAATCTCTCAAGAAGAAGAAGTCCAGTTGCCATGACTCAACTTCTAGGTGCTTTTTTTTAAAACAGTTTAGCACTTTAGGAGTTTACTCTTGAAGGCTTTCATGGCTGGGATCTGATAGCTATTTTGATTTTTTCGGGCTTTTTGGCCGTGTTCTGGAAGTTTTTCTTCCTGACGTTTCGCCAGACTCTGTGGCCAGCATCTTCAGAGGGAAAGGAGCTCAGGGAACTAGGGGTTTCCTAGAGCACAGAGAGCCACAGAACAGAGCACGGCGGTCTCGAAGGAGCTCCTTGCAAAGAGCAAGGCAAAGGGGAGACAGCAGTTTGTGGGCTCCTTCATAGACCCAGTTTACTTTCCACCTACGCTGCTTTTGGGATGCCCAGAGTGGCGTGGCTGGAGAGTAAACTGGGGTGTGCTCTGAGTGAAAGGGGAAGTGCTGTGGCTGTGAAGGGGTGATGTCGCGTGCCCACAGAAAGGGCTCCGTGTGCCACCTTTGGCACCCGTGTCATAGTTCACCAACACCAAACAACATTCTTCTTGCAATGAATTTGTGTGGAGATGCTGGGAGTGAAGTGGAATACTCATATTGGAAAATATATTGTCCTAAATATACCAAAAGTTGGCTGATGTCTTTGAATAAGAGTCTACTCTACGACCATTTTTAAGCTCTTCGTAGGACAGAGGTGTTGCATTTGCCACTGCCTTCCAGAAGCCAACATAGAAAAGAACATACAGTATGTAGATGGGCTGCATGCATGCAGGGAACAACATCCATACAGCATTTGGAATCTTAAATCACAATACCCTGCTTCAAGTAAATTCCATTGGGACAGATACATGTTTCTAGTCACAACAGGGGACCTCTGGCACTGACATAGAGAAGCTTTCTTGTTTTTGCTCAGAGTTTGATACTCTATTGCTTTAGATATTCTTGATAGTCTGAAATGTAGAAATGAAGCTGTAAATACATTTTGGCATCTTAATTAATTGACAAATACCTTATTGTATGGCAGCAGAAGCAGAACTCGTCAGTTGTTGTTGTTGTTGTTGTTTTTGAGAACCCATTAGCTGTCAAATACTAATAACACCACTGAACCGCAGGTACCAATAATGATGTCAAATTTGTGTTACTCACAGTTAATCCAACTCCAATGAAGATAAATATCATTCCAATTGTAATATATGCACAACACCGTCTTCGTGGGAGTGCACATCCAACAGAAGAACTGCAGTGACATTAAACCAGGACCAGAATTAAATATCAAGTAGGTTTTAGCATAGCCATGTTGAGGGTTCATTAAATGTTGTACAATATATACTGTAATAGCAGTTTAAACTTGACAATTTCTAAAATAAGATTTCAAAATATATTCTTTGGATACTGTGAATAGTATTCTTCCTTTGTTACTACTATAGTCATGTATTAATTTATTCATGCACCAATAAAATTCATAGCAGCAGTAACATCTCCAAAGCCAGTAAGCTGTCATGTGGTTGACCAGAAGCTCCAAGACTCCAGTTAATTAAAAAGGCAGGAAAAGCACATACGCCTAGCATGTGATTAAATTTTTGAAAAACCACACATCTTTCTGGAATGTCTCCAGTTTGATTTGTTTAAGCAGCTTTACTACTCCCAAGGAAGTTTCAAGTTTGAAACTAAAAGGTAAAATTCCCTGGGTGCTGCTTGGTGCAGAGCTTAGCATAATGTCTTAGAACTACAATTGTTCCAAATATAATAAAATGAATTAAAACTTCTGTTAAAGCATCCTGGCCAGTTTCGTAACTACCTCAAGCGGATCAAGTATCCCAGGAGTATGAATTGCTTGTGTATGTTTTGGTAGCTTCTAGCTTTAAAAGCCTTTGACTGTGTGGACCACAACAAACTATGGCAAGTTCTTAAAGGAATGGGAGTGCCTGACCAACTTATCTGTCTCCTAAGAAATCTATATGTGGGACAAGCAGCAACAGTCAGAACTGGATATGGAACAACTGACTGGTTAAATATTGGGAAAGAAGTACGACAAGGCTATATACTGTCACCTTGCCTATTTAACTTATATGCAGAGTACATCATGCGAAAGGCAGGTCTGGATGTATCACAAGCCTGAATTAAGATTGCCAGAAGAAATATCAACAACCTCAGATATGCAGATGATACTACTCTGATAGCAGAAAGCAAGGAGGAATTAAAGAACCTCTTAATGAGGGTAAAAAAGGAGTGTGAACAAAGTGGGCTGGAAAAAAAAACTAAGATCATGGCCACTGGTCCCATCACCTCTTGGCAATTAAAAGGGGAAGAAATGGAGGCAATTACAGAGTTTTATTTTCTTGGGCTCCTTGATCACTGCAGATGGCAACTGCAGCAACGAAATTAAAAGATGCCTGCTTCTTGGGAGGAAAGCAATGGCAAACCTAGATAGCATCTTAAAGAGCAAAGACATCACTTTGCCAACTAAGGTCAGCATAGTCAAAGCTATGGTTTTTCCAGTAGTGATGTATGGAAGTGAGAGCTGGACTATAAAGAAGGCTGATCGCCGCAGAATCAATGCTTTTGAGCTGTGGTGCTGGAGGAGAGTCTTGAGAGTCCCCTGGATTGCAAGCAGATCAAATCTATCCTGAAAGAAATCAACCCCGAATGTTCACTGGAAGGACAGATTTTGAAGCTGAGGCTCCAGTACTTTGGCCACCTCATGAGGAGAGAGGACTCCTTGGAGAAGTCCCTGATGTTGGGAAAGATTGAAGGCAAAAGGAAAAGAGGGCGGCAGAGAATGAGATGGTTGGACGGTGTCATCGATGCAACCAATATGGATTTGACCAAACTCCGGGAGGCAGTGGAAGATTGGAAGGCCTGGCGAGCTCTGGTCCATGGGGTCACAAAGAGTCGGACACAACTGAATGACTCAACAACAACAACAACAACAACAACAACAACAACACTTTAAAAGGTAAGAATTTTCAACAGACCTTACTGAGAAGGCATGCATGTATTATTCATTTAGCATTGATACTGTAGAAACTATAGTTGTGCTTTCCTTCAAATAAGCTACACATGTCGACAATCTAAAGGTAAAGAATTATTAGAAGCAAACTAAATTTCTCTTAGATAACTTTTGCTTGCAAGAATGAAACAGGCCAACATATTGACTGAGTTTGGCAATATTACTGCATGTTACTCCTTATGTTTCAGGACAGATCTTTGTCTATTTCTAGCAAAAGTGTCCAACTATGAATGGATTAAAATAACTCTTAGCTTGTAGATTGATGCCTTCAAATAGTGGTAGGCAGCTTCCAGAATTGGACACATAGTGCCTATGCCACTGTAGAAATCCACAGCTATTGGAAACACCTGCTGGCTATGGTGTACCCTTATTATTATTATCCTGAGGACGTTTCTGATACTCCATGCCCGTGAGGATTCCAACACAGCAGGAGGCAACCCTATAACTCTCTTGGACTTCTTTCCTGGATTCAAATTATATTGTTAGCAAAGCTGTGAGTGGTCAAGGAACTCTCTCATCTGGTAATGTGAGCTTTAGGTCAAAGGGCATTTAAAATCCTAACAATGACTGTGTATGAAAATTGAATATAGAGGTGCATATGCATGTAGATACACATCAAACGTTGGTATTGCTAGTGCTGTGGAAAAATAATACGAATTTTAATGATTTTTTTGCAATGTGGCAGTGGTGGTTTTAAGTCTTCAAAAGACATATCACTAAACATCTTATTAGGATGCTGTAAAGTACAGTACTTTATTATCAAAAGACCTTCAAAGCAATTTTTCAGTGACACCTATGGGCAATGAATTAATCTTTTTAAATCCAAGATTTCAGTTTAAATGTTGTACTAAGGAAAGCAGCAACTGTGTTTGTGTCACATTACATATTCCACATTCCATAACTTTGCCATTCCATGTCTGTGAAGATTCTCAGTCATCCAGGTGCGTTTATCTGGGAGTTGAGTCATGGCTACTGGACTTCTTTTTTTGAGAGATAGAAACGTTTCGCTGTTCATCCAAACAGCTTCATCGGTCTGAATACAGCTAGTGCAAGAGACCTTCTTATAGTCAGCTTGACCTCTTGTCCCCTTGTCTGATTGGCTCATAAGATGAACAAAGCCTGAATAGGCTCGTTAGGGAGACATTAGTGTCCATGGCCGTAAGGTAAACAATGGCCTAAGGTGCTGAAACCCATCAAGAATGGGTCGTTAGCTGTCAAGAATGGGTCGTTAGCTGTGACCTGGTGGTGAAGGCTCCTTGATTTGCCTGGGTACTGTGGAAAGTACAGCCTGGTAAGTAGCAGCTAGACTATGCCGGAGCCCCCCACCTCTGTTGAGGGAGGGATTTTCAATGCTGACATGAATGGCTTCCCTTACTCCTCTCTCAAGCCACCTCTCTTCTTTGTCTAATATGTGTACATCCTCATCTTTGAAAGAGTGGTCTTTTTCCTTCAAATGGAGGTGTACTGCTGATTCTGGTCCTGAGCTGTTACCTCTCCTATGTTGGGCCATTCTTCTGTTTAATGGCTGTTTAGTTTCTCCAATGTAGAGGTCTGAACACTCTTCACTGCATTGGACTGCATATACTATATTGCTCCTTTTATGGTTTGGTATCGGATCCTTTGGGTGGACAAGTCTCTGCCTTAGTGTGTTCATGGGTTTGAAATAAACAGGGATGTGGTGTTTGCCAAAAATCCTTTTAAGCTTCTCCGACACTCCCGCCATGTAGGGAATGACCAGGTTCTTCCGTCGGGTCTGGGTCTCAGACTGATCCCTTGTTCTTCTGGGATGGCCCACTGCTTTGTTGAAGGCCCACCTTGGATATCCACAGGCCTTAAGTGCTGTATTCAGGTGCCTGTCTTCCTTCTTCTTGGCTTCTGAGGAGGTGGGGATGCTCTCTGCTCTGTGGCTTAGGGTCCTGATGACTCCTAGTTTGTGTTGTAATGGATGGTGGGAGTCAAACAGTAAGTATTGATCTGTGTGGGTGGGTTTCCTGTAAACTTCTACTCCTAGGCCACGGTCAGGTCTGATGATGACTGCACAATCCAGGAAAGCCAGCCTGTTGTCTTGGGTGTCTTCCCTAGTGAACTTAATATTAGGATCCACTGCGTTAATGTGGTCTGTAAAGGCCTGTACTTCCTGTGTCTTTATTTTAACCCAGGTATCATCTACATACCTGAACCAATGGGATGGTGTTGTCCCTGGGAAGGTGTTGAGTGCCTTCTTCTCCACTTCTTCCATGTATAGGTTTGCTACAATTGGTGACACTGGGGAACCCATGGCACAGCCATGCTTCTGTCTGTAGAAGTCCCCTCTGTACATGAAATATGTGGTGTTCAGACACAGGTCCAGGAGCAGGCCTATCTGGTCTGGGTTGAGGCGGCTTCTGGAGGAATTTGTCCAGAAAGCACAACTGGCTCAGCATTGCAAAGGCAAAGAGAGGCAAATGAAGAAGTTCGATCTTCTCCTCTGCCGGAAAGAGGCAGTTAAAGAGCTTGGCAGGAGGAAGAAGGATGAAGGGACCATGACAGGAGATGTAAAGGACAAATGGGTGAAGAACCTCTCAAACAGGGAACTCACCCAGACAGAGAGAGAGGTCCTATCCAAAGGCCTAAATTTTGCCATCACACCCAAACAGGTTCCTGTTGTGGATTTCATCACAGCGACAGAATCAGCCATCCACAGCAACAATCTGCCAGCAGCAGAAGCAGAACTACTCAGGATAAAAGTCTCTGCTGCATTATCCAGTGCTCAACCACCACCATCCAACCTCACCAGCCAAGAAAGAAGTGCTGTGACATCCCTCAGCAGGGATGAGAGCATCACAATTCTGCCTGTGGACAAAGGAAGGTGCACTGTCGTCCTCAATACGGTGGACTACCACGAGAAGGTTATCACACTTTTAGATGATCAGCATACATATGAAAAACTAAGAAGAGACCCCACCAGCAATTACAAGAAGAAAGTAATAGAATGCTTAAAACTCTTGGAGCAGGAAAACGCAATTGACAGGGTGACCTACCACCGGTTATATCCCGGAGAGACAGTCCCCTGCTTTTATGGACTTCCCAAGATCCACAAGCAAGGAATCCCCCTCAGACCTATTGTCAGCAGTATAAGTTCAGTGACTTATAACATCGCAAAATACCTGGCAACTATCCTAGCCCCACTGGTTGGACACACGGACCACCATGTACACAACTCAGAAGAGTTTGTTTCTAAAGTCAGGGAGCTCAAACTGGATACAGAGGAAACCATGGTATCCTTTGATGTTACATCACTCTTTACCAGCATACCCACCACTGATGCGCTAATAATGGTAAAGAGAAGATTAAGAGAAGACAGCACCCTCACCTCCAGAAGCCGCCTCAACCCAGACCAGATAGGCCTGCTCCTGGACCTGTGTCTGAACACCACATATTTCATGTACAGAGGGGACTTCTACAGACAGAAGCATGGCTGTGCCATGGGTTCCCCAGTGTCACCAATTGTAGCAAACCTATACATGGAAGAAGTGGAGAAGAAGGCACTCAACACCTTCCCAGGGACAACACCATCCCATTGGTTCAGGTATGTAGATGATACCTGGGTTAAAATAAAGACGCAGGAAGTACAGGCCTTTACAGACCACATCAACGCAGTGGATCCTAATATTAAGTTCACTAGGGAAGACACCCAAGACAACAGGCTGGCTTTCCTGGATTGTGCAGTCATCATCAGATCTGACCGTGGCCTAGGAGTAGAAGTTTACAGGAAACCCACCCACACTTACTGTTTGACTCCCACCATCCATTACAACACAAACTAGGAGTCATCAGGACCCTAAGCCACAGAGCAGAGAGCATCCCCACCTCCTCAGAAGCCAAGAAGAAGGAAGACAGGCACCTGAATACAGCACTTAAGGCCTGTGGATATCCAAGGTGGGCCTTCAACAAAGCAGTGGGCCATCCCAGAAGAACAAGGGATCAGTCTGAGACCCAGACCCGACGGAAGAACCTGGTCATTCCCTACATGGCGGGAGTGTCGGAGAAGCTTAAAAGGATTTTTGGCAAACACCACATCCCTGTTTATTTCAAACCCATGAACACACTAAGGCAGAGACTTGTCCACCCAAAGGATCCGATACCAAACCATAAAAGGAGCAATATAGTATATGCAGTCCAATGCAGTGAAGAGTGTTCAGACCTCTACATTGGAGAAACTAAACAGCCATTAAACAGAAGAATGGCCCAACATAGGAGAGGTAACAGCTCAGGACCAGAATCAGCAGTACACCTCCATTTGAAGGAAAAAGGCCACTCTTTCAAAGATGAGGATGTACACATATTAGACAAAGAAGAGAGGTGGTTTGAGAGAGGAGTAAGGGAAGCCATTCATGTCAGCATTGAAAATCCCTCCCTCAACAGAGGTGGGGGGCTCCGGCATAGTCTAGCTGCTACTTACCAGGCTGTACTTTCCACAGTACCCAGGCAAATCAAGGAGCCTTCACCACCAGGTCACAGCTAACGACCCATTCTTGACAGCTAACGACCCATTCTTGATGGGTTTCAGCACCTTAGGCCATTGTTTACCTTACGGCCATGGACACTAATGTCTCCCTAACGAGCCTATTCAGGCTTTGTTCATCTTATGAGCCAATCAGACAAGGGGACAAGAGGTCAAGCTGACTATAAGAAGGTCTCTTGCACTAGCTGTATTCAGACCGATGAAGCTGTTTGGATGAACAGTGAAACGTTTCTATCTCTCAAAAAAAGAAGTCCAGTAGCCATGACTCAACTCCCAGATTTGCCATTCCATGTTCTTGCTCCACAAATGCCACGTTGATAATCTTTTTGTTCTTTAATATGAAATGGTTACATTTCAGGAGTGCTTTTTATCTTTATTTTAATAACTCTCACTACAAAAAAATCTATTCCTCATCACAGAATATGATCATCCAAACTTTTGCAATATCATTTCAATATCTTGATATTGGTCCTGCCAGTGGAATTGCACATCAGAATAATCTTCTGATTTTTCTTTCTCCACATCCCTGTTCAAGTTCTGGAATTTCCAGCCTACAGATCAGGAAACTAATTTAAATCCAATGATGTGCTAAGAAAAAATATCAAAAGCTCTTTCCTCAGAAAAGTGGGAAATGAAACAAGAAGGGACTGCTGAAATTTGTTATCAATTAGTGTATTTGAGAAACAAGGAACCTAATTCTACCACAAAATTGAGGCCTAATACTTCACCTTCAGAACATCAGAAATTAATGGAACTTACATCTTTTTGCAATGTGGACACTTTGCCAAAGTGTTAAACCTAAGTTCCATCCACTGCAATAAAAAAGAAGGAAAGAAGTTGAAAATTTTCAGCAAGAAAAAAATGTTTATTTTCACTTCATATTAAATGTCACTGGGGATCACAGAAAAATATTTTACTTCTCATGCTTCACATACACTGTGTTCCTTATTTTCCTCCGTCACTGTGATGCCCTTTTTTAAGGCAGTATCCCCTATACCCTTGGGATTTCAAAGCAAAATAACTTCCCATGACATTTTAGTTGCAAGGTTGGCTGACATATTATCAGTTGTGTTTAGAAATAGTGGCAATCACAGTCTAGTGTCATTAATAAAGCTGTAACTTAAAAATAAGGCACATTCAACCGCTGTTAGTTTATCACCTCTTGTACAGTTCTCCATGCCCTAGTTAGCATCTAGATTTAAATGGGAATTTAAACAAGTATTGTCATATAAGTGATTTCAATAACATTCCTTGTGAAATGAGAAGCAGAGACCTAAAGGAAATGAAATGGGGCAGAACCATGCCATCTGATAAGGAAAATATACCACTAATTAATAATAGTATTTAAATTCATTTCATTTTCTGGATCCATTTTAACTGGGTTTCAGGCTGGAGTTTGTTATGGAGACTGCCTTGGTTGCCCTTTATTTATTTATTTATTTATTTATTTATTTATTTATTTATTTATTTATTTATTTAGACTTTTATACCACCCATCTAGCCCTAGGGCTATTGTGGGCGGTTTACAACATAAAATAGCATAACAAAATGACAAAGTAACACATTTAACAAACCAAAATACAAACAACATTATATAAACAAAATATACATAAATAACAAAAATAAACTAAAGTACATCTAAAATAAAAGTAAAAATAGCCAGGAGATTGTTAAATAAAAACAAAAAAGAAGAAGATAAGCAGTAAAAAGAATAGTGTCTTACTAGATGTTTGGGAAATCAAGCCATTCTATACAACCAAGTTATCAATAGTTTTTTTAAAAGTTTGAAGCAAGGGTGCCAGGCAGAATTTCTGGAGGTAGATGGTTCCATAACTGGGGAGCAACCACTGAGAAGGCCCTACTCCTTGTTACAACTTCCTGGGCCTCTCTCGGGCTTGGAACTTCCAGGTTTCCTGCCTGACTAGCACAGGTGATCCGGGCAGCTCTTCTTGGGAGGTGCCTCTCTGACACATTGACCTTTGCCGGGAGACAGGAGGAGTGCAACCCCATTGATACTCCTGGACCTCTAAGTGGCTTTCATCACCATCAACCATGGTGTCCTTCTGGAAAGGCTGGCCAGGTTGGGAGTCAGAGGCCGTGTTCTGTGGAGGTTCCACTACTTCCTGGCTGACCATTTCCAGAAGGTGGTGCTGAGGGACAGTTGCTCTGCCCCATGGTGTTTACACCACAGGGTTCCTCAGGACTTGATTCTGTTCCCCCATGCTATTTAACATCTACATGGAATCTCTGGGAGAGATCATCAGGAGATTTGGGCTGAGGAGTCAGCAATATGCTGACGATACTCAGTTCTATTTCCCGTTTTCCACCAATCCAGGTGAAGCGGTTTCTCTGCTGAACTTGTGTCTGAACCAGATAATGGACTGGATGAGGGTTAATAAATTGAAACTCAATCCAGAAAAGACAATAGTGCTGTTAGTGGGTGCTTCACCAGACAGGTTAGAGAACCATCTATCTGTGCTGGATGGGCTTGCACTCCCCCTAAGGGACAGGGTCTACAGCTTGGGGGTGGCTCCTGGACCCTGGTCTAACTCTGGAAGCCCAGGTGGACTCAGTGGCCAGGGGTGACTTTCTTCAGCTGCAGAAATTATACCAACTGCGCCCCTACCTGGACGAGCACATGCACTGGTACCATCCCGTATTGATTACTGCAATGCATTGTACGTGGGGCAGACTTTGAAGATGGTCCAGTGATTGCAACTGGTTCAGAATTGTGTAGCACAGCTTGTGAGTGGTGGGGTCACCAAGGATCACATCATGCCAACTCTATATAACCTACATTGGTTACCGGATGCTAACCGAGCCCAAGTCAAAGTGCTTGTTTTGACATGTAAAGCCCTAAACAGCTTAGGCCCTAGATACCTGAAGGACTGCCTCGTTCCATATGAACCTATCTGGCATTTAAGATCTAACCGGGGGACTGTTTTGAAAGAGCCATCCCTCAAGGAGGTGAGAGGGATGGCTTGTAGACATTGGGCCTTTTTGGCAGCTGCCCCCAGGCTATGGAACGCCCTCCTGAGTGAGATCCTCCTGGCACTGTTTTTTTAGCTTAGATAGACTGTGGATCCTGATGGCAATTTTAGTATATTGTTTTAAATTGTTTTAATTGTTCATTTCAATAGTTGTAAGCCATCCAAGACCTTTGGGTAGTGGGCAGCATATAAACTGTATAAATACCAGTAAATACATTTCTCAAATAGTACTGATTTATTGAGCAACTAGTAGAACATTAAAATACTTGGGAACCTTTTTGAGTATTAGCTAGTAAAGTTTTAAAATACTTGGGAATGAAGACTACTTTTTAAGGCAGTACCTATTTATCTACTTGCATTTACATGCTCTCAAACTACTAGGTTGGCAGGAGCTGGGGTTAACAAGAGGAGCTCACTCTGATGCTTGGCACCCGGGATTCAAACCGCCAAGCTGCCGACTTTGCAACCAACAGTTTCAGCAGTTTATCCTGCTGAGGCACCAAGCTCCTTCAATAATCTTGCTACCTTACCATTTTAACTGAGGCTGTGAAGCCTTGAACCTGTGACCTTCTACCATGCAAAGCACACTATTGGTAAGTGATGGTTCCCCCCTCTGCCCATCACAGTTGTATGACATGGATAATTTACAACAACAACAACAAAACAGATTGTTAGATGAAAAGCTTACATTTATTATAGGTCCAACCTTGTATTGGAAGGAACAGCTGTACATATCAAGATGAATTCTGGAAAGCAGATAATCCGTAAGGAGTTTTGAAGCCAGTGCTTGACAAAAAAGCTTGTCACTTGACAATGTATTTGGCATAAGGCAGCCACGAAGAAAGCCGATTAGTCCTTTTGAATACTGCATGCTGAGTCTACTTACTAGGAATGTGTTTCCACAGTGTCCACACACCACTCTAGTCCCTTCTGGCTGAACAGGTATTGCAGGCTGTGCTGGCTGTTCTTCTGGAATCAGCATTACAGGACCAAGATTAATGATGCGTCTACTGTAGAAAGAAAAGTGAATTTGCAATGCCATTCAGTGCAGCACAGGAAAAAGGCCAACTTGGTGTGCAACTAACTTCATTTAATTTCGTAGACCTAAATTGGACCCGATCCAGCATAAAAACCCATAACGGTACTTCCAAATGAACAAGCTTACAATGTTTAAAATGTGAAATTAATATTTAGTGATGCATCCTCACATTCAGACTAAATGAATTCTATATACTTCAAAAACCTGCAATAAAAGAGAATGCAAATTGTTCTTTAGACATATTGCCTTGACTACTGGAGAATGACACTTAAGTCTGTTGACACCACCTTGAAGCTACAGTCTTCTCTTGGCAGCCTTTAGCTGCAAAAGCTAAAGTAGCAGTGTATGCACTGTGGAAGCCCTTTGTCACTTGGAAAGCAGTGTATGCATGGTGGAAGCCCTTTGTCACTTTGTCATTCTTTGCTGATTGATTTTCTTAGCATAAGGTACAACATCTCTAGGGCCAACTAACTAAACTGGAAATTCACTTAAGAGACTGCCCTTGCAGAGTAGAATTTATTTGAATCATATTTTTGACAATCTACATTTTTAAATGACTTTTTAAATTCAAATTGTGATTTAAATCAATTTAATTGTAACAAATCAATTTAATTTTAACAAACCACTGATTTTTATCCATCCTGTGGTCATGAGGGAAAACCCATACCCTGCACGGATAACTCTGTGTCTCTACTATGACCAATGCAGGTATTTTGATAGATTAAATGTTTGCCAGTTTTGAAGTGGTAACCCTTCAGACATTCCTACTTTCCATTGCTCTTCTGCTAACATACCATAGGACAGGTGTGTCCAAACTTTTTGCAAGGAGGGCCAGATTTGGTGAGGTGAAAATTTGTGGGGGCTGACCATTCAGCCTGAAGGGGGGAGAAGGGCGTGGCATCTGTAACAGATGTAAATGCTCTGGTTTCCAGGTGCCCAAGGGCCCGGCGGCTGTTCCATGGCCCAGGAATCGCATCCAAGTCACACTACTGCTTGCATATGCTGCCCTCCCTCTCAAGGAGGTGGGGAAGATGCTGCAGCAACGGAGCCAGGAGCGGGTAGGCAGGACGGGTGGCTGAGGGGACAGAAGGAGGCTGGGAGGGCAGGCAAATCATAAAACTGCAAGCTGACATCCCTAGTCAGCACGGGGAAAGGCCAGCCGGCGGGAATGAGTGACAGGCTGAGCCGGCGGAGAGAAGAGGCTGAGGGCCACTCAACATTTTAAATCGGGCTGCATTTGGCCCCCGGGCTGGACTCTGGACATGCCTGCCATAGGATTTAGCTCTTCATAAAATTGCCATGTTCATAAAACAAACTGGCTTACTTTGTTTCTCTTGGATATTATGCATCATTCTTCTATTTCTTTCCTTCAGTTTGATGTACAGTAGAACTGCTGTATCTGCGGGGGATCGGTTCCAGGATCCCCCGCAGATAGTGAAATCTGCACATAAGAGCAATGCTCTTATCCGGGTTGATGGTGGTGATGGGGTGGTGGGGTGCCGGGGCAAAAGCTTTTGCCCTGACACCCCCTCCCCGAGTGGCAAGGAGAAGAAAAAGTTTTCTCCCCCTTTCTCCATGTCATCAGGCTCTGCTGTGGCAAGGAGAAAAAAATAAGAAAAAACCTTATTTCCTCCTTGCCACCGTTGCTGTGGACCAGACAGTCACCCTCTGCAGGGGTGGAGCACCTGTCAGGCGGGTCCTCCACCCCTCTGAAGGGTGCCTGGCTGGCCCGCGGCAATGGCGGTGGTGAGGAGGGGAAAAATTAAAAATAAACTTGCCACCCCACTGCCCACTGCCCTTCTCTTCACCGCTGCAGGCCAGCCAGGCATCCTCCAGAGGGGTGGGGTGGGGATTCACCCACCTGGCCAACTGGCCTTTGAAGTTCCAGGTCAGGTCCCAGGCGGTGGGTTGGACGTTTTGAACTTCCCGCTCAACCCTCCGATCCGCCGCCTGGAACCTGAGCAGGAAATTCAAAGGCCAGGTGAGTCTTTAAAGTCCCCACCTCACCCCTTCAGAGGGTGCCTGGCCGGAGGCGTCAGTGGTGGTGATAGGAAAAAAACTCAGTGCCACTGCCGCTGGCCAAGAACCCTCCAGAGGGGTGAGGTGGCCTTTGAATGTCCTGCTCAGGTCCTGGGTGGCAGATCAGTCATTCTGACTGACTATATTTGGCATATCCAAGAAGGATCTCTTGATATACAGAGGAAGACCGGATTATTTTTCATTGTTGGACAACATTTGTAGAGTTGTATATTGAGCAGTTAACTTCCTTTGAATGAGCCATTAGTTTACTCCTTTTGCAAAATTTGCACATTATGCACACATATTCTCAAAAGTCTCCATCTTTCTTGTTTTGTATGACACACATCCATCTTGCTTGTTTTACTATAATTATCAGACCTTCTAATAAGATACTCCTCTGGAAAATTTGATATTGATAGTGGCTGGGATAAATATGTATGTTTTAATGCCTATTAAAATTTTATGCGGGCTGAAAGACACAGGTTTATGTGAAAAATTTGAAAGATAAGCAAAAATGTGAAAGATGTTAGTGGTTAAATGCCTGTACTGCAGGTAAAACTTTGCTCGCAACCTGGAGTTCGATCTCAGGTAGCCAGCTCATGACTGACTCAGTCTTCCATCCTTCCGAGGTTGGAAAAATGAGTACCCAGCTTGCGGGGGGGGGGATGTGTAGACCTGCATACTGTTATTAAAAACTGTAAACCGCCCAGAGACTATTTGAAGTGGTATGGCGTGGTATGTAAGCAGAACACTTTGCTTTTTGCTTTTTACAGAAAGGATCTATTCACCTTCCCCCCCCCCCCAAAGAAGTAGCCATTTAGTCAGTTTTTAGCAAGGCAAAGGCAAAACTCTGTAACACTTTAAAGACTAACAGGCTGAAATTAAATGGTAAATCACAACTAGAGTAGGCTCACTGAATCAGTGGGGATTTCCATTAGTCAACCCTTCTCTCCACTGATTTAGTGGGCCTACTTCTAGGTGTGTCTTACTAATGGATTTCAGGCACAGATTTACAGTATTTCATTATGAGCTCACTGAATTAAAACTACTAGTCTTTAAAATGCACCAATATTTGCCTCTGCCCCTCTGCCTTTTTCATCATTTGGCCAACATTTTCCTCAATTATACCACTTGGATTGTCCCAATATTTTAAAAAAGATTAACAACAAAAAACTCATAATTTTCTCTCTCTTACCAATTGGGCCTTGGACATCCTATTCTTCGTGATGTATCCTTACAGATAAGCAGACAATTACATGGACATCTAACATACTTTTTCCCTGAAGGAGGGTTTTTGATTGGCTACACAAAACAAAACAAAGCAAAAAGAAAGAAATTACATACAAAATGCACTAAATGTCAAAAGACAGCAACAACCCAAATACAATGATTGAAACAAAGCAACGAAAGTATACACCTCTAGGAAGAGAACCACAACATTATTCTTAGCACAGTTAGTGTTTTTGTTATGTTGACTTTTTAAACAATTTGGGATAACCACCATTGATGGTACCTTATCTGTCAATTATTCTTTACTACTTTTTATCCATGAGCCTATATGTACCCACCTCTTGAGGCTATGTGCAAAATTTACATTTCATTTTGTTTAAGGTGAATGTATAGAAATGCCTGGGTGATCTTATACAGTTGTTTTTACTTAGGGATGGAAAAAAACTGTCTTGCAAATCACAACGGCCCTCCAATGTGGCATTCAAAATTTCATTAAAAATACACATAATCATAAATTATCCAAATATCCAATTAAAATAACTGTAGAATTAAGAAGAAACCATTCCAGCAACTAGTAAAAAGTCAACTGAAATAAAAGTGTTAAACATTTAAAATATATTATTAGTGCACATTTTCCTTTGAAAAAGAGTTCCATAGGTCAGAGGGCACTATGGGAAAATGGCCATGTGAAATGCAAGGGATTTGATGAGGGCCTCCAGATCTCTAGATCTAGAAAACAGCAAAGCTGTTGTTTTCTTAAGGGAAATAATGAACAGACTGAGATTAAGTGAATTGTGATGGGCAGTGTAAACTATTAGGTTTAAAAAGGCTGAGAAACAACTCAGTACAACATACAAAGTTAAGAGTAAAGTAGGGATACGGAACATATGCTACTACAGATATCACCAGATCGGCGCCCCTGCTATTTAACTATTATATAAATGATCTAGTCCCTATCCTAAATGATTTGAACTTTTACCCTTCAAAGTTGGCAGATAAGCATGTTTCTATTTTTCTGTATGCTGACGATGCAGTAATTCTCTCAAGAACCCCAAATTGATTAAAAAGAAGGTTGTGGGCCCTTGCTGATTTTTGTCAACAGAATCACTTAGAAATTAACTATGATAAAACCAAGGTAATGGTGTTTGCAGTAAGACCTAAAGAATACAATTGGGAACTAAATGGGGTGTGTATTGAGCAAGTACACACCAGTAATTATAAATATTTGGGACTGAAATATGCATACTAAACATGTGGTAGCTAATGCCCAGAAAAGTATCGGAGCTATATTAAAATTTTACTGGACACGGGGTAGGAAGAAATGTGATAGCTGCAAATAGGCTCTATTCAATGAAGGTCTTAGCTCAGATGACATATGGAGCCCCATACTCTGTTCGAGCCAACATGGCTGCCTTGGAAAAACAGCAATCCAAATTCTTAAGAGCTATATTGCAGCTTCCTACAGGTGCATCAAATGCAGCCATAAGATTAGAAACAGGACTGGTAACAGTTGAAGCAAGAATATGGAGAGCGGCTATCACATACTGGTTAAAGCTGAACCATAACACCATAGGTTTAGTGCATTTGACACTGCAAGATACCTATGCCCCCCCCCCGGTGGAAGATACTGGAAAACAAATTAGGGTACTATGGATTTTTGCAACATTATCTGTATTGTCAATGGATATGACCCAGGCCAAATCTATTATAAAGCAAAGGATATTAGATGTAGAAAGACAGCATGACCTAAATAAAGCTAAAGGAATTATAAGATCAAATCCTTTGAATAGAGTCCTACCTATGCCATATTTAAATAACTTAGAAAGTTCAGAATCTAGAAGAGCCTTTATGTTATTACACATGGACTTATTGCCCTCTGCAGTATTACTGGGAAGATATAATAATATTCCCTATAAGAGTCGATTGTGTGTTTGTGGTGAGGGAACCACTGAGACGCTGAGCCATGTGCTACTGGACTGCAAAATATATAATCATATCAGGGAATGGTTTATCAAACCAATTACATCTTCCTTGGAGGGTAGAAATAAGGAAGAGTGTTTACAGAAGCTTTTGGAAAACAAGAGTAAAGAGATTACTAAAAAAGTGGCCAGTTTTGGAAAGATGGCTATAGAGCTAATAATTAGCTGGATAAGCAATCAAGAAGGAGCAGGGAGTGTTTGAAAAACAACAACAAGGTATTAAGTTATTTACATACAGTTTTTCTTATAGGCTGTACAATTATGTATATGGTGATACCATTTTAGAGATTTTTAAAACTTTTTTTGAATACACTTTTAACGTGAATTTTAACTTTTATATTAAATAATAAGGTATAAAAAATACAGTCAGCTTCTACTGTAATCCCCTATGATTATGTGTTGCCCTTGAATATAGATATTCGGATATGACTGATTGCCATACTGCTTTCATTGTATCTGTATATAGATATAATGGCCATTGGATATAATAAGAACTAATTTGATTTGATATCGCCAGATTACAACTCCACCAGCCCTAGCTAGCACAGCCATCTTTGATTGATCACATGAACTGCATTCCAAACTGAGAGACCGACATGCTTTGTGTTGCCTAATTTAAATTGTGGCTTGATTGTGGCTTTTAAAATTCTATGAAGTAGCCTTTGGATTTGTAAATTACAGTGACTGGGCTTTCATGTCAATGTATATTGGATACAGGTCTGGAATGGAAGCTTTCCACTTGTTTGTTAAAGTTTGTTCAGATATAAAAGTAAAGAACAAATGCTAATCTCTCCAACTTGTTTAATTAATTTTGGTCGAGGAGCAATATGGCTAATTCCTGTTTGATCCCTGAAAGTTTATGGCTAGTTCCTGTTTGATTCCTGAGGGCTAGTAGTGGTTCTCCGTTCTTACATCAATCTTTCCAACTATATCAGACTGTAGCTGCCAACTAGCACACTCATGTTCAAAACAGAAAAGACATAATAAAACATCACAAAGTAAAAAGCTCATAAAGCCATTTACCGTAGCTTCATTGCATTCTGTGCATTTGACCACATGCTGGTGAAGCTTTCCTTCCAAATTGATTAGTGATTGGCACACACGGCAGTTTATTACAGGAACACCAGTGGCATCTGGGCTAGCAATGGCAGTATAAGGTGGTGGAAGTTCTGCTGCAAAATAGAATGAAAAGTGAAGTATGCAAATGAATAAATTGATTGAAAGTACAGCAGTAATGGGGAGAGGTTTTGGATGTCCTGAATGGGCACACATTATTCACTGTTTAGTTTACTGTTAGCTACTGTCAGCTTGCATCCAATCTAAAAAGACCTAACAGGGTTTTCAAGGTATGTGAAACATTGAAGGAGTGGTTTTACCCTTACCGCCCACCATTGGCCATTGAAGGATTTAAACTCAAGATTTCTGAGTTCTGATCACTCTGTCGGCTATAGTACATTGGTATAGATTGCAAAATAAACAGACAGACTGATGAGCAGCGAAAAGTTTCTATCTCTCAAGAAAAAGAAGTCCAGTTGCCATGCCTCAACTTCCAGAAAAACATAGGCAAAACATCATGGGGCCATTCATACAGTGAACAGGCAATAAGCCTATTTTGTCCAAGGTGAAAAGGAGAATGTTCTGATCAAGGTAGAAACCTCCCTAGAATTCTGAAGTTATTCCTCAATCTGCTTCATTTAATATTTTCTTTTCCTTCCTTTCTCAAGCAAATGG
Source organism: Phrynocephalus guinanensis (assembly GCA_037367245.1). Lineage (NCBI taxonomy): Eukaryota > Metazoa > Chordata > Lepidosauria > Squamata > Agamidae > Phrynocephalus > Phrynocephalus guinanensis. Next base: position 34,270,629 of record CM074739.1, on the reverse strand, counting down.
TCATGGAGAGCTGAAGCCATGAAACAAATACAAAATTAAAACCCTGCACAATCTCTTGTCCTCTCAGAAGCCTTAATTATGTGTTGTTGACTCCCACATAATACTAGCCGTTGCCAGGGATTCATAGGTATAAAGTACTCAGAAGAATTTTACTGGTCACTTCTGACAGCACCTATCTTTGCTTGTGGAGCCACTGGTCTAGGTTTCAGTCCCCTGCAATCTTTGTTAGAAGAAGAGCTAGCATGTGAGTAAGTTACATGGTCCTGAAGAGTCCTAGAAGGGCCTGGGAAAGGACTTCTGAGTACTTAGCAAATGCTGGAAGGCATTAGAGGTTGGAATCAATTTGGCAGCATGTACCTATTTAAATTTCCTTCTTGTAGTACTCTAACACTCTTTAACCTTTCCTGACACCTGGCTTCACAGTTGAATATCCCAACTCACTGAGTTATCCAGGAATCTAACAGACACCTTACAAATAGAATTAATACAACCTCTCTTCTGTAAAAAGATAGCAATTGAGCAGTGACAAGACTTGAATTTTAAATCAATGCCAGATATTATTCTTAAACTTGTATAATTATGGGACTTGCCTTTGAAGCGGTCTTGTTTGATATGTTAGAATTCCATGTACAGGGGTACCTCAGTTTATGAGTACCTCGGTTTGCGAGTGTTTTGTAAAATGAGCAACATTTTTAATAAAATTTGCTTTGCTTTGAGAAAAATGTCTTGTAAAATGAGCACCAGAGGTGCTCATTTTGCAATCACAGCCTACCTGACCTCTTCCTCATTCTAACTAAAGGTGGCCTCCGGGGGCTCAGCGTGGGCCCAGAGATGCCTGAAATGGGCCTCCGGGGTGTCCAGTAGACCAGAGCCAGCCCCACGGCGACCCAGAAGTGACCTCCAACAGACTTGAAGTGACCTCCGGAGCTTGCCTTTGAACCTGAGGCTGCCCATCCGCAGTGAGCTCCAGTGGCTGCTACAGCACCTGGCGAAGCAAATTTCTCCATAGGAAATAATGGAAAATGGGTCCCCAGAAAGAATCAGGTGAGTTTCTATTATTTCCTATTGGGGAATTTGCCTTGGTATGCAAGCATTTTGGTTTATGAGCATGTGTGTGGAATAAATTATGCTTGTAAACCAAGGTACCACTGTATCTGCTTCTGAGTTATAATATTCAAGCATATGTTCTCTTTTGAGTATTTGGAAATGATAGTGTTGTTAGATGACTGAATCTGTATGCTGTTTGTTTGAACATATGAATGAGTTTTCACATTGAAAAATCCTGAATGTCTTCTAATACCCCGTGTTTTCTGGCTCCATTCCCAGTATCTTGTGTTTCACGTTTTATAAAGCCTCATGTCTTATAAAGCCTCCTGTAGTAGCATAAATGCATTTATGCACATAGTTCTCAACATAAGAAGAGCCATGCTGGATCAGGCCAAAGGCCCATCAAGTCCAGCTTCCTGTTTCTCACAGTGACCCCACCAAATGTGTCTGGGAGCACACGAGACTAAATATCTCTCTCCTGATACCACTCCCCTGCATCTAGCCCTTGAAGTATCCTGGTTTTAAGCCTGGAGATTACACATCTCCTTCATGGTTTGGAACCTATGATGGACTTTTCCTGCAAGAATCTGTCCAATCCCCTTTTGAAGGCATCCAGGCCAGATGCCACCTCCATATCCTGTGGCAGGGAGTTCCACAGAATAACAACACGTTAGGTAAAAAAAATCTTTTGTCTGTTCTCACTTTCAATTGTGAGAGGGAGAAGAGCTTCCCTCTATCCACTTTACTCATGCCCTGCATTATTTTGCATGTCTCAATGATATCCCCCCTCAGGCACCTTTTTTTCCAGACTAAAGAGCCCCAAATGTTTTAGACTTTCCCCATAAGGGAGGTCCCTGTTTCCAAAAAGTTGTGCACCACACGTCATGAAAAAAACTAAGGCACAGGAGTTACCAGAACATGAATTTACTAAGCAGGAAACCAATTCAATTTGACATAACAGCTTCAGTAATACTGCAAGCATTTCTCTGATACTGTAAACAAATACAAGCACCAGAGCAAGTCAGCTGTAAAAGGGCTAAGTGCAAAAGTCAACCCAATGACATTCCATTAGCTTTTATACAAAACATAGTTGCATTTTTTATAAAATACCAGAAAAGCAACAGCATAGAAGCTTGATTGATAGGACTCGACAGGCAATTAGAAAGGAAGCAGCTGTTATATCTAGGAAGACAATGATCAATAAAGAATATAAAAATATGAATTTATAAAACCAGATAAGGAAAATCAAGGGATATATAAAGGCTTCAAAATATTAATTCTTTCATTTTTCTGAAAGGTTACATCTGCATTATACAGGATTCAGGGAAAATGAAGCCCCAGTGGTAAAATCGGATGCCGGGGGGAAGGGCTTGAACATGGCTGCAGCAAGTCGTTAATTTTCTACCGTCCAGTTGTTGGAGCTTATCAGGATGCTTCATAACAATTAAACAGCATGAATTCTTCAGAAATATACAGTGACTAAGTTGCAGGTTAGAAATTCAGGTATCGGAACATACCCATAAGACATCTACATAACTTTATAGGGGAGAAAAATCTAGGTAAAAAATCAGGAGTCTGTGTTCATCACAGCTAGCATTTTATCCCATTAAAGGTTTTAATTCCAGATGGAACCATTAGACAAATGTATCAAAATTCATTTGAGCATCAAGGTACAGTATGAGCCTTTTTACTGTTGCAATAATTCCAGGGAACATCAGTTTATCTAATTCTACAAGCTTCATTTATATACAGTGGTACCCTGGTTTACAAATGCCCCAGTTAAAGTAATTTTTGCTTCACGAAAATAAGTCTGTTTAAAATAATGCCTCCCCCAAAAAAACCTGGTTTATGCATTTTCTGAAGGACTTCATTTCCCAGGATGTGTGTACCTTGTTCTGTGAGCTGCAAGACAAGCAAACATTTCTTATAAATTTTAACTTGATAAACGAGCAGTGTCTTGCAATACAAGTAGTATGTGACACTATACGTTACATGGACACAACTGAGCCAATGGTGGTTCTCTCCCTCACACTGCAGGATTGTGGGTGATCATCTCCCATTCTTGGTCTCAGGCCTCGGTGTTTGAGGGAAATCAATCATTTTTGAGAACACTGGAAGGTGCCCACAACTGGCGCTACTGTATTTTTTGTCACTTCAGACCCTCTATGGACAATCCTTTGCTTTTCCTTACAAGAATAAGATTAGGAATGCTTCACTTCCTTCTAGGTCAGGCTGCCTGCAGATATAGATCCTTTCCTCTGCTGCCTTATTGCCAGTTACATGACAAGAGTTTATTGATGTGATATTTTAATTTTCTTTGTATTTTGTATTTTCTTTATTATTTTGTGTTATATTACAGTATTCTAATCATTTTATATGAATATTTTTGGGCTGTAGAATGAATCATCTGAGGTTCCATTATTTCTTATGCTTTGTATAAAACTGCTTTGGATTAGAAGTATGTTTCCGGAATGAATTATTCTTGTAAATCAAGGTTTTACTGCATTGGGCAAGCTGCAACTATGCTGATACTGCTACTGTTAAGATGAACATTTTTTGAGGAGCTTAAAGTAATAATGCTCTACCATTAAGCTTTTGATGTGCTAGAACACTGTCACCCTAACATCCTGAAATGCTAAACTATAGTGAACTTGAAATTACAGTAATACCTCGAATAATGAATGCCTCTGATAACGAATGGTTCGGATAGCCAATGGAAAATTCTGGGTACAGGGCTGCCTCGAAAAAATTAATGGGCTGCCTCAGATAATAAATGTTGCATAATGCCTTGGAAAGAAAAGTGTACCCAGGATGCATTGCACACACACACACCATCATTAGTGGAGGGGTGAGAGGAGTTGGAACATTTTTTTCATGGTGTTTTGGAGCCATTCTGGACATTTTATGCTGAGGGATTTGAACTTTTTGAACTTGGAAAGGTAGGGAGTTAGCTTTTGTTAATCTTTGCACTGTTTGTATTTGCATTTTTGGCAGGAACAGGCTGGGGTAGTCTTGCTGCTTTCATTTTTATATTGTTTGCAATCTTTTCCATAGCTCTGCAGGCAAAATGAGCTGGATTTCGCTTATGTTTGTCTGGTTATATTTTCCCCATTGCATTTTTGGCTGGAAAAGGCTGGGGTAGTCTTGCTGGTTTCTTTTGTCCATGTTTGCACTGCACTGCAGGGCAGGGCAGGGTGTTCTTGGGGGTGTTCCAGCACGGCATGACTTTAAAGTGCACTTTATAAAGAGGTCTGAAAAAATCCAGCTTTTTTGCCTTTTTTCGGACCTCTGGAATGGATTAATCAGTTTCCCATTCATTTCAATGGGAAGACACGTTTCGGATAACAAATTTTCTGGATAATAAATTGCCTCGGAGAATGAATTAAATTCATTATCAGAGGTATCACTGTATAATTGTCAAAATGGTGCACTATAGGGCTTAAAATGCCTTTTCCACATTTATACATTGCAGCACAAACCTGTTCAGGATCACATAAACCTATTCAGCTGTCAGGAATGTTACTGTTAAGTGACCTTGCTTGACTGGAGAAGTGGATAATTGCTTTGGAGCACAGTCCAAATTTCTATTTTAAAAGCATTTTCATATTCAAGGCTGCTTCTCCATTAATTAATGTAACTCTGTATACACACAAAAAAAAATTCAAACCTTGACACAGTGCTAATGGGAACTAGAGATCAACAACATTGGGAGGGCCAAAGATACCGTATTCCTGACTAAATATATAGTATTATCTGAGCCCAGGATCCTGGCTTGCACAGTTGCAGACAGGAATGTAAATCCGAATTTCTGGTTCAAGAAATTTTGAATTCTGGCTTTTAAAGGAAGAAAGTAGCCAGGATGTTAAGTTTAGGTGAAGCACTAAGCAACCCATTTTCAATTACGAAGAGTTATAAACTAAGTTTTTTTTTTAGTTCAAATCCTCTCATTACTGCATCTCTTTTTTATTATCATTTCTGTGCCTGGCAGCTTGAAATACAGTCCCCTGGCGTCCATGATACACACCCTTACTAATGGCCTCTAATTCACAACCTTTGACTTCTCTTTTTCATCTCCTTGTACCCAGGACAGATTAAAAACCAATGATTTTCTGAGTGATTTGAACTTTTTGAGCTTGGAAAGGTAGGGAGCTAGCTTTTGTTAATCTTTGTACTGCCTGTATTTGCATTTTTGGCAGGAACACGCTGGGGTAGTCTTGCTGCTTTCATTTTTCTGTTTGCAATCTTTTCCATTGCTCTGCAGGCAACCCATTCAAGGTTGTCAACATCCTTTTTAAATTGAGGTAGGCAGAACTGGACACATTACTCCAGGTGGCGTCTGACCAGAGCAGAATAGAGAGGTACTATCACCTCCCTTGATCTTGACACTATGGGTCTGTCGATGCAACCAAGAATCGCATGGGCTTTCTTGACTGCTGCGTCACACTGCTGACTCATGTTCAATTTGTGGTCCACCCAGATTCCCAGATCCCTTTCACATGTACTATTCTCCAGCCAGGTGTCTCCCATCCTATATCCGTGCAGTTCATTTTTTCTACATAGATGCAGCACCCTACATTTCTCTCTGTTAAAAACCATTCTGTTAGCTTTGGCCCAGTACTCTAATCTGTCAAGGTCATTTTGGATTTTCATTCTATCCTCTAGGGAATTAGCAACCCCTCCCAATTTGCTGTTATCTGCAGATTTAATCAGCATACTCTTGATTCCTTCCTCCAAGTCATTAATAAAAATATTGAATAGCACTGGACCCAGAACAGAACCGTGGGGCACCACACTGGTCTCGTCTCTCCAAGCGGAAGAAAAGCCACTTATGATCACCCTTTGGGTGCAATCAGTCAACCAATTACAAACCCACCTAGCAGTAGCATTATCTATCCATCCCATATTCTACTAACTTCTTTGTAAGTATACCATGAGGAACCTTATTGAAGGCCTTATTGAAATCTAGTTAAGCAATATCCACAGTGTTCCCCTCATCCACCAGTCCTATAACTCTATCAAAGAAAGAGATCAAATAGTGGTAAAGAACTGGATGTCTATGCTATTCTACCAATGTGTAAGATGCAAGTCAAGAAAACACAATTTCTGACTTCAGAATAGATTATACCTACTTTGCTTTTTAAAATCAAACCAATGTATACACTTTTTATCTTCCTGGGATTTGTTTTCCTTCCAGACTGTGGATATTGGTCCAAAAGCTAAATACTGTGTTGTCTTTTTGGCCAGAAAGAACATTTTACTGTCAGACAGAAGTCTTTCCCATTCTATCTCACTTGGCCTTTTTTTAATTGGAAAGACCAGGGATTTATCCTCGGACTATGAATGCAAAACATGTGCCATGGCACAATGTTATAACCTTCCTCTTGGGAAGGAAGCTGTTTTCTCAATCTAAATTTTGGTATGACGTCCTTCAAATACAGCAAATAATCTTCTGGGAGACATCAAAATCAACTCATATCCCATCTTAATAGCTACACTATCTACCAGGGATTATTTTTCACAAGTAACGATAACTAGCACCAAAAATTCTAAGATGGTGGCAATTAAAGATGGGTGAATAAGTATACAGCCACTCCTCACTTAACAACCTATCTGTTTAATGACCACTCAGATGTACAACCACCACCAGCAGCTAACTGTTGCCTCAGGAAGAACTTGTTCTAGCCTACAGGACCGGGGCCAAAATTCCAACCTGCTGCTGCTTGCCTGCACCTACCTTGTCTGCAGCTCAGAGGGGAAGATAAGAACATAAGGGCGATAGCACCCCCTCATTTCCTCCTTCTCTGCTGCTGATTCCAAAGGATGTGTGTTGCTGCAACTGTCACAATGTCTCCAATGGGAGGATAATAACTCAAGCAGAGTGGAGCATTGGACACCTCCATCTCTATTTCCCCTCTTTTTTTGTTTCTCCTATGGCCTCCCAGGGAGCCTCCGCACCCCTTAAGCTCTTCACTTAACAACCAATTCATTCAGTGACCTAGTCGCAGAAATGAAACTCTGTCGTTAAGTGAGGAGTGCCTGCATTTCATGTTGATTATGTGTGCTAGTTTCTCATTTTTATAAAACAAGGCAGTAAAAGTTGTCAGTAAAGTGTATTTTGGCTTCAAGAATATTAAACCTTTAAGCAATCTATCCACGTTTGCTGATAACTGCAGGCAGCACATATTATTCAAAACAATGCACACAGATTGCATCTAATACCAGGTATTTGAAAGAATCCAAGCATACACAAAAAGTGACATTCAGGTAACTAACAATTTTGCAGCAACCTAGCATTAGGTTTCACTGGGAGGAAGGGGACTTCATAGCCTTGCGCCTGGCCACAAACCAAGTACCAAAGTACAGTGGACCCTTGTATAACAAACAGCTTGTATAATACAACATTTGTACAACATAAAAAATTCCTGAGATAGGGGAAATTTGCTTAACATAATTGCCTATGGGGAGAATCCGTACAACATAAAAATGGGATCATTCTGTTTTCAATGCATTCCTATGGGAATTTGTATAAAGGAAAATTTGCTTAACATAATTTCATTTGGAACGAATTAATTCCTTTATACAAGGTGCCACTGTACTTTCCCCAGAGTTGAGGAAAGCCCTCATCTCATCTTACTGTTTGTCTGCTTCCATTGTTCATTTTTGTCCCTTTCTGTTATTTTCTACTGACTTTACTTGCAGAAGGAATTTTATCTACAGAAGGCTAATCCTTTTCAAAATGTCTTCCAATTGAAGGGCCATTGAGACTGATTTAAATATATGTAAAGTACCATAAGGAGGAAAAATCAGTAAGCTTGAAGTAGCCCATTCACAAGTAACATCTGGACAACAGACTGAAGAGGCAGACAGTTGCACTTAACTCTACATCTGTACATAAAAAATTGTGCATAGCAGTGTCTCCCTTTTTTCTTTTTTTTCCCGGTGATACATGACGTGTATTCCTTATTTGAGTAGCAGCAGCAGCAGGCAACCAATGGATGGGTTGCAGAAAGAGTGCAAAAGACAAAAGGAATGTTTTCTTTCTCTCATCCAGCCCTCTTCTTCCCCCACCCAGTTTTGGCAGATCTCCACTTGTCCTAAACACTGCCCGCGCTATTCCATCTGTTCCCGTATGTTACAGTGAATCCTGGTTATTCCAAGCGCAATAGGGACAACATTGACATTCAGATCAGTTGAGCAAGGCAGACTGTGAAATGGACAAAAGGTCAATCCAAGTTGAAAGGAACTTTGGGAAAAAGTTGTGATGCTTCTGCATGCATTTGAAGGGGCTCCAAGATCACATTAGGAACATTTAGAAGGAGTTTCTTAGGAGAACCGAAGTAAACAAACATTCCTCTCCCTCCCTGCTCAAAAACATAAATTAAGATTTACCCATGACCAGAATATGAAAGTAGATACAGTACTGGATTTTAAGGCAGCTATGACAACATGTGCAGGAATAGTTATTTTATAGCAGTTGTTTTAGTTGTTTCCCAGAACTCATAGTTTTACAAGCTACAAGGGAGTAATAAAGTTTGATTTGTCTTATTGGCATGATAAGTATTGAGATTTATAACTGTCTCAGTGTCAATCAGCCATTCCTTATAAATAATAGGTTAGGGAAGAGGGATAATAGAGTCAAACAGGTTGATAATCAGAAATTCTGGCATTTATCTGAAATCCACTTAAGCCATTGATAGACATTTTCCTGGTTGCTCAGGAACTCATTAAAGGATGATATCTGTATCCCCCATTAAATGAGGATTCAGATATCCTCAGCATTCCAAGAAACATGGTGGACAAATGGCTATAAAATAGCCTCATCTTCACAAAAACCAAGGCTTCTACCAAGAATAGCATTTCAAACCTCTGAGGCCAGCCAGTGCCAATGTATCCACTGAGGTGGTATAAGAAACAGGACCCTGCTTCCTCACATCATGGTACACGAAAAGACAGACAGCTTTTTTTTTTTAGCATATCTAGTGGAAAAAAATTGAAGCACTTACTTTTCTCCCTGGCAGTAAAAATACAAGAATTAAAAAAATAATTAAGAATACCTGACTTGTTAGTTGATGCTTACAGTCTGTTGCCTATAGTGAGTGCTTCACTCCTGAAAAAAATTGTTGACCTTTTTTTTTTTGCAATAATTTATACCTAATTATTTCATGTTTTGTTCAAGTCCTGGAAGACAATTAACGAATACACTGAATATAGTCCCTGTTGTAGATACTAATACAAACTGACTACCACTTCAGATGGACATGTTTATTTAAAATATTTTTACCCAAAGGTCACAGGAGGCATTTTGTTTGATTACTATACTGCCCACCTTGCTACCAAAGCTAGTCATTAAAATGCAGTACAGTATTTAAAAACAGTAAATACACTATTTTAAAAAAAGATTTGTATTTGCATATCCTGTTTTTTTTTAATTAGGGTCCACTCCACCAGTTATTTTGACATGGCTCTTGATGGCAAAATCTGCAAATGTATAAGTAACAAACTGAGATCCTGCAACACTGTTTTTGTCATAATACAGTACCTACTTCAGACCCCATCCTTCATGCCATAAATCCCCACAACAGCAAACCTTGGAACATTATGTTATCTTTGTGTGTGTGTGTGTGTGCGCGCGTGTGTGTCTGTGTTGCGTCATTGCAGTCATGACCAACTCTTCGTGACCCCAGGTCCATGGAGTTTTCTTGGCAGGAATACTGGAGTGGTTTGCCAGTTCCTACTCCAGGCACCTACAGCACCTGGTATTCCCTGATGGTCTCCCATCCAAGTTCTAACCAGGGCTGACCCTGCTTAGCTTCCGAAATCCACCGATATCGGATGCGCTTAGGGCATCTAGGTAAATTATTTAGCCCCTGAACTAGCAGGATCCTATCCTTCAAATAATTCATTTGCTCTTTCCTCCCTCCATTCCCACCTGTCTTCTATAATGGTATCTGTGCACGCTTTAAATAAATATGGCAATCCCTGCCGCTATTGAGACTACAGTCCAAAGCAACTTCAGTTATGCCCTTCACTTCTATATCACAGAAGGAGCTAGCATTTTCCTTTGGACATAAAAGGCTTCTAGCAGGGCTGCAAAAATAACCTCTGAATTGCACTCCTGTCTTGTTTTTTTCCATCTCTATACAAACTACCTGTAAAGCAAGATACTGTATACAAGCCAGCATGACCCTTATGTCCTGCCCACGAATGTCGGGAGAATGATATGCTGAATATATATTTCAAATAACAAAGGATAATAGTTGAACTACATTAAGCCCTCTGAGAGACCTAGCCTCATAGTCATAGGCTTTCACTCAAGAGCTGTAGAAAATGCTCCTGTAGCTCCTCCGTTGTCTTCACAACAAGTAAGGCTTTCTGGAGCTGAGCACACCCCTTACAGCTAAAGAACAGGACTCAACTGAGCCTTTGATTGTAGTACCTGTCTGTCAGCAACAGACTTGTTTCTCAAGTGTGTTAATTAGAAAAAAGTTTGTAATTAACATACATTAATTAACTCATCAGTGGAAGAATGTCAGTGGTGTTATTGACTAACTACACTGTAGTATTTTGTAAATGGTGGCTGTTAATGAGAAAATTAGCACTCTCTGTACATTGTGGTCTTCATTTTCCTCTGACCTCACAGCCACTCCTCCTACCTCCAAATACAGCCCCCTGTGTGTGTGTGTGTGTGTGTGTGTGTGTGTGTGTGTGTGTGTGTGTGTGAGTAAGTGAGTGAGTGAGTGAGTGAGAGTAAAGTAGGCTGCAGTACACAAAATATTTGACATTCTTATCAATAGTAAATAATAACAAAGCATTTTTAAAAGTCTTTATAGGCCCACAAGAGTCTTTGTTGATGCTGTTACAACAGACCAGTATGGCCTTCTGGAATTTGTTCAGATATGGTCATAATGGCCAAGATGAAACGGCTGTAACAACATTAGCTGCCCTTGCAAACAGACCATTGCAAATATTGATTCAGGACAAGAGCCTTAAATTAGCAAGCCCCAAAATAACTGTATTGTGTTTTTTGTTTGTTAGTTTGTTTTTAAAAATCCTTTTAAAGATGTTAATATTTAGAAATAAAATAGAAAATGATACCGACTGTCTTTTCCTCTAAGTGGTACAGAAAGCACTGTAACATATTTCCATTATTCAAGTCAATTTTTTCATCTTCACCATTTTGGTAAGGTTAAATACTGCAAAATCAAGACCCCTAATGAAACATAAAGGAATGCCAACTGTACCACGTAACACAATCTACAGTTTATTCATGCTTATAAATATCAATTCTACCTAACAAATGCAATTAGGACTTGCAAAAACTAATTATCTCAGATGTGAACAAATGCTGATCCCATGGCCGAAATATGGCCCCATGGCACCTTTAAGGCCTACCAATACACACCCACAGAATTGTTTGTAATCTCTTTGGGATGGTGTTCATTTTGGTATAAAAGTCCCCTTCTGACCTCTAGGGACAGTGGGGGATATTTTGTCATATTTTGGGGGCCTTGCATCACCCCTCACCTTCCCACTTATTATTTTATGTAGGTAAAGCAGCCTTCCCCAACATGGTACTCTTCAGATATGTTCAACACAGAGAAGATAGGAGCTGCAGTTCCATGCTGTGCCAGGTTGACAGAGTCCGATACAAAATAGAACTTGTTGGTGTAGTATCCATATGCTAGCACTTGCTGCCGCATTTTGGTTACCGCAAGTCCACCACAATTTTTGCCATTGATTTCCTCATGACTTAAAAAGGGATGTTCCCTGCTGTCAGTTCTGTTATTATCAATAGGGTGTCGACTTGAACAAAACACTCATGCAGAGAAGTCAGAATTCATTACATGAACTGCCATGTTTGAAAGGAGACAACAGATTGACATAGGCTAGTACCTCTCTTTCAGCTTCAACACACTTCCATCATTTTCCCATTAAAATAATTAGCAATTCATTATTAAGATACACAAAGACCAGATTTCTACAATCAAGGTCACTTGAAGTAGTTCGCTACTCAAAATGATCTGAAATGACTACAGAGAAACCACAGCCTTGACAAGAGCACCACAAGAAGAGTGAGGAAAGCATTTGTGCACGTTTAAAAAACATAACATGCTCAACTTGTCCTACCAAAACTGCCCTTGGTATATTGTGTTTTGAAGACTCATTAACAATGGTGTGACAATAGTTTTATAATGACAAATTAGAGAAGAAGACTAGAGAACCCTAACTAGATAGACAGGAGCTCATTACCAGATGCCATCTAACAAGAAATATAGACTGATCAGTTGGGCTTGACTTTAAAATTGTACGTAAATGATCAAACATTGCTAATTCTACATGTAGGAATTCTATAAAGAAATGAAATAAATAGCAGCCCCTAGGACTCATCTCTAGGCAGGGCACATAAAATCTAGTTCCAATAAGTGAGAAACCATTGACCATCTCACTATTGTTGGATTTGATCTCCCATCACTTGCAGCCATGATGGCCGGTGGCCATAAATGATGAAATGCAGGCCAACAACCTTGGTGGGCCAACAGTTTCCCATTCCTGGTATAATATCCAAAGCATCAGCCATGGGCTATATTTAAATTGTCATTATTTTCATATCAAATGTTGTAGCAGTTAAGAGTGATGGACTAAACCTGCATTCGCATCCTCATTCAGCAAAGAAACTCACTCAGTGATTGTGAGCCAGCCATACTCTCTCAGCCTGATCTGCATTTATAGTTATGTTACAAAGAGCAGGAGAGAAGCTGTTTACATTGCCATTGTAGCAGTGTAAACAATATGCTCAGTTGCAAAGATCACACTTGTCCATTCGGTACGACAAACATGTAAGTAAAGTTCTACTCAGAGTGGTCTTGTATCTCTCCCTGCTGCAGTCCATTGAGGCCATCATAAATCTGTTCGTGAAGGTTGTGGGAGCTTCAAGAGCAGCAATGAGGCATGACACACAAAGCAAAAGGGGGAACAAGAATAACTGGGAGTAAATGGAAATACTATCGTAGCATGCCCCTCATTTTGAAACACCTTTCTGTACAAACAGGGCACTTCTGGAACTAAAGTTACTTAATTACAGCAATATAAGGATAAAATGGTATAACCCGCTGTATGCCACCTGAGCTCCATGGATGATGAAGGGGGCAAGACACAAATGAGGTGAACTACCCACCCACCCACCCATTAATCTCAATTATATGGCTTTGCACAACTGTGAAACAGTGGAAGTAGGGTAAGAGAACAAGTATATGAAGAAGTAGAAGACTTAAAGGCAGTTTTGGGAGCAGACAATTATAGAGTCACTCTGGGGTGAATGAATCATACTCCACTATTAAAAGCAGAAATGTTGGAGTAGGTGTGATTGCTTAGAATCTGACTGAAGAGATTTTAAAAAATTAATTATCTGTCAGAGGTCAGTTTGAGACTGCTCTGTGCTGATTTGACATAGGATAAGTGATTTATTTATAGTTCAGAATTATAGGTACGTAGGTAGGTACGTAGGTAGGTAGGTAGGTAGGTAGGTAGGTAGGTAGGTAGGTAGGTAGGTAGGTAGGTAGGTTGGTTGGTTGGTTGGTTGGTTGGTTGGTTGGTTGGTTGGTTATGTGTTGGGTTACTTCCATATACTGTATGTTATTTGAATTATATTTTGTGGCTTTTCTATAGTGTTTTCCAGCAAGCAGTTTGTTTGTTACATCAGAAAGAATATAAAATATACTAATGCCCTCATTGTTTTGACACATTTTATTATATAACCTTTATGATTGCTGCTCCTATCTAATGAAGTTTAATCGCAGAAACTTGGAGGGAGAGGGTACACTGCCTTGCCACAAATATTATCTATATTTTCCTGAGGTACTGATGAAGCAGGAACAAATCTCAACTTGGAATATAATTAATACCATGCTGTATACATACAGTCTAAGTTATGTCTGTTAATGATATACCCCTTAATGTTTGCACGTTTCAAATATTTTAGAGATTAAGCAAACATGAACATACTTCTAAAGCAACATGTTAAACCAGAAGGATTTTGATTAACTGAATATTGATTACATTTTTATTTTGGATTGTTGAAATATGAATGTTATTGTACTGCACAGCATAAAAGGTAAAAAAAGGTTTCCCCTGCACATGTGTGCTAGTCGTGTCTGACTCTAGGGGCAGTGCTCATCTCCGTATTCAAGCTGAAGAGCCAGTGTTGTGCAAGTCCGTGGCCACATGGCTGGCATGGCTGCACGGAAACACAGTTTTACCTTCCTGCTTTGTACAGTGGTACCTATTTATCTACTTGCATTTTACATGCTTTCAAACTGCTAGGTTGGCAGGAGCTGAGGGTAAAAGCAGGAGCTCACTCTGCTGCGTGGCACCGGGATTTGAACCACCGAGCTGCCGACTTGGCAGCTGACTGTTTTGGCGCCTTAGTCCGCTGAGCCACCACGCCCCTACTACACAGCAAACCTTTTCCTTAAAACCTAGACTTTGATCCAGGCTGTGTCAAGCTTAGAGTATGCAATCAATGGGAGGAAGGCAAACTCAACAGCAAAGTGATGCATTATTGATCACCTATCATTACAGCTGAAATTACATTGTTGTTTACAGAGCTGTAACTGAGGCAGTACTTTGTGCCTGAGAAATCAGACATATGAAGGAACTAAGTGCTTATTGCCTGAAGAACAATCACAAAACAAAGCAACACAATTTGCAAATTATAGAAGGTGAGAAAAGCTCCTGCTGTGATAATCATACATGATCAGTACTTCAGCCTGTGAAGATTCTCAGTCATCCAGGTGAATTTATCTGAAAGTTGAATCATGGCATCTGGAAGAGATGCCCAGTTGCCATGACTCAACTTCCAGATAAAGTCGGTACTTAAGGCAGGGGTGTCCAAACTTTTTGCAAGAAGGGTCAGATTTGGTGAGGTGAAAATGTGTGGGGGCTGACCATTCAGCTGATTTGGCCCCTTGGCTGGACTTTGGACAAGCCTCTAGGACAGGCATGTCCAAACTTCAGCCCTCCAGATGTTTTGGACTGCAACTACCATAGTCATTTGCCATTGGCAATCTAAGCTTAGAATCCTGGGAGTTGTGGTCCAAAACATCAGGACATACCTGTTTGGACATACCTGCTCTAGGACATGCAGGGAGGTGGGGA
Organism: Phrynocephalus guinanensis; assembly: GCA_037367245.1. Taxonomy (NCBI): domain Eukaryota; kingdom Metazoa; phylum Chordata; class Lepidosauria; order Squamata; family Agamidae; genus Phrynocephalus; species Phrynocephalus guinanensis. Next base: position 34,255,428 of record CM074739.1, on the reverse strand, counting down.
GGATGCTGCAGCAACAAGCTTGGCAGGTGGGTGGGGGGATGGATGGAGGCAGGGAGGGCAGGGAAACTGTAAAACTTTAAGCTGACGTGTCTGTCCTGTATGGGGGGAGGCCAGCTGGTGGGGATGCGTGACAGGATGAGCCAGTGGGGAGAAGAGGTTGCGGGATGTGCAAAATTTGAAAACGGGCCGCATTTGGCCCCCGTTTTCAAATTTTAAGACATGCCTGACTTAAGGGATTCTCCATTATGATGCAAGCAATTTGTAAAAGATAGTCCAACTGCTTCAAGTGTGACCAAGTTCTAGATCCAATTTCTTGAATTAAAAGCTGAGATCAATAGTGATTCATACTAAGGTAATGGATATAAGACACAGCCTCTGCAAATAAATCTTAAGTGATGCACACGGAGAAGATGTTCTATAAAGATGGGCAAAATGTTTCATTGTTTAAAAAGTTTACCCTACTTTTCTCCTTAAAAGGATCCAGGGCAACTTACATCATACAAAAACAATATTTAAAAGTTTTAAACAAACCTCACTAAGTATGCAAATATTTTAAAAGAATTAAATGAGTATTTATTATATTATATTATATTATATTATATTATATTATATTATATTATATTATATTATATTATATTATATTATATTATATTATATTATATTATACAGTGGTACTTCGAATAACAACTGCCCCGGATAACGAATAATTCGGATAACAACTGCAAATTTCCGGGTATAGGGCTGCCTCTGATAAATTTTCCCTATGGGCTGCCTCGGACAACGAATCGCAATTCCTAGGTATAGGTCTGCCTTGGAGAACAACTTTTCTCTATGGGCTGCCTTGGATAACGAATCTTCCTATGGGCTGCCTCGGATAACGAATTTTCCCTATGGACTGCCTCAGATAATGAATTTCTAGCATGCATCAGTAAAAAAGTTATCCCAGGTGAAATTGCATCTGTACCTTTAAAGTGCACTTTTTAAAGAGTTTTGAGTAAAAAAAAAACCAGGTGTCTGTGCCTTTTTCCTAGGCTCCAGAACGGATTAAATGGTTTCCCATTCATTCCTATGGGAAACTGCGCTTCAGATAACGACATGTTTCAGATAACAACTAACCTCGGAGAATGAATTATCATCGTTATCCGGGGCACCACTGTATTATATTAAAATGGTAAATAAAATAATAGAAAAAGCACATTTAAAAACAGAGCACAATGATATTGTTGGGCAACTCCCAGCACTTTCTCCCACTAACTGTGATGTTAGGCCTGATGGGAGTTGTAATCCGACAATATCTAGAGGTCCATCCTCTGCCCTCATCTGTTCTGTTCCACTGATTTATTGTATTTCAGTGTTAATAACAAACCAAATCTTTACTCCTCCCTTTGAAATGAATAAGTCTATTCCCCTGGGCTATATAAGCATTACAACTCCCAGTACTCAGTTTCATTAGCTCACTAGGCTGTCTGCTTTTTTTTTTTTTTTATATGTAACGTCATATAAAAATGAAGTTCTGGCATTTCTTGTTGCCTTGTGATACATTAAGAAATCTGGCCCATTTTATTAAGATGTAACTTGTCGGATCACTAAGGGTATGAGCCTAGTGAAGTTATGCATTTTTTAGGCTCTACGGATTTCGGTGAGTGAGATGTGAGTACACACTTCTTTGGTTCCCAGTTGCTCCAACAGCTGAATCACACTGAAAATGTTAACCCAATGTCTAGCTCTAAATAATGGCACTGTTCACCTGTATTTAATTGAAGACTGACAGAGCTGGTACTTCATTTACTTTTAAACTCCCCGTCCCCAGAGTTTGAAAAGGGATTAGATATCAGGCTGTAGAAACAGACACAAGGAGTTTGGTTCCCCGCTGTGCCTCTCAGGAGAGAACTAGCCTGTGTAATTTGGGCATACTCCTTAGTCCTAGGGTGGCCCCAAACCACTTCTAAGTTTTCTGTATCTACAAAACCCTGTATAAGGAGTTACAATCATCATCATCTTCATCACTGATCAACAAGTCCAGCATCTGTCAAGGAGGCACAGAGGGGAACTGAACTTCCTACTTCTGGCTCCACCGCCAGATGCCTCAATCACTGAGCTATCCAGCAGTTCATATTTATGTTAACTACCAACAAGATTTCTAACTTTAAAATGTTTTTGGTGAAATGTGGTAATTGATGTTAAAAAAGCCCACCTTAAATTCTGTTCCTCTTTTAAAAATCTGAACCTAATAAGTTTGATAATTTTACATCCATATCCAATGGCTAGTCCCTCCAAAATAAGCTCATTTAATCAACTGCTAAAATGTAAATCAACATCTATGTAAATCTACTGAATCAGTGGGTCTACTTTAGTTGGGTTTAGCTTTGGATTTAGGTCATAATGCCTATAAACTAACCTTCAGTAAATCACAGAATCAAATATACTTTTGTGTGAAAAAACAACTGACAATGAGGAAAAATCCCTATTTAAGGTCAAGGGTTTTTTAAAAAGCCATATGCTGTATGTTTCTAATGAAGCTGGAGACTAGCACACTACAACAGGCACTAAGACGATGGGCAGAAAATGTCATCTACTAGGAAAGTATCCATCAAGTTCCTCTAGTTAGTACTTCTACTTTGAGCTTCGACTCTGCAAGCTCCACAATGCAAGCTCCATTTTCATATTATGGATATTACTTAGTATACACATGTGAGAACACTTTGTTTTCCTTTTTTTGACAATATACTTCTAACCAGATTTTGGTCCTCCTGTAAAGTTTTGAGTCGTTAGGTGTCTCTATACAGACAAATATCTGAAAGGAGGTTTTGATGTGAAAGACCTAGAGGCAAGGGAGCAGAGATATGTGTGTGTGTTGTGTTGTGTTGTTATAGTTGTGACCGACTCTTCGTAACTCCATGTCCATGGAGTTTTCTTGGCAGGAATACTGGAGTGCTTTGCCAGTTCCTACTCCAGGCGCCTACAGCACCTGGTATTCCTTGGTGGTCTCCCAATGTGCAGAAGTGGAAATTAAAAGCCACAGAAAGTAAATTCCTTTAGATCTGGGTACCATGGGCACCTCTTAGGGGTGCCACAAAATGTCATGTCCTTTCGCTTCCAGTACTTTACTTACCCCCTTAGACCACAACACAGAGTGCCAGTGCTCATGAGTGACACGAAACCTGGATGTGACTGAAGAAGACCACTGTCTCAACTAAAGAAGAGAAGCTACTACCCTAGATAATGGCTAATACTACACATATTTATTCAGAAATAAATCCAGGTGCCCCTTCAGTGAATAGTTTCCAGTGGTTTTATTAAGGACTGATGCCTAGACTAAATAATTCATATATTGTAGTATATACAGTATCACTGTTCAGGAAACATACTGTATCTGGGAAAATTCAACTCAATGATAAAAAAATACATTTTGAAGATTTAAATGCTTTTAGTTACCTGGTTTCAAAATCAGTTTAGCAGCTTTGCCACAACAACTAGATTTACCTCTCCATAGTGTGATTTGGTGTGAGCCCAACAAAAGCAGCAGAATCACTAGTCAAGACCTTACATGTTTATTTAACCTTATAATTAATCAATCTCAAGTCTGCCTTACAACTTCAGAACACATACACACATAGCATTGTTCAAACATGAATCTAAACAAAGTTGCCAGCAATCTGATCCTTCTTTACTTTCTTTAAAGAACAGCCTGTTGTTCTTGAGCCTCTTGTTTATTTATTTATTTTTGTACTGGTTGACCGCCCAACTTTCCCTCGGGAACTCTGGGCGGTGCACAACAATTTGCAAAAAACAACTTGGCCGAACAAAAACACGATGCCCTAACAAAACAAATCAATATAAAAATATAAAAACAGTAACAATAAAATGAAATGAACTCAGAACCCGGCAAGAAAAGGGGCTGGAACAAACAATACAACCAAGTAACAACACGCAATCGTACACTCAGCGACTACCAAAGCTTTCCCTGAAGAGCCAGGTCTTTAACACTCTCCTGAAGGCACTCTGTTGACCTATCTAAAAGAACCAAAATCCTAGAACTCCCAGATGTTAGTACAAGAAAGGTTGTATAGCAGGATGGGTAAGGAGTTGCCTCCAGATATTGTTGGGCTGCAGTTCCCATCAGGCCTAACCAGCAACGCCATAGCGATGGTAACTGTAACCCCAACAGCATTTGGACAGGTACACATCTCCCTTCCCTGATTCTGTTGCTTAGTGTAGTAAATGACACGGTAATAGGTCCATAGAACCAATGGGGATTTGGTGGGTCACCACAAGTTCCATCAATTCATATGGGCTTATGGTAACATTGCCTGTGCTCAACTAACCTAAGTTGCAGTTCAAGTAGATCTATTTGAATCAATGGAGGAGATGACTTACCAAGGATTCTTTGCCACTGTTAGTGTCAAAGCAACAGAAAGTAAGTGTGTGTGTGCGCAACAGAAAGTGTGTGTGCGCACGTGTGCATCTCTCTCTCTCTCTCTCTCTCTCTCTCTCTCTCTCTCTCTCTCTCTCTCTCTCTCTCTCTCTCTCTCTGTGTGTGTGTGTGTGTGTGTGTGTGTGTGTGTGCAATCTCTGTGTAAGAATTAGCCAGGTAGCCTGCTTTATCTAGGAATGGGAGTCAACATTTCCAGGCCTGAGGACACAATTGTCTGCCTCACAAGTCAAACACCGCCTTCATCCTTATACACAAGTACCCCTGATCCCTGTGATTTCAGCCCCCGTCAGTGGGTGAAACTGCATCTCCTCCTGACTCTCTGGCAGCCCAAGGGTGGTCCTCCCACCGCCCGCTCCTCACTTTCCTAATGGAAAGACAAGTGGGCGGGTTTTGCAATCAGGACGAATTTGGGGGCTGGGGCTCTTCGCATCGCCTCCCCAGGGCTGTTCCCAAACGGCGTACCTGCCCGCTCGGGTTCTCCGGAGGCCCCCCCATCAGCAGAATTGGGGGAGGGGGCGCGCAAAGCAATGCGGACCGCGAGGCCCGGGCACGGCAAACCTTTCCTCAAGGACACACGAGCCCACGTGCGCCGCACAGGCTCGGCCCGGCTTTCTCCCCCCCCTCCACTTTTTTTTCTCTCCCTCCCACCCCCATCGCTCCCCACCCTGGGGAAGCAAGAAGCGTGGGAAAGACGGCCTCCTTGCTTGATCTCCCCCCTTGCCATTAACAATGCACACGGCTTATGGGGGTGAGTGGGTGGGAAGAGAACCAGAAATGCACAGCACAGGCATTGGAAAGTCATCTCTCGCGCCCCCCCTCCCCCACCTCCTGTCTCCGCCGGCAAAAGCTCCGGACGAGCCTGAAATCCTGGAAGTCGATGGAACTGCGGCTCCGCGACCCCAAAGGCACACTGCATCACAACCTGCGCACTCCCAAATATGTCCCCTTGCAGCTGGCGACTACTCTCGGCAGCCCCCGTGGCCAAGAGGCTGTGAGGCAGTTTCGGGGTGGGGGTGGGGGTTTGCCAGTTTCGTCCCTGGGGAAGGCGGGGGGGGGAGAGAGATCTGGGGAGGCGGGGGAGGCGGGGGGGTGGGGTGAGCCGGGGCTTACCTCTCGGGCTCCTGTCGGGGAAATACGGCGGGGCCGTCGGGGTCACATTGCCCGAACTGGGGGCGGACAGCAGCGGGGAGCGCTCATCCACCCCGTCAGCAGCCATGGCGACTGCAGCAGGGGCGCCGGGCGGAGGGAAGCGCCCGGGCTTACGGCCGCGACACACACACACGCACGCACGCACGCACACCCTCGCTCGCTCACTCCCACAATGTGCGTGTCACAAGGCAGCCGGGAGGGGAGGAGGGCAAGCGGCGCCTAGGGAAAGGAGCCGGGCGGAGCGGTGGGGGGGGGGAGATCGTGGGGGGGGGGCGGGCTGGCCCAGCCTCTCCATTTCCAAGGTGCGAGGGAGGTCCAGGAGAAGCGCGAGGGTCTCCCCGGCTGGGAGCGCTGTCCAAGTTAACGGAGGCTTTCGCGGGCCGGGATGTTGTTTCTGGGGCCGGACGCCTGCGATGGATGCTGAGGGTTGTGGTCCACGTTTTGCGCATCGCTACTTTATCCCATTAACCTGGTTCCTTCCCGGTGTTGGTCAGGGAGAAGGGGGAACTTTCCCGCCATCGTAGAACTGCATTGTCGGAAGGGGCTCCAAGGATAATCGAACCCATGATGCAATAAATCGTTTTTTCAGTGTATTCAGAAGCTGTCCGTGCAACAAAAAGACAATAACGATAGGTTACATCTACGGATGCAACGTGTGAGTAAGTTGAAGGATTATCCTAAATGGAGCCCTTTCTCTTTTCCTTTTCGCTTGGGACCCAATGCCTCTTCCTACTGGCCGTATCAGCAGCAACACCTGCATCAACAATAAGGAACACTGGCTATTGCAGGAATCTTTTTAACTAAGGCAGACAGTTGTCAGAGAAAAATATATAGGAAGGCCTTGAAACACAAGTTTGACAACCCAGCCAAAATTAAGACGTTCACGATTGTACTAGAGTTCTGCTTTTGTAGGGGGGAAACTAGAAGACTCACGGGGAGTCCTATGAACTGGAAGAAGCACTTTGGATAGGTTGGGTCTGAATGTTCAGGCCCAGGAAAATCAGGAGTCTAGTTGTACCACCAGCAATCAAATGTTTATTTATTTATTTTAAATATTCTTACTGCCCCTTTCTCCATAGAAAGGACTCTAGGTGACTTACATTATTAAAATATACTATAATATTGAAGCTAAAAAGAGTAACTTATTAGAAACAAAAATGTAAATCTTATTTTAAGATCTCTTCTAGACGGACTGTCACTAAGGAAAAGCTCACTGGAAAAGAAAGATCTTTGTCTGCTTGTGAAAGAACAGTAACTCTCTCCTGTGGGAGGGAGTTCCAAAGTCTGGGGACGGTAACAGAGAAGGCCACCAAATGCACCTGCGAAGATGGTGGGACTGACAGGAAGGCCTTCCCTGATCTTAATATTCAGCCAGGCTCATACAGGCAGGCAGGCTCCTTGAGACAGTTTGGACTCAAGCGGTTTAGGTCTTTATAGGTTGAATCCACACTTTGAAATGTGCCTGGAAATGCACTGATATAGCTAGTAAAGCTGCCATAATGGCTTTTGGTGGCGATGTGATCCCTGTAACCAGCCCCAGTTAACAACCTGGCTGTTTTGAACTTGCTGAAGTTTCCAAGCTCTTTCCAAAGAACATCAAAAAATGTTCTCGTTCAGTTTCCCCTCGCCCATCAGTTGCCCTGCGCACCAGAAAAGTTTCAGAGAACAAATTACAGTTCCCTTGCTTGCATCTTGCTTAATCTTCTGGAAGTTTCCCTGGAGGACAGCATTTAGACAGTTGTTTGGAAAACCGTGTCATTAAGATATGCTATCTAGAAAGAAGAGATTTCAAGGCAGCACTTTCTTTCCAATGCCTGTCACTGCAAAAGTAATCCTATAAGGTAGTGCTGTGACATTATGGTTTGGAAAAGTTACGTTTTCAACTACAACTCCCCAGATCCCCCAGCAAGCATGGCTACTAACACTATGGTCCTGAAAATGAACTTTTCTAAGCTCTTCTACTGGAGACACCTTAAGCCATTTCCCTAAACCTGCAACAATCTAGAATCACAGCCATTCTCAAGCCTTTATTAAAGCGAAGTGTTCTGCTTATATACTGCCCCATACCACTTCAAGTAGTCTCTGGGTGGTTTACAGTTTCATTACAGTATGCAGGCTACACATTGCCCCTCCAGCAAGCTGAGTACTCATTTTACCGACCTTGGAAGAATGGAAGGCTGAGTGAACCTCAAGCCTGCTACCTGGGATTGAACCCCAGGTCGTGAGCATAGTTTTACTTGCAGTACAGGCATTTAACCACTGTGCCACAAGGCTAATTAACGAGTTTGCATCTCATTGTTTGTATCGGCTCTATATCTGTAGTTTGGAAAACATGACATGAAGCCAAATTCTTCACATGAAAAGAAGAAAAGATGGGAGGTGAAAGGGAAGAGGGCACAAGAGATTTTTTTTATTGCTCTATTTGAAATTCATTATTTCCCCTTCCCGAAATAAGTTGTTGTTGCTTTTACAAGCCATGTATATCAGTGAAAGGTAATTTTTAAATCTGTGGGATTAAAAGCAAAAAGCAAAAAAGCAAAGTGTTCTGCTTATATACCGCCCCATACCACTACAAGTAGTCTCTGGGCGGTTTACAATTTTGATTACAGTGTGCAGGCTACACATTGCCCAGTTGCAACAGTTGTTGAATATATATATATATATATATATATATATATATATATATATATATATATATATATATATATATATATATATATATATATATATATATATATATATATATATATATATATATATATATATATATATATATATATATATATATATATATATATATAAAACGCAGGTTCTACTCAACTAGGACTTTGGAGTAAATTCTATTGGAAACAGGACATCTTTCATCTGGCATGCTGCCCTGAGCTTACTAAAAGGTGGGTGGGATTAAAATGTAACAAATGCTCAGTGAGGTGCTGGCCCACAAGGCACATGCCTCTGATGCAGTAGCTGAGCTCTCAGTGCTTGGGTGACCATTCATAAAATAGCAGTATTGCCAAGAGTAATTGCTTAGGCAAGAGGGAAAGCCCTACTATTAAGCAGAGTGAGGTGGCTGCCTGAGGCAGTAGATGCTGATGGTAGCCTGCTGATGGAGTGTCAGTTCAGATAAACTGATGCCTGAACCTTTCCCTAAGAGCCCTACAAAACTTCATAGATCTCTAGGGAAAAATCAGAAGCCCGTCTTCATCACAGCTGGCATTTATCCCAGAAGGGTTAACCTCATTTTGACCCGGGATAACATTTCAAATCATATGCTATCTTCTCTTCTTCTGAATTTTCTTTGATTTCTTTGTCCCATGCAAGACAGACAAACTGAATGTCCAAGAAAATCTTTACTTTTTTCTTTGCTTGAATAGGCATATGCAAAGGTATAAAAATGTCTTATACTATTATCTACTGAATATCCAAAAAGCTTAAGTATAACAATCTAATAGAGTGTTATTGGAGAATGACTAGGAAACTTAATGAATTAAATGAAAATATAAGGAAGTACTTTAACCAAACCTAAAAATGCTCTGACAAAACTTAATAGGGCGCTGAAGAATGAAATAATATGACTATATGTATTTAAAAATGTTACAAAATGCTTAATGAAACAGTGTTGCAAAGGAACATTTCTGAGATGAAGTACTGAAGTAAGATCTAACTGCCAGTCTGTTCAATATTTGAACATGGCATGAGGTGGGAAGAGAGATGGAGACCTTACTTGTTTCAGGCAGCAAAATGTGAATGTTGTACCAGATTAGTTTAGAAAACCTTGAAATGCCTTGTCTTCATCAATTGATTTTGATCAAAGGACATCAACAGAGCTATTCTGTTACATCCAGACCGAAGATGGGCAAATTGCCGTAGATGAGAGCTTAGGTATAGAGACAGGCAGCCTATCAGGGCTGCATGCTGATGGCACCTTTTGCCATCGGTAGAAGCAAAAATGCTACCATTTCCTTTTAAAAGCAGTCCTGTAAGAAGTGTGTACATTCCATTAGAGCAGAATCACATGGCCATAAGTGTGTTACAAAAGAAGCTGTGTGCTCCCTGTGCCTTATGCTTAAAAGAATGTACAACTTTTTTCAATGTTTCTTTTAAAAAAAATTTCTCAGTGCAACAGTATTGGTTGCAGTGGGTTGGAATTTGGGGGGTTGCAAAAATGAGCAGCATGCTTGCATGAGTTGTATTACCTTGCAAGGTTTTAGGCAGAGCTGTTTCCTAATCCTGCGATGTGAGATAATTTGAAGACAGCGGGGTTAGAGGTGGAAATGTCGTGCATAAAAACATTTGTTGTTTTTCCATGCAGATATGCTCCATTCCCAGAGTAACTGAGTGATGACTGGAAGGAGAATTCATGCCCCCCCCCGCCCCGAAGCTGATTAGAAGAGGACTCTGGGACATGTCTTCATCTGGAAGTTGAGTCATGGCTACTGGACTTCTTTTTTTGAGAGAGAGAAACCTTTCGCTGTGTTTGGATGAACAGCAAAACGTTTCTATCTCTCAAAAAAGAAGTCCAGTAGCCATGACTCAACTTCCAGATAAACTCACCTGGATGACTGAGAATCTTCACAGAGACATGTCTTCATGCACACAAACCCTTTGTGTTGCTGAATGCCCAGGGAAGGAATGTTTTTCACTGAGAGATTGAGCATGTCATGCCTGGATATAGCATGCAGGCTGTCTGTTAGCTAGCCCTCATACAGAATTCAGAATTTAATAATTTAGTACTTATGGTTGTTGGTTTCCAGTGATTTTTAAACTTGTTTAATGTCATTTTCCTAAAAGTAGTACTTACAGGCCAGTGTCAAAGTAAGTGTAAGTGATGAAGGATTACAGCGGTCACAGCATACTTACATTTTAAGAAGGATGGGCGGAATGATGGAATGCATAAGCTGACATGGCAATAACATTTAACATTTCTGTAAACATAAATTGTGCATATATATTAAAGATCCAATATGAATGTTTGGGATAATCATGGCGTTTGCGATTGAGCGAGCAGCCATTAGGCTCTGTTATCTCAACTGTTCTGTATCTTCCAGGGCCTATCGTAACTATAATCAGTTATAGTTTAATGCTCAAAAGTATTTAGTTAGTGTTATTGCTTCCCTTTCAATTATTTGTAACTATTTCATTTTATGTTACTTAAAAGTAAATCAATAGAATTGTAGTTGCTTTTTTTCTTTCATGTGCTGTCAAGTCAATTCTGACTGACAGTGACCTTTTTGAAGGTTTTCAAGAGAATACTCAGAAGCGGTGTGCCATCCCATCCCATCCTGGGACTGTGCAGCTTGCCCAAGGCCATAAGTTATATGTATTAAAAATGTTACCAGCTGCTTACCTATAATATAAGCACACTGTCCTCTTATTCACCTTAGCACCGACAGAGAGTATGAGCAGCAATGTAGGCTGCTGCTTAAAGCATGCTATTCCTCCTTCACAGTGTAGTGAGGCTACAGCCATGTAATGATGAGAACAATAATTAAAATGGAACTGTTATAGTGCAGAACTTAAAACAGAAAAAACCCAAGAGAGGGAGAGAGCTAGAGAATCTAGTAGCACTTGAAATATTAACAGGTTTCACTTGCTGTACGTGTTTATAGTTTACATCCTACCTCTGATACAGAGAGTGTTCCTTCATTTGGCAGAATTTATATACATACTTGGCGGGAAGCCACAGCAAAGAAGCAGGGGTGTATCGGGGGGGGGGCAGAAGGGTCCATCTGCCCCGGGTGCAGCAATCTGGGAGCGCCTGGAGGGGGAGCAGGAGGAGGAATCCATGCACTATCGCGCTGCCCAGCAGTCCTCCTTTCCCCAAGGCTTGGTGATGGCACCCCCTCATGCAGAGAAGCAGGCAGGCAGGCAGGAGTGGGTGGCCGCGGTGCCCTCCTCCTTCTCTTCACCTTGGTGGGAGAGGTGTAAGGTGCGTGTGTGCTACTGTGCATGCACACCACACACACACACACACATGCGCCCGTCCGCCTGTGCGCACCCACCCCACACCCGCAAGGTTTGGCCCCTGTTGCTGGGTGGATGCAATATGGGGGCTGCAGGAAGGGCACAAAAAACAAACTTTGTCCCCAGGTGCTCCAAATCCTGGCTACACCTCTGCAAAGGAGTCATTTTGTCCTTCATTAAATTACAATCGCAATGTAATTTAGTTGCCAGAGATTCCCAACAGTCCAAGTGGCATGTGCTGGTAGGGTGAGATGCCCCTGACCTCCAGGTTTGGTCTGTTAGCTGCGAGCACCAGATATAATCCCTACTGGGGAAAGGGATTAACTACAAATAACCAGTTACTTCAAAGCACGAGTAAGGTGTGTCCTCCCGCTATCCTATGCACAAAACACTTCTAGCCCAACCGGCTCTGTAGCAAATCCTGCAGGTGTTGCACTACATTCCTTTTGCAACATTTGTTTAATGAAGCTGCTCAAATGCTCCCATAAACATCAGTAAATACCCCTCTGAAGCTCAACAGTTACAGCAGAAGAGCCTGAAATATTGCAGAGAGGGGGGCACTAGATAAAGCAAATGTTGGCAGGTTGGAGATGAGAGCAAACAGAGGCACGCCAAAGGCAGATGGTGTGAAAAATTCATTTGCTTCTGTCCTCAGAACTCAAACAAGAAGGGTTTAATATCCATGTTATCTAATTATAATTCAGGGAAAGTGATTCCCTTTGTGTTGTTCTAATTAACAGGTTTCTAGTCCCCGCTAAATCATGCAACATGCAATATTGGCTGACTTGGGGCCAATCTCTGTCTCTTTCAGCCTGACTTACCTTACAGGGCTGATGAAATGAGGGAGAGAAGAGCCTTATAGACTGCTCACTGGAGGAAAGGCAGGATATAAATATAACTAATACATAAGTTATGATGGAAATTCTTCTTGTGAACAGGATTAGAATGATTGGCAGATTTAGGATTTTTGTAAGTGGTTGGTGGTTTTTGTGTTTTTCAAAAAAAATGTTGGCATTTTTCTAAGGCAAGGAATGCAGTCTTGACAAATGAGTTCCACAACTGTTCTTGCAGTTGCGAAGCTCTTGTGTGTTTTATAAATTTTCCACTGTGTATTATTACCGTTATCTTTTGAAGCCTCTGGATCTTTTATGACGGCATCTAGAATACTTTTATCAGAATCAGAATACTTTTATTGGCCAAGTGTGGTTGGACACACCCAGAATTTGTTTTGGTAAAATATGCTCTCGATATAAAAGGAAATATAAGAATCAGATAGTCAACAATAAAAACACAGTACAACAATACAATATAACCCATTATTTAAAAGGAAGAAGAGAAGTAAAAATTAATTATTCAACAGTTTGATAGCACTTGGAAAGAAACTATCTTTATATCTAGTTGTCCTGGTATGCAATGCCCTAAAACGCCGCCCTGGGGGTAACAATTGAAACAGATTATGTCCTGGATGTGTGGAATCTGTGTATATTTTCATCGCCCTCTTTTTAGCTCGTGTAGTATACAATTCCACAATAGATGGCAGATTAGTAGCAATAATTTTTTCTGCAGTTCCATTTATCCTTTCAAGTCTATATCTGTCATGCCTAGTCACAGACCTAAACCAGATAGTTATAGAGGAACAGATAATGGATTCGATAGCACCTCTATAGAATTGAATCAACAGTTCTTTTGGCAGTCTGAACTTCCTAAGTTGACGCATCTAAGAGGTGACCTGAGGTTTATAAAATCATAAGTGGTGTGGACAAAGTAGAAAAGGAAAAACTGTTTTCCCTATCGCACAACAATAGAATTAGGGGGCACTCCATGAAACTTTTGGGTGCTAGATGTCAAACAAATAAGAGAAAGTACTTTTTCACCCAGAGGATCACTGGAACTCCCTGCCAGAAGAAGTGATGAGAGCTGTCAGCCTTGACAGCTTTAAGAAAGGATTAGACAAGTTCATGGAGAACAAGGGTATCAATGGCTATCATTATGGATTCCTAAGAACAACTTCCGGGTTGGAGAGATAGGCAGGATATCTCTCAATACCATTTGCAGGGAATTGTAAGCAGGTGAAAACATCTGCTTGGGAATACCCTGAAACAAATGGTGAGTCACTGTGTGAAACAGAATGCTGGACTGGATGGGCTGTGGCCTGTTCCAGCAAGGCTGTTCTTATGTTCATGGGTATGGTCAATGGGAAACATTCCTGCTTCACTGTTATAAAAGATTGTGTGTTTGTGTGTATGTGTGTGTGTTGTTACAGTCATGACCGACTCTTTGTGACTCCATGCCCATGGAGTTTTCTTGGCAGGAATACCAAGTACTAACCAGGGCCGACCCTGCTTAGCTTCCGAAATCAGACGAGATCGGATATGCTTAGGGCATCTAGGCAGCGTTAAAAAAAGATTAACTCAGCCAAAAGGACATTTTCAGAGGTACTTTTCTCCTGAGGCATTCATGTCGACCAGAGCCAAGATTTATTTGTCAGGACTGATTTTATTCTAAATATATTGCAGACATCAAATGTATACAGTACAAAGATGGTTACATTCGATTGTTCATAACTAGTTCTTTGACAAGAATCCTCCTATCAGCTTTACCTATAGTAACATATGTTGCGATGAGCCACTTGTGCCTTTAGAGATATATTTACAAAAGGCTTATCCCAAAATATCCTGCTGTGCCATAGAAAGGCCCATCTTAGCAGGAGTTTCCCCCCTGCACTGTCTTGAGCACATGTTTATGAACAGATAAAAAATCCTTATGGGAAAAAAAAGATTATGGTGGAATGGATAACCATTTTGAATGCATAGAAATTGCAACAAGATAAATCAAGGTTCTTAAAATATATGTACTTGCATTTTCTACCAGCAATATCGCTGTCACAACCTGCAACCTCAAAGGATCATCATGTACTCTTAGGTACTGGACTGATTGCACCAATTATTCCATTCCTTCTGAAGCATATATTTGAGGGAGGGTGGGAAGCAGTTTGGAGAATGAAGCATAAAGTGGATTACTCCAGCTTAATTGGTTTGTGGTCTAGGCTGATAAAAGAATTGTAATGTGTTTGCTTGGAGATATTGGAAGCTGGCATTACTTGGTAGGTTTAGATTCCAGCTCTGTGAAGTTCAGAAAGTTCTCTTTAACCATGGTGGCTAATGCACAGGGACTATTCAGAGACAGATCTGTTTGAGCTTGATAAGAAATTAATCAAAAGCTGCCATTTTACTAAGCATCCAAGTAAAATGCTGTTTTCTTTTCAACTCTTTCCCAGAGCTGCTCATTGTTCCAGTAATGAGATAGTGATAGCTTACTGTTTACTTTAATTCTTAGTCACTCAGAACAATAAGTGTATGGACAGGTGTCATCAGGCAGAGATATTGATGGAAGATGCGGGGATGAGGGAGCACGACAACTTCCAGAATCCAACAGTCAGAGTGGCACAGGCCATGTTGGCTGTGAGCTTTTGGAAATTAAGGGGATAGGTGGGCACATGCCCAGATATGGCAGGGAAGCCAGGCTGCTGTATCTGAAGATGGCGGTGGTGGCAAGACAAGATAGAGAGCTGGCAGGGGCAGTAGGAAGGGGTGGAGGCAGTGGGAAAGGGCAGAGACTGACTGTGTTTTGGTTTGGTTTCAGGGACTACAGTCCAGTGGCTACCTAAAAAAAAATAGGGCAAACAAACTGATGAACCAATTGCAGGTTTGATCAGTGGTTCATGGTTTTTGACGAACCATTGTTTCCCTGGTTTCTACCCATCTCTAGTGGTGACTTGATCTGTGGACTAACCTTAACTGTAACTATTATTTTGCTTGCTCCCCATGTTCTACCGAATATCTCTCTGGTGCATGATTTCAGCACAGTTTTGGATGTTTCTTTCACTCCATGAGAGACCACCGTTTCAGTTGCAGGTCTCTTTGCTTGAGGCACTTGTTAACTTGAAAAGAGGAAGGACTTCTTGTTTCAACAACAATGAGACAGCATTTGGTTTAGGGTGGGCCCAGTTCACTTTGCCACCTAAGGTTAAGGATAAAACAGTCCCCCCTCGAACATTTCACATAAAAAAACGGCACTGAGTGAAAGCTGAATCACACTTCAGTTCTGGCAATGGGATATACTGTCCCCCACACTTCAGAACTGCAGGTTAGTGTTGAGGATGCAAGACTGACTTTATAAACTCACAGGGCTGCATCCTGCAGTATCTCACTGGCAGCCTACAATTGTCCATGATCTGTCTGAATTGCCACCTCCCTTTTTCTAATAACCGGAGAGCCCTGACTTGGCTTAAAATTTCTTCATGTCTGTGTTCATTTATATCCAAACATTATTTTTCTAATACAACATTGAATACTGCAAAAACTTTGCATTACAGTATATTTATTTATTTCATATATATTTTATACCGCCCGTCTTCCAAAGGAACTCTGGGCGGTTAACAACACAATCAAACATCAAATAAAAAATACAATATAAAAAAACAAAAAATACGAAGATATATAAAATAAATGGACTATACTATTAATAATAAATGAAATGAGAATAAATATGGAAGATCAGGGTGATAACAAGTAGACATATGTTGCTGAAATACAATCCCTCATACTAGGACAGATTTAACATGACGCCAGCTGTACAGTGACAGTGTCTTGATTTAGAAAAAGGAGAACCTTTTGTCATATTTAGCTTGAAACATGAGCTACTGTGACGTTTCTATTATCTATTCCATATGGTGTCTCTCTGTTTTTCCCCCCTGAATCCTTCTGCTGTTCTTCTTAACCTTAATTTTAGAGCAATGCCTTCAGTCTGTAGACATTAAAAGGTACTCATTGGAGACACAAAGTGTGTATGTGCATTGGCAAAATGTAAAAATATTATTTTATCTTGGCTTTGTACACACAGAAATGTATAGTATCTTATAAATAAACAGAAAGTTTATGTGTTATTTGTTTATCCCAAATGATCTCAGACGTAAGACCATGAAAAACAAATTTTTCCATGGATACTGTTGTTGTTCAGTCGTGTCCAACTCTTCGTGACCCCATAGACCAGAGCTCGCCAGGCTTTCCTGTCTTCCACTGCCTCACAGAGTTTGGTCAAATCCATATTGGTTGCATCGATGACACCGTCCAACCATCTCATTCTCTGTCATCCTCTTTTCCTTTGCCTTCATTCTTTCCCAATATCAGGGGCTTTTCCAAGGACTCCTCTCTCCTCATGAGGTGGCCAAAGTACTGGAGCCTCAGCTTCAAAATCTGTCCTTCCAGCGAACATTCGGGGTTGATTTTTTTCAGGATGGATAGGTTTGATCTCCTTGCAGTCCAGGGGACTCTCAAGACTCTCCTCCAGCACCACAGCTCAAAAGCATCGATTCTGCAGTGATCAGCCTTCTTTCTAGTCCAGCTCTCACTTCCATACACCACTACTGGAAAAACCATAGCTTTGATGCATGGATACTACTGAGGTTCTAATTTAAATAACAGTGTGGGTTGCTTCATAACTGGTTGGGAGGAGAACTGGGACTTCTCGGCAGTCACAACCCAGTTGTGAAACCAACAGCCCCCAGACATCTGGCTGGCCCCCTCACTAGAAATATTTATATACTTTTCAAAAACATGGCTTTTCAAACAAGCTTTCCTGGAGTTTGTCGATTATTAGAACACCTATCACACCATATTTATCTGCCTCTGCTTCTAATTTCCTTTTTGTTGGTTTATAATTTATGTTTACTATTAACTGGTTGCCATATATTTGTATAACTATGTGTTCTAATAAGTTTAATTCTTGTATTTCTTCTGTAATGTATTAATATGTATGTAATTTAGTCTTCATCATATTGTACACTACCCAGAATAGCCTATAGATGGAGGGGTATATATCAATCAATCAATCAATAAAGGAAAAGCAATCAATCAATAAAGGAAAAGGTTTCCTCTAATAATTAAGTCCAGATGTTTCCAACTCTAGGGGCTAGTGCTCATCTCCATTTGTAAGCTGAAGAGCCAGCTTTTGTTACTGGGGTATGTGAAAAATTGTGAGAATGGAGAGAGAAGGAGGGCAAGGTATAAGGATGGGAATGTTAGGTTTTAAGCTACATGAAGCTGGGTACATTTGCTGTTACTATATATTATATTTATTTATCTATGCAATTTCTGAAAATATCTATTTCTGATGTCTTAAATGATTAGTAAAGCGGGAATCATGGGACAAACAATTTTTTTTGAAGTAAGAAAACATATACGGACATAGAAGCTAAAGAGCCAAATTAGATTAAAAAGTGGCCATTGGTAATTCATATGTTCCCTTACCACTGTACATAGTGTTCTGGTGTGTAAGTGAAATTCATTTTACAACCAGGTGGGAGTTTGAGTTCAGAGAATGACTATACATGTTGATATTCTCAAATCACCACCCCCAATGAATTTTTTCAATCACCATCTAGCCATCCAGGTTGGGTCTCGCCTCACACCTTGTTACTCATTCAAATGTGATGGGATTGAAAAAGGTTAGGGACCCTGCATGTGAGTTAGAAGGTAGGAAATACAAACAAACAACCACATGAAGGGACAAATACAGTATTCCAAGGAGCCACGAGGTGGTATGCTAACCCAGTTGAATGGGATTTCCTCTTTGTTTGTTTTTTCCTTCCATGTTTTCTTCTTCCTTTCCTCAAACAGAAAATAATAGCCCTATGTTAAATTCAGAAGCACCTTCATGCTGTTTTTAGATTATGTGTTACTGGGGTGAGGAGATAGCTTTTCAGCTGCTGGAAGTGAACTGCGCCTACCTGCAGTGCAGCAGAGCACACAACTTCTGCAGGGCATAGAGAACAGGCTTGGTGGTGGGGAACCAGGAAGGAATCATTTGGTTTATGGCAGGCATGTCCAAACTTTGGCCCTCCATTTGTTTTGGACCAAAACTCCCACAGTCCTTTGTCACTGGCAATCTAAACTTAGAATTCTGGGAGCTGTGGTCCAAAACGTCAGGAGGGCCGAAGTTTGGGCATGCCTGGTTTATGGACACTCAGTGCAGAATAAAGAGATTTGGGTAAAGTGATTCTTGGTGCGAGAATAATTCAATCTAGCCCCACTTCCAACCTGGAGTGTCATCAAAGAAACTATACTAGGACACTGTCATAACTCTTCCAGGCTATATGCAATCCCCATATTTTATAATACAATTCTCTATTGACGCTGGCAAGGAAATTTTAAAAATGTTTTTTAAATCCGGCAAATATAGCCCAACATTCACAATCCTAGTTTTCACAGAAAATAAAATCATAATGAGACGAGTATGGAACTATTAATGCTTGTCGTCCTTTTCGTTAAGATTTCAGCCTTTGCTTCTGCTTGGACGGGCTGTTTTTCAGCCGAGCTGGACTGATATCCGGGATTTCTTCCTTTTCTTCATTCTATTCTACATCGAGTGAAATACTCTGAATTCCGCCACCGGAGAGCAACGACGTAGTACAAATGTCTCCAAACTCCCGACCACTTTAGGGACCGTCCCCATGTTGTCAGGCCGATTCCCGCTTAGGAGCCCCTATATATAATTCAATAAATCCGTATTGTTAGCAGGCCTGCTCAGATCCCGCAAAAGAAAAGTCTTGGCTTTTAAGGCACCACATATCGTTACGTTTTCCTCTTTCCGGGGTGTTTTCCATCTCTCTCTCTCTCTCTCTCTCTCTCTCGCATGCCTGATTTTCGAGTGAGCATCGGCGTTGTGCCCAAAGTACCCTCGGCAATCTTTCACCATTTTATACTCTGCGGAGCATTCAGGCTCCCTTTGATCTACAACCCATTATAGAGTTGTCTCCCCGGGAGGTCCGTGGTACGTTTGAAAACGGCGATCACGTGAAACGTCCTTGTCTTGACGTTCATTTCCCCCCCCCCCCCGCCGGTTTCCTTCTCCCACTTCCCTTTCCTCTCTCTCTCTCTAGGTCTCTCTATGGTTTTCGGGGAGGGTGCGTCTTCCGCTGGCTTAAGCCGGGCCTTACACACGTGGGGCCGAGCCCGGAGCGGCTGGGAGCGACCTGGCCGAGGACGGCGCGGGGTGCCGGTGCTGCTTTCGGCCGCCATGGATCGGCCCGAGCAAGACGAGGAGTCGCCGCCGACGGGAGAAGAACCAGAAGGAGGAGGAGGAGGAGGAGGAGGAGGAGAGCTGGAGCTGCTCGCCCGGCGGCAGCGCAAGGAGAAGCGCGAACTGCAAGGTGCGCCCAGCTGGGCTGGAGCGAGATCCGATGGGGCAGGACGAGCGCGCAACCTGCTGCTGGTGGGACCCCTAAATGGGAGGGAGGGGGTAGTAGGAAGCTTGGCAGCTGCCCCGGCAAGGGGGGAGGCTGGGGGGGGGATGCAAGAGAAAGGTAACTGATGTGGTCCTTGAACACGTCTCAGAATCGAGAGTGCCTCCCTTAAGCCAGGCATGTCCAAACTTTGGCCCTCCAGATGTTTTGGACCACAACTCCCACAGTCATTTGTCATTGACAATCTAAGCTTAGTATTCTGGGAGTTGTGGTCCAAAACATCAGGAGAGTCGAAGTTTGGACAAGGCTGCCTTAATAAGCCATCGAGGCATTAAACATAGGCGAGCTTTGGAGTTCAGCCTGACCCTTGCAGTCTGCACTGCTGGGACATTATTTCACCTCGGATCCTGACATAGGAATATCTAAGCAGAATGATTTCCTGGCTATGGTGTTTTCCCCCATCCAGTAGCTCCGTGGTGTGGGCATCCGGCTCAACTAGTACGGACAAAGTTGCTTAGTTTCCACCAGTCTGCTTGGAACTCGCACATACCTAACTGGCAGGAGCTCTTTTCCTGTCACCAAAAATTACTCAAAATCATCTGGAAGTTGAGTCATACTGGACTCCTTTTTCTTGACAGATAGAAACGTTTTGCTGCTGCTCATCCAAACAGCTTCATCAGTCTGACTGATAAACTCACCTGGATGACTGAGAACCTTCACAGACATACTCAAAATCATGTTGATATTTGGGCAGCAGCCCCCTGGAAGCAATAGGCAGAAGTGTGCTGTAATTACAGGACTGTTATGCTCAAAGCCTGTGATGATTTTCCCTCTAGGCCCTGTCTCAAATTGTGCAGGCTCAGTGTGCAGTTAGAACCTTTGCCATCCTCTCAGGCACATCTTATGAGGACGTGAGAGGTGGTCCGTTCAGTGGCTGACTCCAGGCTGTGGGACTCTTTTCTATGGGTGGCCCTTCTTGGTGTTTGTCTGTCTGTCTGTATCAGGGCCACAACTAGGGTCTGTGTAAACATGGATTCCACCCCCACCCCCAGCAGGGGGGTGCATAAAATAGTACAAGTACTAATGCCATTTTGTCATTTGGGTTCTCCTGCCCAGTGTGGCACTCAGGGCACATGTCACACGTGCTCTGCTCTAGTTGCGGTCCTGGTTGGTAGGCAAAGATCTTTCTCTTCAAGACAGGATGTTGACAACTTAAGGGACTGTTTAGCAAGAAATAACTCATGGAGGATGCTATAGTTCTATGTATCTTTATTTTATTTTCTATGATGTGCCTTTGAATTGTTTTAATTTAGTCACTATTACATCATTGTGGCACTTTTAATTGTGCTTTGGTATCCTGAATTATTATTTTTTCATGGCTCTTTAAAACCATTTGTAAGCTTCCTTGGGACCTTGTAACTTGACATAAAATTAGGATGTTAAATAAATAAACATTGAAGAGATATTAATGCCTGTGTTGTTAAAAACTGTAGTAGTTAGTTGTAAACATCATCGCTTCTGTTTCTGCAGCAAAAATCCAAGGAATGAAAAACACTGTTCCGAAGAATGATAAAAAGAGAAGAAAACAGCTCTTAGAAGATGTTGCCAAGCTGGAGGTTGAGTTGGAAGAGAAACACAAAGAAGAACTAAAGAAGTTAAAGGAGACATTACCTGAACAGAATAAAGTATGTGTTAGGTAAACATTATTTTCAAAGTCTCATGGGCATGCTTTTATTCTTCACCTTAATATCTTCTGAAACTATTGAATATTTGGAAGTGATCAGCGCTTTTTATTTTTACTTATGAAACTGAGTTTCAGTGTGGGATTGAAGAGTTAAAAGGTCGAGACATCAGAAGTATGCAGTCTGTTAGAGAAGAAAAACCAAAACCCTTAATAAACCTGGAAGATGGCCTGGGGGGAAAAGGCTCTACCTCCAGATGTTTTGGACCACAACTCCCAGAATTCTAAGCCTTTATTGCTAGTGACAAAGGACTGTGGGAGTTGTGGTCCAAAACATCTTGGGTGCCGAAAGTTCCTATGAAAACACTGTCAGAAGAAACAGTGAATTGGTTGTTGGCTGTGATCTGCTAAATTAGTTAAATAATGAATACATGTACATCACTTTAGTTAAAGGAGAGGTGAAGCTTCTTGTCTACATTGAAACTTACTGTGAAATTGAGGTATGGCAACACCATGAAACAATTTGTTCTTTATACAATATTTAGTAACTCTGACTTCTTACCTAGGAATGTTCCGCAGCTTTAAATATTGCACGGTTGGAGCTTGAGGACAAAGAGAAAATTCAGCCTCCTCGGATATCAAAAGCACAGAAAAGGCGGGTAAGGAAATTTGTGAATTTTCAAAAAAGTAAATTATTTGTGAGCACTGTGTACAGTGGGACCCTTCAACCACAGGATGGATACCCATAGTATCACATATATGATCTGAAAATATTTCCATATTTGTTGGCATATTCTTGTTAGGATTTTGACAGATTCAGCCTCTGTGGCTTGGAATAGTTCTATTGGTATTCCATAGATCCCTGGTGATTTATTTCCTCATGATAAACTGACAACTGTTCATTTGACACCAATAGTTGAGTGACTCTAAGTGTTACAGGTCCATGGCATGGATAACATTGTGTGTTGTATTCTTTTCAAACAGGATAAAAAAGCAGCCTTGGAGAAGGAAAGAGAGGAACGAATTGCAGAAGCTGAGATTGAAAATTTAACAGGAGCTAGACATCTTGAAAGCCAGAAACTTGCACAGGTTTTGGCTGCAAGAGGATTGGAAATTAAGCAGATCCCGTCTGATGGCCATTGCATGTACAGAGCTATTGAGGATCAGCTCAAGGAGCAACAAAATTCATGGACTGTACCAACTCTTAGAAGTCGGACTGCAGAGTATATGGGAAGTCATATGGATGATTTCCTCCCATTTCTGACCAACCCAAATACAGGAGATTTGTACAGCCGAGGTAGATACAACTTCTCTCATTGCTGACATACTTTTTACATGTGATGTTTACTGTTGTTACAAAGACGATTGCTCTGAAGGCAGTTTCAGTTACATCATGTGGATGTGTCTTGTAGAGAACTTCATTTACCTATTGTAAATGTGCACAGCATTTTTATGCATGTTATTAAAAAAGCTTCATTGCATTTACTGCATATTATTTTGCATGTAAATGGGTACTGTTCTGGCACGTTAAGAAAGAAACTGATCAACTTCATTAAAATAGTAATACTTGACTTACCAGCCATACATACTAGGTTACAACTAAGAGCACAAGGTTTAAGGCCATCTCAATAATTGACTGCTTTAGTGGTTTTCCTTAATTATATCTGTTTAAATGTGAGAAACATTCCAGTATAGAATCAGTAGACAATCTAGGAGAAGCACATTTCTTTATAATGAAAACTATTAGTTCTTTTTATTCTATCCCTTCTCTTTTTAACATATTTAAACTTGTCTTTTTTTCTGTATCTGTTTCATGTTTTACACTGAAAATGGCTTTTTGTCTGACTTTGGCTTCCATTGTTAATGTTCTTTCTGAAGTAGACTTCTTTATTTTTCAACTTATAACTTCTTTTCCCCTTTTCAGAAGAATTTGAGAAATACTGTTATGACATAGCAAACACTGCTGCATGGGGTGGGCAGTTAGAAGTAAGTATACCATGTCATACTTTTTTGATGTCTTAGTAATGGTTGGCATTTAATGATAGTGGTCTTCATCTATCAGCATAATGGATTTCTCCTCCAACCACGTGTGCCCTTAAATCATCCCCTGTACCCCTTCTCGGTAGCCTATGGTGTGTTTGTGAGGGCTGTTCAGGGGAGGGGAGGCTACTGTAGTAGATATAGCCCCCGGACATTAGAATTTTATCAGTGTTTTAATGGAGGCTGCCCAATACAGAAAGTGGCTTTATGTTCAGGAAAGCATCACCACACAGCAAATGAAGACCGTTTTTCTTTTGTTTGCATGATAGGATCATAGACATTAGAACAAATACTGTTGCCATCCCTGGGATGTTTATAAATCTTAATAATCTTAGAACTGGAATGCTGGAAGGGATCCTATGGACCATTGAGTCCCTCTCAAGTAGGCAAAGTGGGGAATTGAACTCCCAATCTCTGGCTCCACAGAGGTCGATGTTGGATCAATAGCAGTTGACTATTTTCCATGCTTGGCTGCTTTCATTTCAATATACATTTGACAAAAGGCATCCCATAGGCCTCCAGTCCCCACATGCCAAAATGTTTTGGATGTCTGAAAGTTGTCATAGATTGTTAAGGGTGGTATCAATCATTTCTGTATTATTTTGACTTTTAAACTCTAAAATGACAGTTTAAAATATACAAACATTTTCAATTTTTAAAAACATTCCTGAATCTAAAATGTCCCCCCATCACATGTTAATGCCCTTTGTGCCCCCCCTGCCCCCCCCCGGTGCTTCTGGGGGCACAATTGGCCGTTTTCAAGGTAGGCTTCTTTTTCATTTTTTACTGTTGGGTTTGAGAAGGACAAAAATGGTCCATGGACTGGGTGAAGATGCCATTGCCTGTTACAGACCCTACAAGTGAACTTTGTTTTGTAAACTGCTTTTGCTAAGAGCAAATCTGAGACTAGCAGTATTATCCATGTTGTCCGGTTTTAACAATACAAGCTCTATTCTGCTGCCTTATGTATTGACTGTTGTTCAGTCTTCCTCCATCCGTCTTCCATTGGTGCATGTTCCTGGAACATTTGGGTATTTGCTTACAAGTAGAACCTAAATCCAAGCAGGAGCCTTTCCAGACTCAGAGCTGAAAACGTGATGGAAATTAACACAGATTGCATAATACATGAATAAGGCCTTGGCATCTTAAAAGAGAATATAGGTGAAGAGCAGGAATTTTCATGGACTTCTGTGAACTTTTGTTGAAGGTAAACAGGGCAATGCAGTAGAATTTCTATACCACCAGAATATGGAGTCACTGTTCCCTTAGTGGCAGAACATCACAGAACAGACTTCACTTACTAGGATCTGTAGGATCTAACCATGATGATAGTGCTAGGTTATATAATGCCTGTACAGTATATTCAGAGATTCTTCTCGTGCTGTAAGGCATTCTGGGTTCTGTCACACACTGTCACATGCTATTGAGGATCAAGGGAACTTTGTCAAAGGACATGGGACACAGCGGTGGATGGGGGGGGAATTGGAGAATTTGCTCCCTCTGGTGTAAGTGCCTTTCCACTTTTGTGTCTCTGAATCTATCTTCTCCTTTTCTTTTTAAAGAATTCTATTTAGAAAACAAAATTATATTTGGAATATCAGTTCAGGCACCTGATATTACATTTATTTAATTGTTTTAATCTGCGTTTCTTCTTTTCTGTTAAAATAAGCTGAGGTGAAATAAAGACATTTTAAATACTTGCACTTTTTGTCTTCCAGCTAAGAGCTCTGTCCCACATCTTACAGATGCCAATTGAAATAATTCAGATGGATTCACCTTCTATTATTGTTGGTGAAGAGTACAATGGGAAGCCACTAACACTTGTGTAAGTAGATACTTGGAAAACTTATTCAGATTTTTAGAAACCACCATAAAACTCATGTGTGGTTGATTTTGATCTCCAACTTTTCTTCTTTGAAAAAGCTCAAAGCAGTAATGAGAGGTTAGTAAGTGGTCCTTCTGACCAGTTTTAAAGCAATCACCTTTGATTAAATTTGCCCATTTTTTATTTTTCTTGTAGGTTGAGCTCAAGTAAGCAAAAAGAGTATGATGTGGCTCTAAGAAATAGGATTTGCAGTTTTGGGTGATTTACTGGGAAATGATAGAGTTTTTTTGACCTCTGCTAAGATTTCTTCTATTGACATATTATTTTTTAACATTACTGCACATATTCAAATGATTTTCCCTAATAAACAGTGACATATAATATCTGATTTGTTATTAAGATTCATATTTCCCTCTTCCTCATTGGAGCCATGTTTGGAATGCAGTCTTTTTTAGTATGAAAGTATTTTTAAAATGTCTATAACATCTGTTTTTGTTTCTAGGTATATGAGACATGCATATGGATTAGGAGAACATTATAATTCTGTAAAACCACTGCTGGATAGAACTACAGAAAATGAAAGCTAGCAGACAAGACACTGAAAGATCTTTATACAGTACTTTATGCTGCTTGTTTTTGGATGAATTTTCAAATACTGTAAACTAATCCTGCTCAGATTTTTTACAAGCTAGAAAAGGTTGGAAATGAATTACATGTTTGAAGTCTCTTGGAATCACTATGGAATCTTATTTAAATCATGTTTTTTAAAAAATATCACCTGAAGTATTTGCAGTGTAATTCATAATAAATTTGTGTGTTCCAACATTTTTGTTTGCATTGTATCTAATTTAGGGGCAGAATCAGAGGTTCATTGCACTATTTGTTTCTTATAAGCAGCATGCCTGAAATAACTGCAAGTAGAAAATACAAGAATAACAAAATAACAATATATTATTAGACTCTATTATTAGATCCCTTGAATCACTCAAGGTGATGCGGTATGATGCTGCGCAGGATCAAATATCTTAATGTATTCTTATGTTCCTTAACCTATTTTTTCCTGTAACCCTCACACCAATTTTCTCATGACTTTTGGTGAAGAGTGTCTGAATTAGAAATTCAAAACACGATGACTTTGATCATAGAAACACGGGAAACTGCCTTTTACAAATTCAGAGACTTTCCCCTGTAACTCATCATTGTCTACAGTAGCAGCAGCTCTCCAAAGTCTTAGAAAGAAGTACAGTGGACCCTTGTATAACAGCTTGTATAACATAAAATCTGTACAACATAAAAATTCTGGAGATAGGGGAAATTTGCTTAACACAATCACCTATGGGGAAAATCCGTACAACATAAAAATGGGATTACTCCATTTTCAATGCATTCCTATGTTGTTGTTCAGTCGTTCAGTCGTGTCCGACTCTTCGTGACCCCATGGACCAGAGCTCGCCAAGCCTTCCTATCCTCCACTGCCTCCCGGAGTTTTGTCAAATTCATTTTGGTTGCATCGATGACACCGTCCAACCATCTCATTCTCTGTCCTCTTTTCCTTTTGCCTTCGATTTTTCCCAGCATCAGGGCCTTTTCCAGGGAGTCCTCTCTTCTCATGAGGTGGCCAAAGTACTGGAGCCTCAGCTTCAAAATCTGTCCTTCCAGTGAACATTCGGGGTTGATTTCTTTCAGAATGGATAGGTTTGATCTCCTTGCAGTCCAGGGGACTCTCAAGACTTTCCTCCAGCACCACAGCTCAAAAGCATTGATTCTGCGGCGATCAGCCTTCTTTATAGTCCAGCTCTCACTTCCATACATCACTACTGGAAAAACCATAGCTTTAACCATCCTGACCTTAGTTGGCAAAGTGATGCCTCTGCTCTTTAGGATGCTATCTAGGTTTGCCATTGCTTTCCTCCCAAGAAGCAGGCGTCTTTTTATTTCGTTGCTGCAGTCGCCATCTGCAGTGATCAAGGAGCCCAAGAAAATAAACTCTGTCATTGCCTCCATTACTTCCCCTTCTATTTGCCAGGAGGTGATGGGACCAGTGGCCATGATCTTAGTTTTTTTGATGTTGAGCTTCAGCCCATTTTTTCACTCTCCTCTTTCACCCTCATTATACATATTCCTATGGGAATATGTATAAAGGAAAATTTGCTTACCATAATTTCATTTGGAACAAATTAATTCCTTTATACAAGGTACCACTGTACAGTACAGTGGTACCTCAATTTATGAATTTAATCTGTACCGAATGCATGCTATTCAGTCGAACTACTCTTAAGTCGGGGTGCCTATCTAAAAATTGAAAAAATAAGTTAAAAAATCAAGACATTGAAAAAAAAATAGGTCGAGCAGACCATATCTAAAATTTGTAAGGTGGCAGTTAAAACGCCAACAGTTTCCTGCTCTTAAGCCGAGCTGCTCTTAAGTTGGCGCACCACTGTACAGTAGTTTTGTGAATGTGGGGTTTTTATATATAAAATGTGTACTGTGCCACAAAGCTACAATCATTCTCTTGAATAGACCTTCAATTGTTTCATTTCTCCTTTGCTATTTAATAGGACATTGCTTCTTTCTGTGACTAGTATGCAGGTGATAATCTGTTCCATTGTCAAGGAAATAGAAAATGAATGTTACTAGCAGTCATCTTGTCTCCCCCCTCAAGCCCATTTTTTTGAACTGATTTGGTTAAAAACCGTAAATAAAGATTCATTCATTCATTCAAGCCCATTTTTTAAGATAGTGGAGAGAGGGAAGTGACCTTTATTTGAAGGGAAATTATAAGTATGTTTTGTACAACAAAAGCTACTTGGCACCGCTTTTAATTCTGTAATGCTGGGGAAAACAAAACTTTTTTTAAAGTCTAGTTTTCGAGCACAGTCCTCGCGGCACCAATCCCTTTAATGAAACAGTTTTAGCTGCTGGTCAGAGACTGATGGAGAGTGGTCAGACACACAAAGCTTTTCATGTGGATTTCAAACTCAACAGCAAGTCCATATAGAGGAGGTTATATTTCCGATTCTGTATCTTGGTCTCAAGCCATATGTAGAAGCCACTGCAGTTTTCTCAAGACCTGAGCTGCATGGCCTCCCAAGCACTTGGGAGGTGCAGATGCCAATATATCATTTACGGCCTTCTTTAACATTAACACCTGTGTGAGTTGTGTTGTTATAGTCGTGACCGACCCTTCGTGACCCCATGTCTATGGAGTTTTCTTGGCAGGAATACTGGAGTGGCTTGCCAGTTCCTACTCCAGGCGCCTACAGCGGTCTCCCATCCAAGTACTGACCAGGGCCGACCCTGCTTAGCTTCCGAAATCAGGAGAGATCGGATGTGCTTAGGGCATCTTAGGCAGCAACATTAACGCCTAGAGGAGAGCAAAAAAAAATTGTTGCCCTCTTGTTGGACTTCAGTTCCCACAATCCCCAAGGCTGGATTAGGAGTTGTAGCAAGATCTAGTAAGATCTTGATGGCCCCAGTTGTCCTCCCGCCTCTTAGACCATTTAACGCTGTTCAGAAGCTCCAACTAAACCCTATTATAAATTCTGCTTTTCCTTTCCCCATTTCTATGCCCTTCGCTTTTGAAGCAGACGCGATGCCTCCCCTCCTCTCCAACTGTAGCCTAGCATTCTCTACTACCCCCTCCTCCCGACTCCTTCCCCGTGGTCGCTTTAGGATTGAGCTGTTGCCATGGTCACGCGCGTTCTTCCGCCCCCCCCCGCCAGGTCGCGGCGGCGGCACGTGTGTGTGTGGGGGGGAGGGAGGCTTTGCTGTTTCCATGACGACGGGAAGCGGGCGCCGGTTGACTTCCCTCGTTGCCATGGGCGCCCTCCCGGCTAGGCCGCCCTTCTGGCCGAGGCACTAACTAGGATGGGAAGGAAGGCCATGGCGGAGCGGCAGCTGCTCCGGGCGCTGCGGGGCGGACCCGCCACTCGCTCGATTGCCTTGACGGCGCGAAAGCTCCGTCACCTGCCCCGGAGTTTGGGGAACATGCAGGCTCTGGAGGAGCTGAGCCTGAGGGATAACAGCCTCCGACGGCTGCCCCAAGAGATGGGAGCTCTCAGCCGGGTGAGGCGGTGGGGCCCGGGGGGAGGTTCCTCGCCTACCTTTCCCTGGTTTAGCCCATGCCCCGTGTCTTTTTAAGGTCAGCTTCCCATTAGTAAAATAAAACGGCGCCTTTCCGTCTTCTCTGCTGCTGCTCAAGAGACGCTGCTGGGCGGTGGTGATGGGTGGGCACACTGACTGGGCAGTGCCAGTCCCACACCGGCACAACGCCCGGCCATGCCCTCACAAAGCAGAAACAACCGCGCGGGCTCCCTCTTTCCTTTCATATGCCAGTGGCCTGGAGGCCTCTTCTGTCTCTGACAGGGCGGGAGGATCCCTGCTTCCACAGGTTTAATCGTTCCCCTGCAACAGCCCCCTCAGATGGTGCCACGGGTAATACCCCTGGCTCATAATATAATCTTATAATCTTCCCTAAAGAAATATCGAATCATATGTATAGCTCTTTGCACATCTGGAAGGTGAGGATGCTCCTTCAAGGGTTCACCACAGAGACGAATGCAACACTTGCTAAACAAGGAATATATAGGATGTGAAATATGTACAGCTTTAACAATATATAGGATGTGAATATATAGGATGTGAAATACGTACAGCTTTAACAATATGGAAGGGATGCAAATAAAATTGGATTTATTGTATATGGAGCATCAGTTTTTAGAATATTTAAGAATCACATGGAAACACTTTAATAATTTGGCAACTTGACTTGATGGAAAAAATGTCTTCCCTTATGAAGTGTTAGACTGGAAATGCTACAAGTTTAATGGATTTTTTTAACAGTGGGCACTGCACATCCAGAGGTGGTAATTTTCCTGTCCATTAATCTGACAGAGATTCAAGTCTTGGTTTAATGTTCCCATTAAAATCCATTGTTTTGAGGAGTATAATCTTAATATATCTCAGGTTTGGGCTCTCCTCACATTGGGCTGTTGTGTTGGTGCCTCCTGAATCAGTTAGCATAGGCTGAAATCTTATACAATGTTTACTTTGGAATTCAGATGAATTTACTTTTGAGTAGACACACAAAGGCTTGTGCTGAAAGATTATGAACAACTAGATTATGAATGGCCTAGGATAAAATAAAGCCTAGGCCTTTATTTTAAATGGGTCATGAAAGTGGTTATGGAACCTTTTATGATGCACTAAAACCTGGCAGCATTGTAAGTCAACCTGGAACTAATATGTACTTTTAAAAACATCATTTAAAAATGTTCTGGTAAAACTCAAATTACTTCAAAATACATTCACAGAGCCCCATCCATGCCTGTAGCAAGGAAGTGTTTATTTTTCCACAATTGTAAAATATTTATACTGAATGCTGAAAGCAATGTTGCTGAAAGTGCTGGCTATACCACAATACATAATTATATTGAGCAGCAATGCCAGCCTCTTTTCTTGAAATGTATCATGCTTTCTTCTTTGGCATATAATGGATTTATGGGTAGAAACATTTAACTTTCATGGCTCTTCTTTTCAAGTGTATGTTTTGGAAGGAAACAAAGATACTTCCATCACTGCAATATGAAAGGAGTTTCAAAACAGGGCTTGGGTCCCACTAGGGCTCAATGATTGCAATCCTGTTTTTTTAGGGTAGTTGGGTTGAATCGATCCACTAGACCAGCAAGCTTTGCTAGCTGTTACTACGCTCAAGTATGCTGAATCAATGGAACTTAACAAGGGCTGCTGACTCAGTGGGCCTAGTCTACTTACTATGCTAAGCAACAGGATCTCAGCCAGTGAATTGGAGTACCTGGCAGCAGAGCCTGGATTTCAATTTCCTGCTTGCCTAGAGGAAGAACAGCCGGCCTGTGTGGTCTTAGACTGGCTACCTTTTGCTGGAATGACCCCAGAAGAAAGGAGTGGTAGCTACTTTTGAGTGTCCTACATGTAGGAAACCTTGGAAGGGACCCTAACAATTTGGGAGTGACTCGACTGTGTGTACTTTATTAATTAAACGAAAAGGATGGAAACATTCTGATAGACATAAGCAAATATATTGGGGTTCTGTATTTTTTTCTTTACATGAGTATTGCAAATACAATAAGGTTAAAATATTTTTGTCAACTAGCAAAACAGTAATGGTAATAAAAATACAACCCGAACGGAATACTACAAATTGACTCCATTTACCAATTTCTGCTCAAGCAACAGGAAAAATTGAAGTAGTGGAAATGTGTATTTAAAGCAAAATGAGTCAGGAACAAAGTCTCAGATATTTTTATTGTCCAGGACAGAAGATCTACAGCCTAAAGGAAACCATCCAGGTTTATATTTTTTAGGCCCCTAAACCAAGGTGGGAAGGGGCTGCATTTTCTTCCAGGGAACAGCACGTCCTCCCATTTTCTTCTCTTTTTCTTGGCTGGAATCTAGAATCACAGCCCATTTCTAAGATTTTCCTCCCCAATGGGCTGAACCAAATAGTCTATAGAGGTTACACAAACTCTGGATACATCAACTCTGGGCCATTATAAAGGCCAGAAGCCAATCTCGCACCAGCTCTTCCCCAAAGTCAGAAAGGAGGTTGATGCCAGAAAAGTGCTTGCAGAGAAAATAGCAAAACCACATTCTGTACTTCAAGACTCAGTGTTCAATGTGACCAGGTAGAAAATATGATCTTAATGTTAAGTATGCTCAGCCATATCCTAAATAAGACTGGTGCACCCAGCATTACCAAGATCACTGCATGGTATGGTAAATGCTATTCCATACCCCTGTATCCACTGATTCAGTTATCCATGGTTGGTAGAGGAACAAATTAAATAATTCAATAGCCACAAAGCAAGCTGTAAAGCAAGCTATTATCACAAATAGCATCTGTAAAGCAAGCTACTGTCACAAACAGTGGCCATAAAGCAAACTACTGTCTCAAAACAGCAGTCATAAAGCAGCTACTGTCAGGAAACAGCAGTTTGGGGGTGGGTGGGCAGGTATTCTCTCTTATCCACTGTTTTCATTATCCACAGGAAGGCCTGGTACCAATCACCAGAGGATACTGGGGTCCTACTGTAATTGGATTTCAATTTAATCCTAAACCCCACTGCTTTATCAGTAGCCAAATTTCAAATTGGTACTGAATATTTGATAGGATGGGCTAAAAGTTTTCCTGAATGTTTAATCCAGAGGTTTCTAAACTTGGAGGGGGGTGCTGTGTTCTTGGATTACAGATGCTAGAAACTTTGACAGTTGGCTTTTGCTCATCAGGATGTGTGGGAGTAGGTCCAAGAAAAAAAAAAAGGGAGATCACGTTTGGGATATACTGCTGTAATCCATTAAAAAGGTTTGTTATAAACCATTTCTTAATTTGAAAATTAAGAAAGGTAAGATTATAATTGCAATAATAATTGAATATTTACAAGTATATGAAGATGATGCTACATGTCACTTTTTGTTCCAATATCACTAAATATATTTTCAATTTTAAATCAGTATTTCACAGTTTTACATGTTTAGGTCATAGTAATACCAATGATAATGGGGGGGGGGGAATTCAACTGTTAGAGCACAAATGATGCACAACTGTTTAATAAAATATCTTATTATAGCTGAAGGTTCTAAACTTGGGAAACAATGACTTTGAGGAAGTTCCAGAGCAGGTGAAATTCCTAGTCTCTCTGCAGAAGCTTCATTTGTTTGGAAATAAGATCACCAGAATATCACCATTAATATTTGGTAAGGTCATACAATATCTTGCTCAGTATAAAATATTGTACTTAGTCTCTCTCTCTCTCTCTCTCTCTCTCTCTCTCTCTCTCTCTCACACACACACACACACACACACACACACACACACACACACACACACACACAGAGAGAGAGAGAGAGAGAGAGAGAGAGAGAGAGAGAGAACTTATTTGCTAAAAAAAGCCTCCACCACACATTAAGCCTGTACTTATTTACTTAAAAACAAAGCCCTGTTGTATTTCCATATGTATCTATAGATAGAATGTTTGACAACATGAAGTGTTGCCTTGCACAGGAAGGGAATACAGTATTACCAATCAATACCAGCTTGAGGCTTAATGTGATGTTCTGTTTGTCTGCTACTTGAAACTATTTACATACTTACAAATTTAATTGAATCAATATTCATATTATATATTCTAGACTTTTAAACAAGTGAAATTATTCAATTGCTTCTAAGGACATGGTCTTATGGAATACAGAACTTTGCAAAAAATATGAAGTCTATAGAAAGAGATAACATTGTATTCAGAACAACTAAGGAAGAAAGATGCTGAAATATATTTGGATATTGCTGTTTCATTAATAACTTAAATAAGTATGCAAAATACATTTTGAAGTGATTAATAATCTCCTTCTAGAAGGAAGACAGATTTGTTTGAAGTGCAGTTTGATTCTTTAAAAATTGCCAGTCTAATGTATGTTCCTGTCATTCTTTATAGATGGCTTGCAGAATTTAGTACTCCTCAATCTGAACAACAACCAGCTTAGTCATATTCCTCCTGAGATTCATAGGTAATTTTGGTTACTAGAGATGAAAGTTTCACCTGAATTGGATATACAGTACAAGTAGGTTTCAATAACTGGTATTGTTTAGTGGGAAATACAGTATTTGTTCATATTTGTTTGGAGAAAGACTGCATGTTCACCATTTATTTTACAATCTTCAGTTAATTCGGGAAACACTAAAATTGATATGCTGTCCATATACTTTATATTGAAGATGCATGATTTTCATTTATATGAGTAGAGTGTTCACTGATATGGCCTACAGCTATTCTTCCTCGTCATAGTGTTCATAGTTACTGTGGTCAGTTTTTTCAGCTAATGGCCAACTTGACTGGTTGTATCATGACAACATTTGATGCCTTACTAACTTGGTGAAATGTGCTAGAGCTTGGCCTGTAAAGGCAATAGCCTTAATGGATACCTTCATGCCATGATAATACATTAAAAAGGGGGTTTTATGGAGGATCCTGTCCATATCATGGACCACAGAGTCTTCAGTTTTTGGTCTTCATATTGCAGACCTCAAACATTTCAGACTGTAAACAGCAGAAAAATAAAGCTCAACTCTTCAGCTGTCTAGTGTAGTTTTCTTTTGTTAGTTATGCCAGATGCTGCTTCTCTTCTGCCCAAATCAATATTGCACTGCAGAATAATTACAGTATATTATGTTTATGTACAAGCATGTAAAAATGATTCACATGGAGACCTCAGTCTCACAGCTGTTTGGATACAGTGTTTTGGGATTTTCACCTCTTACAGAATTTAAGGTCTAGGCTTTCAGTGAAAAGTAAGCCCAGAGAGAAAAACCAGGCCTGCATTGTGTACGATATAAACGGACTTGGTAGCTCATTATTCTTAGCAGACTTATTTTGTCTTGCAACAAAATCAGTGAATCTGTAGGCAAACAGTCTGGGCTTATCATTCACAAATATTTGATGAACACACAAAAGGACAATAATGTCAAAAAAAAAAAAAACTTGGAGCCCACTATAGTGAATGCTTTATTCTTTTTGTAGACTTGAAAATCTTGAATGTGTGAGTTTAGACAATAACAAACTGAAAAATATTCCCAAAGAACTCTGTTGTCTCCAAAAGCTGCGTGAACTCCGTTTATCCCACAATTCCATCTTAGCACTCCCTGAAGAGATTAAATACCTGACGAAACTCCAGATCCTGATTTTGTCAAGAAATAAAATAGAAGAGCTCCCTGACGTGAGTGGCTTTCGTGTACTGTACTTTGGAAAAGAAATCTTGAGGCAATTGAGATTTCAGGGGATATCTTTTTAAAACATGCTTTCAGTAACCGTATATTATGCATACTGGAGATGAAGACTTTAAACTAGCAAATAATAAAATTCATCTTTTATAAACTACCACGTTGCGAGGTTATTATGTGAGCGGTGTGTTTGTTCAAGTAATCTGGCATAAGCTAGCAGTTTTGATGGTGGTCAGGGCCTTTTCAGATGAGGCCTTTTTTGTGCAGTTGTGCTGGACATCCACAGAATGTCATAAAAGGTCTAGTTGTCATTGCCGTCCACTTGCAACCTTCCCGTGTTTTCTTGTGCCCCCTTCTGTACCCCCCTTTTAATCCTGTAAGGAAGAAAAAACAGAATACAGTAGCTGCTGAAAGCTTTCTGAATTTTAATAATAAGAACCCTTTCTATGGAAACACTGTCATCCTCTAAATGTGTTTCAAGCACCTCTATGTTAACAGTTTGTCTCTGTAACTTTATTTCTGTTTGATTCTTTAACATATGAGGATCTGAAATTAGCCTATATAACCAGAGAAAAGAGGTAAACTACTGCTGTTTATGTATGAAAAACAGAATGTTCCACTGTTTTGTCTCCTCAAGCAGTGTCCAGAACTCTCCAGGGGGTTCCTGGATGGGGAGGGTTGTCTAGATAATTGGTTCCCAGTTTTGGATCTCCTGATGTTCTTGGACTTATAACTCCCAGAAATACTGGCCAGCACAGCTTGTGATGAAGGCTTCTGAGAGTTTTAGTCCATGAGTATCAGACTCAAGATTGGGAGCTACCGACTTAGATCTACAGTAGTACCTTGTATAAAGGAATTAATTCGTTCCAAATGAAATTCTGTTAAGCAATTTTTTCTTTATACAATTTCCCATAGGAATGCATTGAAAACAGAGTAATCCAATTTTTATGTTGTACGGATTCTCCCCATAGGCAATTATGTTAAGCAAATTTCCCCTATCTCCAGAATTTTTTACAGTATGTTGTACAGATTTTATGTTATACAAACTGTTTGTTATACAAGGGTCTACTGTATTTCAATTTGACATCAAACCTAGTTGAGCGATGGAGCTAGCTTTGGTCATACTGGTGTATGGCATTAATTCATTTGAAAAACGTTTTGAACTACATTTCTTTTATTACTTTTATAGGGACTTTGTAAATTGAAGAGGCTTAAAGTTCTGGATGTAGCAGGAAACAATATTCCAGTTTTTCCCACAGCAGTAAGTATGAGTATTAATAAATTCCTTCAGTGGAATAACATGTTAATTGGAAAAATTACTAATATGAATTTCAGAAAACTTTAATAGGAATATATACTGTACATAAAATATTATTGTATTGATTAAAGATATGTCCTTGCATTGGCCCTTACATTATCCATATTTCCTTCAAATAAAGAAAGCCAAGGCAGCTTCAAGTGTGTTTTAGTACATGCCTGCAATACTATCGGCAATCACCTGAGGGCAGCACAGTGTTTCTGATTTTTAAAAATTCACCAAAAAAACAAACAAACCAATTTTCTAAAAGATGCTAGCTTTCAGTTGTTGTATCTGGTGCAGTAGTATTGAAGTTTATTTAAGAAATAGCCTATACGCACAAAAATTATTGCCTGTTGCAAATACATTAAAATACAAATATAATTGCTATAAGTAAAACAGTGCTTTCTTCACAAATAAGGATGGCATAAACTTTTGAATATGAATGCCCACATGACCATATACATGTTATTAATTGCTTTGGGAAACACAAGTTTAACACCATGTATTTGTTGTGTAGGACAAACACCTGCACTTGCACAATAATGGCTTACATTCCCTAATGAAGGGCTGTTCGAGAAAGAGTGTTTGTTCTCCTTTAAATACCAGACATCACACTAGTATTATTGGCATTTCTGCTTTATCCCCATGAACAGAATTCTGGAGGATGAAAATGAAGGGAGGGAAGTGTTTCAAATTTTGTGTGTGTGGGGGGGGGGTTTAAATTATGCAGAGCAAAGTAGTAGTCTAGAACACTCCAGATATGAGCATTGAGCAGCATATTTTGGGTGCTGTTAACATCAGTGGTAGCAGAGTGGCTGGGAGATCTTGCCAACATTGCAAAGACCTTTTCTAAGATTATTCTGGCTGACATTATTAAAACATACAGACAAAAGATGTTCATGAAATTATGAAATGCAAAGAAACTTGTTATTAAACCAAATCCATTCTGTATTAAAATCATTTCTGATACCTAACTTAAGAACATAAAGAGAGTCATGCTGGATCAGGCCAAAGGCCCATCTAGTCTAGCTTCCTGTATCTCACAGTGCTCCTGCCAGATATGTCAGGGAGCACACGAGACTAGATATCTGTCTCCTGATACCACTCCCCTATATCTGGCCCTTGATGTTGTTGTTCAGTCATTCAGTCGTGTCCATCTCTTCATGGCCCCATGGACCAGAGCTCGCCAGGCCTTCCTGTCTTCCAATGCCTCCCAGAGTTTGGTCAAATCCATATTGGTTGCATCGATGACACCGTCCAACCATCTCATTTTCTGCCGTCCCCTTTTCCTTTTGCTTTCTATCTTTCCCAACATCAGGGACTAGAGATGGGCACGACTTGAAAAAAAATTTTTTCGAGTTGTCGTTAGTCGGGCCAGTCCCGTTTCGGGTCGTTTCCGGTTTTCGCGAAAATTCGCAAAAATTAGTCGGTTCGTTTTTTCGTTTTTTCGTTGTCGTTAGTACTGGTTTTTTTGGGGGGGGGGGGGCGGGCTCCTGGAGGCACCTCTGTGGGGTGGGTGCCTCCTCTGGCCCGCTATAAAGAGAAAGTGGGCTCCTGGAGGCACCCGTGGGTGCCTCCTGCCACTAGGAAGGGGAAGCAGGCTCCAAGAGACCCCTCTACATGGGGGTCTCCCTTCCTCACCTGCTGCTGCTGCAAAATGCTATGCAATAGCCATATGGATATTGCATAACATAATGTGCAGACGTGAGACCAGTGTGAGAGTGATAGGGTCATACCTTCCCTTCACAAGGCTCCCGCACCACCATGTCTCACACAGAAGGGAATTGTACTTGCTGCGTGTAGTGCAATGCAAGCAAGTAGATCTGGCTTTAAAGGTGGCTTAGTGCAAGAGCTAGGGTTAGGCTAATGACGGGTAAGGTTACGGTGGGCTAGTGGGTTGCACCTCTGGGTGCCTCTCTGACCCACTAAGAAGACAGTCTGTGACGTATGGGTACGGAGTCAAGGGTTAGGGTTAGGGCTAGGGCAGGTTTTAGGGGGCTTTTGGCACATCCCAGAAGTCTCCATGGCCAAGTGGCCATGCGACTGGTGGGATGGCTCCAAAAATTTGCATGGTTGTCCACTCCCACATGGCTGGCCACTTGGCCAGCCCATCATTGCGCAGGTGTAAATAAAATAAAATAAAATAAAATCAATGGAGGACAGAGGAGGAGAGGAGAGACATTTTGTTGCAAGAAAAAACCCACTGCTACTGTGAAAAATCTGGCAGTTTATAAATTTTCGCGTGTTTCTGTTGTGCTTGTGTGTTTTTGGACCACGATTTCAAAAACAATATTGCGTTTGCCGCCCCATTTTGGATCCCCCGCCCGCACCGCATGGCATGGCGATGGCGACTCGCGAGTCCGGCTGCCCAGGACTAGGGGGAGGCGGGACCCCCCCCTCCAGAAACCACCCCTCCGGTAGGTGCCCTGCGCCCTTAGTCAAGCAGGCATTTTTCCGCCTCCTTTTTTGGCCCGGGAACGGGTGGGGGGAGAGTTTAAAAGTTTTTTCCTGTGCCGTCCGTGCCGCTTGCTTGCACTTTAATTGCGGCGGCCGGCGGCGAGACTGGGCTTTTTGCTGGCTGCGAGCCTGCGGCGAGTCCCACAGAGCAGCCCACTAGGACGGGGGATGTGGGGGGGAGGCCGGGGACCTCCAGAAACAACCCCTCTGGTAGGTGCCCTGAGGCACGGCAGGCATTTTCCCGCCTGCTTTTTTGGCCCGGGAATGGGTGGGGGGAGAGTTTAAAAGTTTTTTCCTGTGCCGTCCGTGCCGCTTGCTTGCGCTTTAATTGCGGGCGGCCGGCGGCGAGACTGGGCATTTTGGTGGCTGCGAGCCTGCGGCGAGTCCCACCAGAGCAGCCGAGGACGGGGGATGAGGGGGGAGGCCGGGGACCTCCAGAAACAACCCCTCTGGTAGGTGCCCTGAGGCACGGCAGGCATTTTCCCGCCTGCTTTTTGGCCGGGAACCGGGTTTTTTTAACTTTTAAAAACTTTTTTTCTGTGCCGCGTGTGGCATCGCGCAATCTCGCGATGCAAGTAACGAGCACGACAAATCAGACCAAAATTGTTCGTTCGTCGGTTCGAGCTCGAAGTCTGGGGGAGTAATTCCCGTTACCGTTTCCGTAGAGTAACGGAACCGAGTAACGGAAACGGAAACGGAAATACCGCTAAGTCGTGCCCATCTCTATCAGGGACTTTTCCAAGGACTCCTCTCTCCTCATGAGGTGGCCAAAGTATTGGAGCCTCAGCTTCAAAATCTGTCTTTCCAGTTAACATTCAGGGTTGATTTCTTTCAGGATAGATAGTTTTGATCTTGCAGTCCAGGGGACTCTCAAGACTCTCCTCCAGCACCACAGCTCAAAAGCATTGATTCTGCAGCGATCAGCCTTCTTTATAGTCCAGCACTCACTTCCATACATCACTACTGGAAAAACCACAGCTTTGACTATCCGGACCTTAGTCGGTGAAGTGATGTCTCTGCTATTTAAAATGCTGCCTAGGTTTGTCATTGATTTCCTCCCAAGAAGCAGGCGTCTTTTAATTTCATTGCTGCAGTCGCCATCTGCAGTGATCAAGCAAGAAAATAAAACTCTGTCATGGCCTCCATTTCTTCCCCTTTTAATTGCCAAGAGGTGATGGGACCAGTGGCCATGATCTTAGTTTTTTTTCCAGCCCACTTTGTTCACACTCCTTTTTTACCCTCATTAAGAGGTTCTTTAATTCCTCCTTGCTTTCTGCTATCAGAGTAGTATCATCTGCTTATCTGAGGTTGTTGATATTTCTTGCGGCAATCTTAATTCCGGTTTGTGATTCATCCAGACCTGCCTTTCACATGATGTACTCTGCATATAAGTTAAATAGGCAAGGTGACAGTATACAGCCTTGTCATACTCCTTTCCCAATTTTAAACCAGTCAGTTGTTCCATATCCTGTTCTGACTGTTGCTACTTGTCCCACATATAGATTTCTTAGGAGACAGATAAGGTGGTCAGGCACTCCCATTTCTTTAAGAACTTGCCATAGTTTGTTGTGGTCCACACAGTCAAAGGCTTTGGCATAGTCAATGAAGCAGAAGTAGATGTTTTTCTGGAACTCTCTGGCTTTCTCCATAATCCAGCGCATGTTGGCGATCTGATCTCTAGTTCCTCTGCCCCTTTGAAATCCAGTTTGCACTTCTGGGAGTTCTCAGTCCACATACTGCTGAAGGCTCCCTTGTAGAATTTTGAGTATAACCTTTCTAGCATGTGAAATGAGTGCAATTGTGTGATAGTTGGACCATTCTTTGGTGTTGCTTTTATTTGGGATTGGGATGTAGACCGCTCTTTTCCAGTCCTCTGGCCACTGCTGACTTTTCCAAAATTGTTGGCATATTGTGTGTAGCACCTCTACACCATCCTCTTTTAAGATTTTAAATTAAAGAGTTCAATTGGAACGGCGTCACCTCCACTGGCCTTGTCGTTTGCAATGCTTTCTAAGGCCCATTTGACTTCACTTTCCAGAATGTCTGGCTCAAGGTCAGCAGCTACACTATCTTGGTTATCAGGAACATCCAGAACTTTCTGATATAATTCCTCTGTATATTCTTGCCATCTCTTCTTGATTTCTGCTTCTGTTAGGCCCCTACTATTTGTGTCCTTTATCATAGCCATCTTTGCTTGAAATGCCCCTTTAATATCTCCAATTTTCTTGAAATATATCTCTGGTTTTTCCTTTTCTATTGTTTTCCTCTTGCACTGTTCGTTCAAGAAGGCCGTCCTGTCTCTCCTCGCTATTCTTTGGAAGTCTGCATTCAGTTTTCTGTATCTTTCCCTTTCTCCATTGCATTTTGCTTCCCTTCTCTCCTCCGCTATTTGTAGGGCCTCGTTGGACAGCCACTTTGCTTTCTTGCATTTTCTTTTCTTTGGAATGGTTTTCATTGTAGCCTCCTGTACAAAGTTACAAGCCTCCATCCATAGTTCTTCAGGTGTCCTGTCCACCAAATCTAGTTCCTTAAATCCGTTCTTCACCTTCACTGTGTATTCATAAGGGATTTGACTTAGATTGTACCTGACTGGCCCAGTGGTCTTCCCTACTTTCTTCAGTTTAAGTTAGAATTTTGAGATAAGAAGCTGATGATCTGAGCCGCAGTCAGCATCAGGTCTAATTTTTGCTGACTATATATAGAGCTCCTCTATCTTTGGCTGCAGAGAACATAATCAATCTGATTTAAGTATTGTCTATCTGGTGATGTCCATGTGTAGAGTCGCCTTTTGTGTTGTTGGAAAAGAGTGTTTGTAATGATGAGCTTGTTCTCTTGACAAAATTTGATTAGCCTTTGCCCTGCTTCATTTGGAACTCCAAGGCCAAACTTGCCAGTTATTTCTTTTATCATTTGACTCCCTACTTTAGCATTCCAATCCCCTGTGATGAGAAGAACATCTTTCTTTGGCATCAGTTCTAGAAGGAGTTGTAAGTCTTCATAGAATTGGTCAATCTCAGACTGTTTAGCATCGGTAGCTGGTGCATAAGCTTGGATTACTGTGATGTTGAAAGGGCTGCCTTGGAATCATACCAAAATCATTCTATCATTTTTTTAGATTGTATCCCAGCACAGCTTTTTCCACTCTTTTGTTGACTATGAGGGCTACTTCATTTTTTTCTATGGGATTCTTGGCCACAGTAGTAGATGTGATAATCATTTGAACTGAATTCACCCATTCCTGTCCATTTAAGTTCACTGATGCCCAAGATGTCAGTGTTTATTCTTGCGATCTCACGTTTGACCACATCCAAGTTACCCTGGTTCATAGAACTCACATTCCAGGTTCCTATGCAGTATATTTCTTTGCAGCATTGGACTTTCCTTTCTCTTCCAGGCACATCTGCAGCTGGGTGTCCTTTCAGCTTTGTCCCAGCCGCTTCATTAGCTCTGGAGCTACTTGTCCTCCACTCTTCCTCAGTAGCATGTTGGATGCCTTCCGACATGAGGGGCTCATCTTCCAGCGTCATATCTTTTAGCCTTTTGTTTCTGTCCATGGAATTCTCTTGGCAGAGAGACTGGAGTGGCTTGCCAGTTCCTACCCCAGGAAGTCTTATTACAGGCCTTGTTGTCACCAGTGTAATTAGCCTTACAATGATGAAAGCACAACACAGCCTGTTGTATTCTATAGCCTTGCTGATCAACTGGGACACAAAAGTAACAGTGTACCCCCATTTATAAGCCTAACAAAGCTTATAAGGCAACCAGGCCTGGCCCTTGAAGTACCCTGGTTTTAAGCCTGGAGATTACACATCTTCATCATGGTTTGTAACCTGTGAGGGACTTTTCCTGCAGGAATCTGTCCAATCCCCTTTTGAAGGCATCCAGGCCAGGTGCTATCACGACATCCTGTGGCAGGGAGTTCCTCATACTAACAACATGCTGGGTAAAAAAAAAATCTTTTGTCTTCTCACTCTCCAAACCATCAAATTGTGTTCTGGTATTTTGTGAAGGGGAGAAGAGCATCCCTCTATCCACTTTACTCATGCCCTGCATAATTTTGTACGTTTCAGTCATAGCCCCCCTCAGGTACTTTTTTCCAGACTAAAGAGACCCAAATGCTATAGCTTTTCCTCGTAAAGTAGGTCCCCCAGCCCAGTAATCATTTTAGTCGCTCTCTTTTGCACCTTTTCCAGTTCCACTAGGTTTTTTTTGAGATGCCATCTGGGCCTGGTGACTTGTAGATCTTCAATTTATCAATCAACCCTAAAACATCCTCTCTTTTAACCTGCATTTGATTTAATTCTTTAGTCA
The DNA here is from genome assembly GCA_037367245.1 of Phrynocephalus guinanensis. NCBI lineage: Eukaryota > Metazoa > Chordata > Lepidosauria > Squamata > Agamidae > Phrynocephalus > Phrynocephalus guinanensis. The sequence continues at coordinate 34,212,276 of CM074739.1, read as the reverse complement.
AGAGGGGCCGTTTGGGCAGAGGAATCTTCTGTCTTGAAGACAGATGCAAAGATCTCATTTAATTTCTCTGCGATTTCCAAGTCCTCCTTTTCTTCCCCTTTTCCTACCTTACCATCCAGAGGGCCAAGTGGTTCTCTGGAAGGTTTTCTACTTCTAACATATTTAAAAAAGCTTTTACTATTTCCCTTTATATTGCTAGCCATACGTTCCTCAAAGTTTTTCTTTGCCTCTCTTATCATCTTCTTACATTTCTTTTTCCAGAGCTTGTATACCCTTTTATTTTTCTCATTTTGGGAGGATTTCCATTTATTGAAAGACCTCTCCTTATGGGTTAGAGCCTCTCTAACTCCACTCATGCCAGTGCCCTCTTGGATTTAGATGAACTCTTCTTTCTTTGTGATATGCAGTTCCGCTGGGCCTCCACTACTGTTGTTTTAAACAGGCTCCATGCACTCTGGAGAGATTAGATTCTTTTTACTTCCCTTTCAATTTATTTCTAGTTTCCTCATCTGAGGAAAGTCTGCCCTTTGGAAATCAAGGTGTTTTTTTTTGTCTGATTTGCTTGACACTCTTCCCCCGACATGCATGACAAAGGAGATTGCAGCAAGGTCACTGTTCCCCAGAGGCTCAGTGACATTCACATCCGTGACCAGGTTGATCCAGAGTTGTCTGTTCTTGGGTGGGCTCCATGACAAGTTGCCCTAAGGCACAGTCATTCAGCATATCGAGAAACCTGGTTTCTCTTTCTTGCCCTAGCGCACATTGGCCCAGTCAATGTGGGGACAATTGAAGCCCCCCATGATTACTATCCTATCCCTCTTTGACACCTCCATGATTAGTCTCCTCATTTCAAGGTCCCCATCAAGTTTTTGTTCTGGTGGACAACACACCCCCACTATCACATTGCTCCTTGGACCTGGTAGTTTAACCAGGTGGAGTCAGACCCATTGTCAATCTCCATTCTGCTGGATTTTACCCCTTCTTTGACACAGATGGTCACTCCCCCTCCAACCCGTCCCTCTCTATCCCTTCTATAGAGTTTATAGCCTGGGATTGCTGTATCCCACTGGTTCTTTACATTCCACCAGGTTTCTGTAATGGCTATTATATCAATGTTATCCCTAGCTGCCAACTGTTCAAGTTCTTCCATTTTGCTTGGAGGCTTCGAGCATTTACGTAGAAGCACCTGTATAGTGGGTCCCCTAACAACGGCTGCTTCTTTGTTCTCTCCCCCCCCACCCCGCAGCTTTTAATTCCAGTAGACAAATTACCACATCCCATTATTCTCCCAGTGCTAATTCCTACTGTGTCATAACTTTCTGGTTCTCTACCCTCTCCAACCTCGTTCCACGGGGATGATGTGTTCCAAACCGGATGCTGTGCAGCTCCTGTCAGCTTTCCCTTTTACTTCTTTGGAAAGCGCAGTTAAATTGGCTGTGCTCCAGTTAGTGCAGGTGCTTGCCCACCTGCATTATAGATTTAAAACACATGACACCCAGTCCATCCTCAATAAATTTTCCAGAATTCCTCCAACAATGTTGTACACAGAAAAGAAGAAATCAAAGAACATGTGAAACATTAGGATTGAAGTCAGTCAGTTCCAAGTCTTTACAGTGGAACCTTGACTTACATCCTGCTTGACTTACATCATATTTGACTTGCAGCAAGAAGGGGCCTGTTTGACTTGAGTCGCAGGCTTTGACTTACATCTCGGAGCCCCGGTGCAAGGCACCGGAATTGGGCGGCAGCCACAACCCAGCATTGCGGCTGCTGCCTCCAAACTGCTCCTGCCTTCTTCCCCTCCTCTGGCAGCGGCGGCTTCGGCGAGGCCAGCTCCGAGCACCTGGTGCTGGTCCTCGGCCTCACCGAAGCCGCCGTTGCTGCTGGAGGAGAAGAAGGGCCGGGAGCTCGGGGCTGGCCTCGCTGGTTAGACAGTCGGCTCAGTCTTGTAAAAAATCTGGCTGCAGAAGTCTGGTCCACAATGGAAGCATTTTAGTTGGGGAGCTGTAAAGTTGTGGGACTCTAATGGTAAGCATAGAGTTGTTCAGAACTTGGAACGTCAGGTTAAAAATCAGTAAAACTTAAATGTTAGACATTGTTGCTATGAACATTAAAAAGTGGAGGCATATAACTTGTGGACTATAATTCCACTGCCTCCTCCTCTCTTTGAAGAGACATTTCATTTACATCCCCAGAAGGAATCTCCTATCGCAGTCAAATTTGTGTTAAATTGCTGTTTTCGGGGGTCTTTTTCACCATCTGGAACGGATTAATCCGCTTTCCCATTACTTTCTATGGGGAATGTTCATTTGACTTAAGTCATGTTTGACTTAAGTCTAGACCACTGGAACGGATTAATGACGTAAGTCAAGGTTCCACTGTATATGTTTATGTTTTGAAAACCACAAGTGGAAAACCGCAAGGTAGGAAAGTTCACTAGTCATTATCTATTTGTATGGATGCAGAGGTCACAATAATGATAGATTGCTTTTCTATAATGTTTTTTTAAAATTTGAATGGTAATCTGTGCATGGTAACCTTCTTGTCAGTGCTGAACTTTTCTTGTTTGTGTACCATACGTTGCTATGCAATGTAAACTGACAATCTGGATGCCAGAAAACTAGATACCTGTCATTCTCTATCCAGCTGTGCTTTTTAAGGGATTCTTGGTATAATCCAGCTCAAGTTAAACACTATTGAAGCCTCTGGGTTCAACAGAAGAATTTAGCAATCTTTTCCTCTGAAATCAGTGATCTTAAAGTGTTTAAATGTGGCTGGATTGTGTTCTGTATTAATAAGTACCCGCTAAATTCATTTTCATGAACATCCAGTTGTCAGATTTTATTTGGAACCTGTGCTAGCTATAGATCTCAAGAGTTCCAAACTTACTGGTCTGTTCTTCACTATTTTTTATGAGAATGAAATCATCTTTTGAGGTTTCTCGTAAAGGAGATTTTTGGATTACACCTCTGGGATTCTGTCATAGATATAATTAAAAATACTATTATAATACACTGATATATTTTTATGATGATGACTTCAAACTATGTGACCCTGAATATAATTGCCTCCTCACTCTTTTTGCCCGGAAGGTATGAACAATTTAATGTTACAAAATCTAAGGATTTTATTGAAGGAAAATTGTAACAGATTTTACAGATATACCAGCTGCACAAAATCCTATGTATAAAGTGTACATATTCAATACAGGTGTTTAGAAAGCTTAGGGTTTTGTTTACACTATGTAGTTTTTTTAAAAATATATGAGATCTGTGAAATGGCTATGTATATACTTTTCTCATTTTATATGCTTTATTAATTAGGTGATGATCCACTTAATAATGATGAAGATAAATTAAGCTGGGTAGTTATTATTGTGTAGCCTACATACTGTAATTAAACTGTAAACCACCCAGAGACTACTTGAAGTGCTATGGGACAGTATATAAGCAGAACACTAAAAAACTGTATAGTAGTAAAATAAGCTTCTAGCAATTCTAGGATTACTGACTTAATATTTGTTTATATTTCATGTTTTTTCCTTATATAAAGTTGTGATACATTTATCAGTGGAAAATATCTGCAGTCCAAACGTGTGAAAAGGATTGTTACACAAGGAACTAAGTATCATCTATTTCAAGACTTTGAAATAACAGAGTTTCAGGGGAGTTTTCTTTAGGCCATGAAGCAAAAATATGTTCTTGGATAGCTTTCCAGCCAATAGAACAGGGTATAAGATTCCTTTAGTAACTATGGAGATTAATTGAAACTATATGAACTCATATTGTTCCACAGCTGAAAATGGTGGAGGGATGGGGCCTCATTCCCATTGCACATAATGGGCTGCCAGAAAAGTCTTGTTGCCAAAATTCCCACTCCATTCTCTCTTGACTGTGGAATGGCAGATTGTGGCAGGCGGGGGCTAATATTCTACATGGAGGTAGCTTTTGGCTTTGTTTCCATGAATATCCAACAATTGAAAGAAAAATAAGTACCTATTTGAGCTACCAACATGCAGTTGAAAAGGAGGTGCAGATGGAGAATAAAATGCATGTGGAAAAAATAATGTCATTACACAATCATACATAGTACCATATAACATGTTCTATTCTCAATGTGTTGTTCTAGTAATCTCAGTATTCCAGCAAAAATATTTAGAGCTGAAGGATCCTCCCCACTCCCATTAAAATTATCCTGATGTGTGAGGATATATGTTTTGAAGGTGTTCTAAAAACTGTTCTTTTAAATATTCAGGTCAAAGCTTGAAAAGCCATGTAGTCTTATCCTATGAATATTTCTTTAGAAGGACCAAACTTCATGTTTCATTAAATATGTGTCTTGCACCTTAAAAAAATAGAGCATTATATTTATTGCTAGGACATTTTAATCTGACCCTTTCATTGATTATGCTGCAGAATTCAGAATTTTCGTGGCTAGCAACCATTGGACTTCATTATTATTTGTTCCTATATTGTTCCTATGTTTCACCTAAGTTTTTGTTATAATAGAGTGTGAGCAAACATTACAAATTTAATATATCAGAAGAAAATAGACAAAACATGTGTGCCTGGTTGTTTAACAAAATGAAATATGATGTCAGATATGATTTATTCATAGAATAAACTGAGGCCAAAGTCTTGATGGAACAAAACATAATAGAATAAAAAAGGTCATAAAGAGAGATAGCCACATGAATCCCACATAAGAGAAGGCTCTCTTATGTGCTCCTGCCAATCATACTATAGACAATGGCAGGCACACAAAAAGACATCAGCTGAACTGAACTGTCAGGCAGGTTCATCTAGTCCTTTAATTATATTATTATATTTGGGGGGTTTCTTGCTTTTTCTACCGTGTTAACATAAACCTTGGGCAACACATCAGACTTCGTATTTCCCAAGAAATGTGTTTTCTTTCTTTCTTTTGTCTCTATTTCTCTCAGTGTTAATCAGGCTTCACACACTAGACTGGGAGATTTTAGTTCCCTCAGATAATCTATGTCTACATCTATATCTATATCTACATCTACTGTACAGTATATCCATCAGTAGACAGACAGAAAAACTGGCAGATTGTTCACCCCATATTCACAGCTGCAAAGTGTGAGTTAAAATAAAAGTAAAATGAAATGAAATTAAAACTAAGTACACTTCTCATGACATGTATTTCCTGACTCCAATCAATTCTATTTTCTCTTTAGCAAAGAAAAATCATTTTTTACTAAAAGGGCCCAACGTACTGACAAACAGAAATGTCATTTCAGCTATGGTGCATCATGGCTCACAAACCATACTTTTGTTCAAATACGTTACATTGTCTGGAAGGGGGGGAAAGCAGCCCAATGGCACAAATAAATATATTTCTTGGGGAAAGTTTGTTTCCAAACAGTTTTAAAATATTATTTATAGCTGTTCAAGTGATAATTGCACAAAATACCTACATTGTGAGCCTAGTGTTATCTTTAATCAGCTAGATATATACTACACATATTGCAGACTCCAGATATTGTAACACTAATCCCCTAAAACTACACACACGTTGTTTTCAATCCTGCTGCATTGGGGTTAAAGCAATGGCTTAGACTTTCTAAGGATTTTATTGTAAATGTTGATCTTTGTTCTTGTATTAAACATTTCTCTTTGTTATTTAAACAGATGGAAGATCTGGAACTTGAGGAACTTTATTGTGAAGATAATCCATTGCTTGAGAAGAATCCAGTTAGAGCTATACAAGACGAGGACATTTTGACTCTGAAGGTTTCTTTTTATTTACAGTAATACCTTGGTTTAAGAGTAACTTGGTTTAAGAGCTTTTGGCAAAGACAAGCAATGTTTTGCCTTGATCAACAAGCAATGTTTTGATATACAAGCACTGGAGCAGTGTTGGCAAATGCCAGACTCTTTCTTTGATAAAATTACTGGCCTAGTGGATCAGGGGAATGCTGTGGATATTGCTTATCTGGACATCAGTGCTACTGTTAGATGGATTAGTAATTGCTTGACTGATGGCACCCAAAGGGTGATCATATATGGCCTCTCATCAGCTTGGAGAGATGTGACCAGTGGGGTGCCCCAGGGTTCTGTTTTGGATCCAGTGCTGTTCTATATCTTTATTAATGACTTGGAGGAAGGAATAGAGAGTATCCTAATTAAATTTGCAGATTATACCAAATTGGGAGGGGTTGCTAATTCCCTAGAACAGTCATGGCGAACCTTTTGGAGACCAAGTGCCCCAAATGCGATTCAAACTCCACTATTTTTTTGCAAAGTGCCAATACAGCAATTTAACCTGAATACAGGTGGCTATGGAGGGGCGATGCCGGGTGCCCACAGGAAGGGCTCCAAGTGCCACCTTTGGCAACCATGCCATAGGTTTGCCAACACTGCCCTAGAAGATACGATGAAAATCCAAAATGACCTTGACAGGTTAGAGTGCTGGGCCAAAGATAACAGAATGGGTTTCAACAGAGGGAAGTGTAGGGTGCTACATCTAGGTAAAAAGAATGAATTGCACAGGTATAGGATGGGAGATACCTGGGTGGAAAATAGTACATGTGAAAGGGATCTGGGAGTCTTGGTGGACCACATAAGAACATAAGAGCCATACTGGATCAGGGCAAGGGCCCATCTAGTCCAGCTCCCTGTATCTCACAGTGGCCCCACCAAATGCCTCTGGGAGTGCACAAGACTAGATCTCTGCCTCCTGATACCACTCCCCTGCATCTGGTTCTTGAAGTACCCCGGTTTTAAGTCTGGAGATTACACATCATCATCATGGTTTTTAACCTGTGATGGACTTTTCCTCCAGGAATCTGTCCAATCCCCTTTTAAAGGCATCCAGGCCAGATGCCATCACCACATCCTGTGGCAGGGAGTTCCACAGACTAACACCATGCTGGGTAAAAAAAATTTTGTATGTTCTTACTCTCCCAGCCTTCAATTTGAGTGGATGTCCCATAGTTCTGGTATTTTGTGAGGGGGAGAATAGTGTACTTCTATCCACAAATTGAACATGAGTCAGCAGTGTGATGCAGCGACCAGGAAAACCAATGAGATTCTTGGTTGCATCAATAGAACCATAGTGCCTAGATCAAGGGAAGTGATAGTACCACTCTATTCTGCTCTGGTCAGACCCCACCTGGAGTACTGTGTCCAGTTCTGTGCACTTCAATTTAAAAAGGATGTTGACAACCTCGAGCGGGTACAGAGGAGGGTGACCAGGATGGTTGAAGGTCTGGAAGAAATGTCTTATGAATAACGGCTTAGTGAAGTAGGAATGTTTAGCCTTTCAAAAAGAAGGCTGGTGGGGGGGGGATTATCAGCAATTAAGCAACAAATATAACATTTTCTTGTGCTTGACACAGAGCAGTGCAGCAGTAGCGTGCAGATAAAATGTCAGTATTGATATAAAGTATTGCAGAGTTAGGTTATGAAAAGACAATGACAATGGGTAGAGTAAAAACTCATATATTCATATATACATCAAAAAATATATACAGCATAACAACCAAGCAATATTTACAACAGATAAACAGAGTGTGGGGTTCTGTTCTCACTATAACAGACCCACCTAACATATGGCAAGCTAGTGCTTTTATACAGTTCAGCACCCATCAGATATGAGTCATCACTAATTACAGTCTGATGCAATCTGATGTAACCATTATGTTATAAATTCTTCCACCTGTGCTTCATCACGTAACATGCCTGTGATTACTTATCTCTTACACTTGTGGATTAACATCATGAGACTGCAGAATCTAACTGCCTCCATTTTACAACTCTCTTTCCACTATCTGTTAAATATGCATAACATATATTTTATCAACTTTTACATATCTTGACAGGATATGATAGCTATGTTTAAATATTTGAAAGGACATCATATTGAAAAGGGAACAGGTTTGTTTTCCATGGCTTCAGAGACTAGGACTCAGGGCAATGGTTTCAAACTACAGGAAAAGAGATTCAATTTGAACATTAGGAAGAACTTCATGATGGTTAGAGCTGTTGGGCAGTGGAATATGTTGCCATGGAGGGTGGTGGAGTCTCCTTCTTTGGTGGTTTTTAAGCAGAGTATGGATGGCCATGTGTCAGGAGTACTGTGATGGGAGTTCCTGCATGGCAGGGGGTTGGACTGGATGGCCCTTGAGGTCTCTTCCAACTCTAATATTCTATGATTCTATGAAATCAAACGGGGTGCAATGCATCCTGGGAATTGAAGTCTTCCTCAATTTTTTTTTGTAACTCGAGGCATCCCATAGGAAATTTTCGTATCTCAAGGTTTTTTGCAGAAGACTTCCATTCCCAGCGTGCATTGCGCCCTGGATGAATTTCCCTTTGTATCTTCAGTTTTTTGCAACTAGGGGCATTCGTAACCTGATGTACCGCTGTATTTATATTTTTATTTAATTTGTTTTCAACTTTCTTATTTTTTCAAACCATTTCTAGTCATGGGGCAGATAGTCAAGTGTGTATATGGCTACAAATTGCACTTTGTTATTGTCACATTAAAATTACAGAATAAAATATATTTTTTAGTCATCAGCAGTGCAGATTCTGCAGCCGTACCTAAATCATCTCAGCTTCCATTATTTCTTTTGGGAAAATTTGCTTTGATATACGAGTGTTTTGGTTTACAAGCATGTTTCTGGAACAAATTATGCTCGTAAACAATGGCATTACTCTATTTATTTTCTCATTTATGAGTTCAAATGCCACATATATTTGGGGGTCTTGATATGTACTGCTCTTTACCTTTACAAAACAGTGACCCAAATGTGATGTTAACCTCAACTAGGAGTGGCCCTTTGAATCAATGAAGCTTAACAGAAGTATTCGCTTTTCAGCTTCCCATTGATTCAGTAGGCCTACATTTGTTGAACTTAGTTGAACTTAGGCCAATGCTAATAATAGGCCAATAATAGAATTCTAGAATTCTTAATGTGTGACATCAAAGAATGAGTTATTTATTTATATTTTATTTCAGAGTATTTGTATCCCGCCTTTCTCCATGGAAATGGAGGAGTAATGAGGGATAATATACAGTCCAGTACAATTAATACATGTTCAAGTATTGAGAACAGGGAATTGCGGGACATCTTACAACATTATTAGACAACATTACATTAAAGCTACAAGAGAACACAAGCAGTTAAAAGGAGAGTAAAGTTCCATGTAAAGTTATGAGTGATAGATACTAACATTGAAAAGAGAGTGTCGATGTAATCATACAAGATTCTAAGTAGTTATAAACACAAAATCTATGTGATCCTATAGATTCATGTAAAGACGCATAATAGGTAGTCTATTTTTCAGGGAAAGCTTGCCTGAAGAGAAAGGTCTTTGCCTGTTTCTGGAAAGATAAGAGAGATGAGGCAGTCCTAACCTCTAGTAGGAGGGAGTTCTAGAGTCTGGGCGCAGCAGCCGAGAAGGTCCTTTCATGGGTTCCCACAAGACATACCTGTGAGGGTGGCAGGATGGAGAGAAGGGCCTCTCCTGATGACCTTAACACCCGAGTTGGTTCATACTGTGATATTTGATCTTTGAAGTAGCTAGGCTCCAGGTTGTACAGTTGCTTTGTAGGTCAAGGTCAGCACCTTGAATTGTGCCCCATAGCGGTGCATACAGGAAACCCCAATATTAAGGTTCCCTCTAAGATGCACAGCTCTGTCTCCCTCCACGCAGGGTTCTTTCCCCCCTGTGCACCTACAGTGATTGTTTTCAGCCCCTCACAGCGGTGAATTGTGCACATACCGGGGTGAACTTGCATACACGAGAGGCACAGCCTTACCTAGTGGAGCTAAAAAATAGGGGAAACATTGCCCAGGACCCATCCTTAGCATCTGCCAACATAGATTTTTAAAAATCTGGAAACCCTGTCGAGCTGCAGCTGTTCAGTGGCTAAAATTTTGTTTCTTAGCATACTAACTCACACTAGAGAAGGCTCACGGAATAAATGGGAATTTGATAAGTCTCCCATAAATTCCATTGATTCAAATTGGCTACTCTAATTGCAACTTACTGTAGCATACAAATCACAATTAGACTAAGTCCACTTAAATCAATAGGAAGTTAGAGAAAAGTTGACTCACCAGATCTCCATCATTCAATGGGCCTACTCTGATGCAATTTACTACTAAACACGATTTTGGCCACTGCCAACAGTTTTGGACTAAATGGATCACTCTTCTACTTGCCATAAGTCAGCTTCCTGTGTCTTGTTTTTGTTTGAAGTAGTGATTTTGCAATGAGTAATACATCAAAAGTAAAATTGTTTTTCCAAACCCTGACAGAAATATCAGATTTTTAAATCAAAAACATAATATTTCTAAATTCTTCAAAACAAACTCCTTGTGGAAGAGCCTGCATATATCTATATGCAAAGAGCTCAGTGAACCATCCATAATTACTAAATAATTATTTATACTGGAAAAAGTTAGGATTTTAAAAAGCAGACACTTTCAACGGATATACTCTGGAAAAAGGAATTATGCCCAGGGACATTGTTGGGAAGACACTGGCTACCAACCCAGTTCTAGCCATTTACTTACTCCAAGGCAATGGAGGTAGCAAGTAACATCATTTTTCTCTACCACCATTGATTTGGCATAAAATCGCCCCCAACAGCTTTTCAGAATAGTCAAAAGTCTGCTACACGCTGACCCACAGGCAGATAACACAGACCATTCTGTATCTCGCTGAGAAGAGTTTGCACAACACTTTATAGGCAAAATTGAACAGATCCGGGCTACCTTGGATGCAGCTATTGATTCAGACCCTATCAATAAAACACTCCACCCTCCTTGTCCTGTATTAATAGATGACTTTCAGCTCCTACAGCTGGATGATGGGTCAAGACCCTTGGGGAGGTGAGAGCCACCACATGTGTGTTGGATCCTTGCCCCTCATGGATCATAAAAGCTTCCAGAGACGGCATGGCATACTGGTTAGGAAGAGTAGTGAATGCCTCCTTACAGCAGGGCAGGATTCTGGCATTATTAAAGGAGTCAATAGTAAAACCGCTGTTTAAAAAGCCCTCCTTAGACCCAATGATACTGAACAATTACCAACCGGTGCCGAATATTCTATTCTTAGGGAACGTCCTAGAGCGGGTTGTGGCCTCACAGCTCCAGAGGTTTCTGGATGAGATAAACTACCTGGATCCATTTCAATCTGGCTTCAGGCCTGGCTATGGGATTGAGACGGCACTGGCTGCATTGGTAGATGACTTACACAGGGAAATGGATAGGGGATCTGTGTCCCTTTTGGTTTTGCTAGACCTGTCAGCTGCTTTTGACACTCTAGACCAGGGGTCTTTTGAACACTCCACCACCACCCATGGGGGCCGGATCCCAGTCCAAAAGCAGCTGCAGAGGCTGGCTTGCTCACAAATGGGGGTAGGTGGGGGGGGTTACAATTGCCCAGGGGCCGGATTCAAAATCCGGCCCCGGGGCCTTAGGTTGAGGACCCCTGCTCTAGACCATGGCATCCACCTGACTCGTTTCTCTGAAATGGGAATTGGGGGTACTGCATTAAAATAGCTCCGGACCTTCCTGCAGGATAGAACGCAGAAAGTGGTGTTAAGTGATTTATGTTCGATACCATGACCGCTGACCTGTGGAGTTTCCCAGGGTTCTGTCCTGTCTCCTATGTTATTTAACATCTACTGTATATGTAACCACTGGGGAGATTATCAGGTCTTTTGGGGTCAGGTGCCACCAGTATGCCGATGATACCCAGCTCTACCTCTTGTCACCTCTGGATTCTAAGGGAGCTACTATTTCAACTTTACATGAGTGTTTAGCTGCAGTAATGAACTGGATGAGGGTGAACAAAATGAAACTAAACCCAGACAAGCCAGAGGTGCTCCTGGTCAGTCGAAAGGGAGAACAAGGGATAGGGATGCAATCTGTATTGGATGGGGTCACCCTCCAATTGAAAAATCAGGTACGCAGTTTGGGGGTGCTCTTGATCTTGGTATAGCTGTGGCCAGGAGCATCCAATTAAGGCTAGTACACAAGTTACACTCCTTTCTTGAGAAACCAGCTCTGGCCAAAGTGACTCATGCCCCAGTGACATCCCGGCTAGACTACTGTAATGCACTCTATGTGGGACTACCGATGAAAAGTCTCAGGAAACTTCAATGCGTCCAAACTGCAGCAACCTGAGTGCTGACTGGGGCGGCGTACAGAGTTCACATTACATGCTTATTAAAACAGCTACGCTGGCTGCCAGTCAGCTATCGGGCACAATTCAAGTTGTTGAGCTTGACCTACAAAGCACTGTATGACCTGGGGCCTAGCTAACTCAAAGATCGAATCTCACAGTATGAACCAACACCGATGTTAAGATCATCAGGAGAGGCCTTTTTCTCCATCCTGCCACCCTCACAGGTACGTCTTGTGGGAACACATGAAAGGGCCTTCTCGATAGCTGTACCCAGACTCTGGAACTCCCTCCCACTAGAGGCCAGGACTGTCTCATCTCTGTTGTTGTTCCAGAAACAGGCAAATACTTTTCTCTTCAGGCAAGCTTTCTCTGAATCATAGACTACCTATTATGTGTCTTTTATATGAATCTATAGGTTCACATAAACTTTGTGTTTATAACTACTTATAACATTGTAGCTTTAATGCAATGTTGTCTATTAATGCTGTAAGATGTCCCTCAATTCCTTGTTCTCAATACTTGAACATGTCTTAATTGTATTGGACTCTATATTATCCCTCATTACTGTAAGCCGCCGTGGGTCCTTTTCCAAGAAGAAAGGCGGGGTAAGAATACTCTAAAATAAAATAAAATAAAATAAAATAAATTTAAATATTAGTTAAGGCTGTTATACATTTCTCAGGTTTTATAAGAACATTATTAACAGTCACAATGGCATTACTTTAAAATTTGTTGAATCGTATCGATATACACTAATGCCTCAAATTACGAATGCCTTGAATTACTAAAAACTTGAATTACAAAAAGAAATCCGGTGGTATAGAGAAATTTCCAATTACAAAAGTTTTTTTAATTACGTAATTAATAGTTTTTCAAGACATTTGTATGGGAAGTCTGTCCCGACCCAGCAAAGCAGGGGGAAGAGCTTCCCTCCTTTCATGGGTTGCCGGGAAACCCCCTCAAGCAACTGGCAGCCAAGCTGTCAAAATCACCTGGCTGTCGGCTGTGATTTTGAGAGCTCAGCGGCCGCAGTGCTTTTTCCTTCAGCAGGCACTGGAAAGCAGGACGCCAGCCGGGGGAGGATCCGGCAGGTGGTGACTCTTCATTAGGCAGTGAAGTCCTGTGTGTTTCCCTACACTGAAAAAAGGTAGATATGTTTGATCAAATTGATTTTCTGTTCCGACTTCTGAGATTGCTCTCAAACTGTGTCCCTGTAACTGTCACCAAAATTAAAATGACACCTTATTATATTCACTTCCAAAAGCACTATCTCAATATATCCCCAGCACCTTCTTTAGTCTTTACTTAGCATCTCTAACTCCCCATTTTTTTTGCTGTATCTCTGGGGATGTCTACATTTCTTTAAAAAACCATAATATGTAAGATTTTAATTTTAGTTTGAGTCGTGTGATTTTTCAGTCATTTCCCTTGTCCCCACTGAGTAACTGAAATATATACCTTCTCTTAATATACCAATTCAGGAGGCTATATATTTTCAACTTGAGTACTTAAATCAGATACACATGGAGAGGCCTCCCTTTTAAAATTGTCTCTAAGGTTCACCATAGGCTTACGTTTGTCAAAAAGACAGCATGCTAAAATAAATTGCCCTCTGGTGGCTGTTTATTTTAACTCACTTCCTAGGAAAATAAAACGAGTCAGGGCAAAATAAATGCAGATTTTGGAATTCATTGTGTGAACGTGAAACTCAGCATGGTTTTTAAAACAGGTCAAATTCCAGAGTTTTTGGCTGTGTGACCAGTCCCCTTTATTAGTGAGAAATATCTACCATTAGATTGGTGTACTAAGCTGGTGTTTGGTTTTTGGTAACACTTATGGTAAAATGTAATTTCAGAATTTCAGTCATTCTCAGACTGATTTCTCAATTTTGCAAAGTGCAGTTTAAAATTAACCATGTACTCTCCACAGTGCCTTCGTGCAATATCATTACAGTATATATATTTGTATTTAATTGTGTGTGCACCTGTGAGCAAAATGCTACTCAGTTGACCTTCCTGTGCAACTTAATGTTATGGACCACAAGACCTTCCTGTAGAAGTGATTACTAAAACATGAAACCATACTCACATAGTCTCCTGCTCAGTTTGGTGGCCCTAAAATCCAATTTTGAGGTTCTTTGGGGTCTTATAAATAATATTGATTATTCAATCTTTTCAATTGCACAGGAGCTAACAGCAAGATTTATTTTCTGTCAGCTGAGAAACAAAAACATTTATTTACAAAGAGCACTAAAGAAGAACCAGCAAGCACAACATATGCTTTCCCATAAACGCAAATGTGCTCAGTGTGGCTGTGGCTTTCTGGGTATGTGGTTAGAATGTGTACAGTTTGTGGATGTAAAGCAGGTAACTAATGACTTGTGTATTATTATTATTATTATTATTATTATTATTATTATTATTATTATTATTATTATTATTATTATTATTATTATTATTATTATTATTATTATTAACATATTTCTGTTACCAGAAATCCATTGGTATAAATTTCAACAGCAAATTGCCACAAGTTAAAAAAGTTGGTGTAGGCATTGCTTGTCACTTACTGAATCATGCTGGTATATAATAGCAAATGCCTATGTTAACTTCTTAACTTGTGACAGTCTGCTGCCCAAAGTGATGCTGATGTAGTTATGTTGGCAGGCATAATTGACTGAAATCTGGCCATTTTTCTCTGAGAAAGATTCTGGTGCCTTACAGCAATGGGCACATTTCCCATGTAAGCCAAAATAATAAAAAGAATGTGTCTGCAGTATAAAACTACATCTCCAAACATATACAGGGAATAATTGTTAGGCATAATAATTGAAATCAGACATTCATACTCCATAAAATGATTAAGAATAGAGAAGTACGGTAATCTTAATTTTTTGCTCTTCTATTTTAAAAACTATTTTATTCATCAGCAATACAAAGAGAATGAACATACCAGTGTGGGTTATATGCTTCTTTAGGTAGAGTTAACATCTTGTTAAAATTGTCCTCCAATACATGGAATCAGCTGAGTCAGTAGTTGGTTATTTTGTAAATTGCAGTTTATGTGAGTAAACTGATCTTATACTTCAAAGATGTCACCTGACTGACCAATAACTGATTTGAAATAGAATATATTAGCAACTGAGGTCCTCATAATCCCAGTGAGAAGTAAATGGCTTGAATGCCATTGGTTGACTCATTTTTCCCTGTCAGCTCTACAATTTTTAAGTGTCCTCTTAAACTTAATTTGTTTTAAAATGATAACTTGAAAGAAAGAAAGAAACAAAGAAAGAAAGAAAGAAATTGCTTCACTCCGAAAATGTTTGTATTGGAGATCTGTGTTTAGGGATAGTGTAATTTTAGACCAGCACATCCTTGGATCACAAATTGAACTGAGTCCCAATAAATGTATTAGTTTAATTCATATTATGATTAATTTTATTTATAATTAATATGTAAAATGTCTGAAATCCTATTGAAACATGTTTTATATGCCTGATGGTGCAATGAGCAGTAATCCTTCAGAAATCAAACTATCCAAACTTCTTTCCCCCAAAGTCTTGAGTCTCCCATATAACCTCATTCACCATCAGGAAGACATGGGGATGATGGAACAGGAGGTGGAAGTCTTTAATTAATGGAAAATTAATTAATGGAAATTGTCACTTCTTTGATGATTTCATTGATGTTGGTAATATCCTGTCCAATGGCTCCTGCTGCTTTCCTACAGTGAAAGAGATTATATGGGAACTTCACAGAATTTCAGCCACTGAATATTTATAATTGCCCTCCCCCCAACCCTCTCAAAAAACCTCCCTCGTTGCTACCTTCTCCTCTTCTGTTTGCTGATGTTTTCCTGCCTCTCATGCATCTTTGGGTGAGTGTCACAAAGCTTCTCCTTGATGTATACTGTCCTTTGTTTAAAAAATCAGAATGAAAACACAACTCAGAAAAATGGGTCTAAGGGCCTTTTTACATTACCCCTAAGATCCTCTGGCCACTTAAATTCGGACCAGAGATCTTAGGGGTTCGTCGCTCTTTGGGCGTTCCCACCCCCCTCCGCTCTTCCTGGTTGCTGGCTGCGTGGGGGAGGGAGAAAAAGAGAAAGAAAAGCATGCCGCTCACCGCTCACTTCGTTCTGCCTCTCGTCTCTGTAAAAGTAGCTCTTAAAGGGGCGGGAGCCAAACAACAACAAACAGAAGCAAGGAGAGCCCCGCACTCACTATCCTTACACCGGATCAAATAATTTTCACCTCCAAAAAGCAGGTACCTGAAAGCTGCGCTGGGACGCGCTAAAGTGGGCGGGGTCGCACTTAATTTCCTGTTAACTCCGGAGCTGGTGGGTAAACATTTTTAAGCTCCGGAGCTGGGAGCCATTTGCCCCGGAATTTAGGGGTCGTGTATAAATGCCCTAAATCACAAGTCACAACCGAGATTTTTTTTTAAAAAAAACCCCAAGTCCTGTCCAAATCAAGTCACCAGTGTGACTCGAGTGCAACTCAACAGTGACTTGAGCAATTCAAGTTTCCATCACTGCTAAATAACAAATAATTAGGCTTATTTTTAAAAGCCATGGTGATTAAAAACAGTTTTGTAAAATGCAGACTCATCACAATATATTATGATTGCTAAAGTGACTTAGTATTGTATAAATTTGGATCAAAATCTCTGTGCAGCAAGGGCAGAAATGTTGCAAACTTGAGCAGAGAAATTAAAAGCAGACATTTCACACTACAGTACCATAGATATAATCCTAAATTTCAACTGACTTTATATAAGGTACCCTCCTGTATTCAAATATCTCATTACACTAGAGGCAAAACATTGGCTGCAAACAAGGTGCTATCTGATGTGTGCATCAACCCCTACACATGGGGCTTTCTCAACCCCATGTACCTGTTGTGACCATTTTTGTTATGGTTGCAAAGGAACCCACGGAGAGTGGTGGTGGAGTTTTGCACACACAGAGAAAATAACCCCATGCAATGGGGACAAAAATTAGAGGGCACGTTGGTTGCAAACCAGCATAAGACAGCAGGCTGTATGAGTGATCAAGAAAATGGGAAAAGTAACAATAGAAAGGAGATGACCCTCTAAGAATGGTGAGTTGTTATGTGTAATCCCTGAATAGGGCTGATCTAGTTTCAGGTTCATAACAAATCATGATTATTTAGATGCTGCTGATATATGGGTCGAGAAAAAAGCATGGTTATGTTACACCTGAACCATCTGTTTAACTTTGGTATGAACAACACAGAGTACAGCATCTCTTTGTCCGTGTGTCACTGTCGAAATGCCTGAATCAGAAGCATATGCTCCCATTTAACCAGCTCTAATAATACCATGGTGACACAACATCCACATACTTCTGTTTTATTTATATATATATAAAACTATGTATATATAATTGACTACGTTTTGTCTCTGTATAAAGGATGTAAGATCATGGAACTTCAGAGTCTCCATACAAAACCTGCTACTACACTTTATAATATAATTTGATATTTCTCCTGGAGCAGGTCCCCAAAAGGACAAGTGCATGATGCCCTTTCTAGAGACATGAACTGAAGTGGCAAGTCTGATGCTGTTTTCTAACACCTCATCAACAGCACTATGACATCTTGATTTTCACTTTCACTGTTCTGTTTCTCCAATTATTAATTTTTGGACGCCACTCAATAAATTTAGCTTTTCTTGCATGGCTGCTGGCCCACTTCCTCACCAGATTGTGTAGCACTGGATTGCTCTTCACATATGCAGGTTTCCTGTGTAGGCTCTATCCATGTGCTGCAGTTTCTTACTAATTAGTGATAAATGTGCATCAAGACTTTGTTAGAGCAGTTGTGAAGCTCATAGAAACATTATTAATTTAAGTGCTAGTTCTGCCAACTCTTTGCTAATTTGATTCAAACTAATTCGAATGTTAATGTTAGTGTATTGAGTATCATGAGGAAGGTTCATAAGGAGTCTTCAGTTTGTTGTTTGTAACTGCAGTTTATGTATTCGGTAAAGTGCTGTAATTCCAGTGCAATGCAATGTAATGCTTTTCTTCTTCTTTTCCTTAAAAGCGAATGAAGACTAGCAGAAACCTGGATCTCTTACCTGTCAGGGTACTTCTGTGTTCATACAAATGCTTTAACCGTCGTGACCATGGACTCTTTGGAATTGCTGTACCCTAGACCAAACAATGAATTGCAAGTCTCAACCAGTTTGTAACTGTTGTGGCATTCTTGAGAACTTACACTGAACTTAACATTTGGTGCTACATCAATATACGATTGAAAATACATGGTTACACTGAGGCAGTGGTGGGCAGGAATTATTCCCTACAGCTGTGCAGGGCTAGTGGTTTGTTTTGGCAGTCCTGACTCTGCTTCTGAAAATGATGACTCAAGTAATGGCATTGTTTAACAGTGAGGTAAAGGTTTAAAATGTAAACTCTTCATTAATGTGGGTTACTGTGGTTTCTTAGGCAGCTATGTTATCATAACCCTTATACCCTAATATGAAATTCTGATAAGTGTCCTCCCCCTCCAAACTCTAGGGTCTGAACTTAAAAGTGCACAAGTATCTGGTGATTCTGTAGAGTTTGATTTCCAGTCCATTATAAATCCTGTTTTCTGTAAGTTTATAACTTGGCTTTAACATTTGGCATGCAAAATTTTAAACACAGGACAAAATGCGTTGCAGTGTTTGAAAAGAAAAAGAAGCAAGAGAAAAAGTTAAACAGCAGATATAAAGAACAACAACGGGTCTTGTGACACCTTAAAGAATGACACATTTTATTTTATATACTATCTTATGGTCTATAGTCTTCTTCATGGCTTCTTTTCTCATAGAAAAAGTCTTTGTGTGATGGCCAGTTTTGGGAATCAAATAACATCACGGGGAAGTTAAATAGGGTATTTGTAAGCTAACTGATGGTTCAGCTTTTGCTATTGAACTTTCTCTTTAATGCCTGTGGATGTTTTAAATGTTTCTGTACTGTAGTTTCTTAAAATTTATAACTTGGCTTGTCATCTCAGCCTAATTCATGTAATCTCCTATAGCTAATTACAACTTCAGAAAACAGAACTGTTGCACGAACGTTTTCCTAAATAAATGCATGCAGTTAACTTGAGTGCCTACATATAGAGATTGAGCTGCGTGTAAACTAAATGGAAAAAGACTTACCAGTACTTCAATTTAGAATAATAAGTAGGGCCATGCACTTACCTACACTGCAGGAGTTTAATATGCACTAACACTCTGTTTAAATAAAAAGGCTCTTCAGAATACAAGCAGAATGTTTTGTAATTGAAACCATCTATCAGCAGCAGTATAGACTGGTAAATATATTATACAATTTTAGATAATACGACGTATTGGACAGAAAAGGTTTGAAATTATTCCCTTCACACAATTTATAGATTTAAATTTGAAAACATGGAGCACGAACCATACATATATAAATGAAGTTCTTTGTACTGGTAGGAAATCAGCACAGGGCTCAGCACAAGAGATGGGAATGAACAGGTGACCCAAAAGGGCAACCACTCCGAGGCTGTGCCCTGGCTTTGCTGCCCTGCCTCTTTCAGGCACTTCCTCTGAATGGGCACCAGCCAGAGGAGTGGGGTGCCAAATCACCAAAGATGTGTTGAGCCAGACCAGCACGAGCAGCCAAACCATTGGTTTGTGCCCATCACTGGTCAGCACATTTTGTTCCTTAGTGCTGCCTAAGTTGGGTTAGGAACCCTGAGCTCAGTCAAAGAAGAGAGTAGAGATATATTTGTTTTTATGTGCCGCAAAATCAGAACCAACTTACATAGGCCCAAACAGGGCATTTGAGAAGTGGTTTTACCAGTTTCACATCCACAGTGGGTTTCCCTGACTGAGCAAGGATTCCAGTCTAGTCTTGAGTCCTACTAGTCCATTATCTACTACACCACACCTACAAATGTAATCTACAAATGTGATACTGTACATGAGAAACAATGAATAAAGAAGGAATTAACCATTGTTTATTGTTACATCCTAAAAGATCAAATGTTCTCCCAGCGTTCCTGTACCGGGAGACTCCAACAACATCTGCCACCCCCACACCTTTGGGGTGAGAGCCAGAAGGGGCTGCTTGCAGCTTTTCCCTGTGGGTGCTGTTTGGCTTTGGAGTCCCTGCCGTCTCCTCAGGACCAGGACCCTGGGACTCGGCTGCCTAGACTCCCCACACCTCCCTGCTTAACACCTGCCACCTGGCCCAGGGAGGAAAGGGCTTGAAAAGGCCGGGCTGCCAGGGACTGTCGGACCAGCGTTCCTGTGCCGGGAGACTCCAACAACATCTGCCACCCCCACGCCTTTGGGGTGAGAGCCAGAAGGGGCTGCTTGCAGCTTTTCCCTGTGGGTGCTGTTTGGCTTTGGAGTCCCTGCTATCTCCTCAGGACCAGGACCCTGGGTCTTGGCTGCCTGGACTCCCCACACCTCCCTGCTTAACACCTGCCACCTGGCCCAGGGAGGAAAGAGCTTGAAAAGGCCGGGCTGCCAGGGACTGTCGGACCAGCGTTCCTGTGCCGGGAGACTCCAACATCTGCCACCCCCACGCCTTTTGGGTGAGAGCCAGAAGGGGCTGCTTACAGCTTTTCCCTGTGGGTGCTGTTTGGCTTTGGAGTCCCTGTTGCCATCAAGTATAAGAGATAGGACCCACAATAGAACTAAGGGAACAGGAAGGGGGGAGGGCAATGGATGGGGCAGCCTTTGGTATTATGCTGGGTAGGGGAAGGTATGGTGGTAGGAGTGGAACATGCCTAGGAGAAGAGAGTTTAGATACCTCACATCTATCCCCTCTTCTGGTTCCACCCCTAGCCAGAAGGAATCAGGTGACCATATCAGCGAGCCCACAAGCCACACGGTGCTGTTGTTGAATGCCATGTTGGTACAAAATAAGACCGCCCTCATCCATGATGTCATTCTGGATGAGGGTGCCGACTTGGCATGTATTACCGAGACCTGGGTGGGAGAGGAGGGTGGTGTTCCCCTCTCCCAGCTATGCCCACCTGGGTACTTGGTCCAGCACCAGTGTCGCTTGAAGGGTCGGGGAGGGGGAGTTGCTATAGTCTATCGGAGTTCTATCTCCTTGACCAGACTTCCTGTCCCCTTGGGAGGAGGCCTGGAGGGCCTGTACTGTGTGTTGGGCTCACGAGACAGATTGGGGATTCTGCTGGTGTACCGCCCACCCTGCTGCGTACCAACAGTCTCCCTGCCTGAGCTGACGGAGGTTGTCTCGGACCTGGTGTTGCGGACCCCCAGGCTGTTGGTACTGGGGGACCTCAACATCCATGCTGAGGCAGCCTTGAATGGGGCAGCTCAGGACTTCATGGCCGCCATGACAACCATGGGGCTGTCTCAATATGTCAACGGCCCAACGCATGAGAAGGGTCATACTTTAGACCTGGTATTCTCAACGGGATTGGAGGATGGTGGTCTGGATGTGGAGGGGTTGGTTCTAATTCCATTGTCATGGTCAGACCACTTTCTGGTCAAGTTTAGGCTATTAGCTTCTTCTACCCTCTGCAAGGGTGGGGGATCTATTCAGATGATCCGCCCTCGGAGACTAATGGATCCAGATGGTTTCCTGAAAGCTCTGGGGGATTATCCATCTGATATGGTCGGCGCTCCTGTTGAAGCTCAGGTCACCCTATGGAATAGGGAAATGTCCCGGGCGGTTGACACGATTGCACCTAAGCGCCCTCTCCCCTTACGCAGAGCCCAGACAGCTCCTTGGTATACATCTGAGCTGCGGGCAATGAAGCAGGAGGGGAGACGGCTGGAGCGCAAGTGGAGAAAATATCACTGTGAGTCCGATCGAACACGGCTTAAAGCCCATTATCGGGCCTATTCCGTGGCGATACGGTTTGCGAAAAGGCAATATTTCACAAACCGTATTGCTTCTTCAGAGTGCCGTCCAGCAGAGCTGTTTCGGGTGGTCTGAGACCTTCTTCAACCGAGAAATACGATGGAGGTTCTGGACCACTCAGCAGCCCGCTGTGATGAGTTTGCTGTCCACTTTGAGGAAAAAATCGCTCAGATTCGCAGGGAATTGGACTCCACTATTGGTGCAGAATCAAGGGATGTGTCCAGTGTGCCGTGCTTAGGTCTAGTATTATTGGATGAGTTTCAATTATTGAGATCTGAGGATGTGGACAGGGTGCTTGGATCTGTCCGTGCTACCACTACGCCACTCGACCCTTGCCCTTCTTGGGTAATTGAAAGATCTGCCAGGGGAGTTCGCACCTGGGTCCTGGAAGCTGTAAACGCCTCATTAAGAGAGGGAGTGGTCCCTGCTGCCTTAAAAGAGGCAGTAATTAGGCCACTCCTTAAAAAACCTAACCTGGACCCAGGGCTGGTGGTTAACTACCGTCCAGTAGCGAACCTCCCTTATTTGGGCAAGGTGTTGGAGCGGGTGGTAGCCGGGCAACTCCAGGCACTGCTGGATGAAACTGATTTTCTGGATCCATTTCAATCTGGTTTCAGGCTGGGTTTTGGTACAGAGACTGCCTTGGTCGCCCTGTATGATGACCTCTGCCGGGAGAGAGACAGGGGGAGTGCAACCCTGTTGATACTCCTGGACCTCTCAGCGGCTTTCGACACCATCGACCATAGTGTCCTTCTGGATAGGCTGGCCAGGTTGGGAGTCGGAGGCACCGCTTTGCGGTGGTTCCATTCCTTCCTGGCTGACCGTGTCCAGAAGGTGGTGCTGGGGGACAGTTGCTCTGCCCCGTGGCATTTATGTCATGAGGTTCCTCAGGGCTCTATACTGTCTCCCATGCTGTTCAACATTTACATGGAACCACTGGGAGAGGTCATCAGGAGTTTTGGGCTGAGGACTCAGCAATATGCTGATGATACTCAGCTCTACCTCTCGTTTTCCACCAATCCAGGTGAGGCGGTTTCTATGCTGAACTCGTGTCTGGACCAGATAATGGACTGGATGAGGGTTAACAAATTGAAACTCAATCCAGACAAGACGGAAGTGCTGTTAGTGGGTGCTTCGCCAGACAGGTTAGAGGGCCACTTCCCTGTTCTGGACGGGGTTGCACTCCCCCTAAGGGACAGGGTCCGCAGCTTGGGGGTGCTCCTGGACCCCGGTCTAACTCTGGAAGCCCAGGTGGACTCGGTGGCCAGGGGTGCCTTTCTCCAGCTGCGGAAAATATATCAGCTACGCCCCTACCTGGATGAACGGAGCCTCATAACAGTTACGCATGCACTGGTAACATCCCGTATTGATTACTGCAATGCGCTCTACATGGGGCTGCCTTTGAAGACGGTTCGGCGATTGCAACTGGTTCAGAATCGTGCGGTGCGGCTAGTAAGTGGTGGGGCCGCTAGGGATCACATCACGCCGATTCTACGTAGCCTACATTGGTTACCAGTTGCTGCCCGAGCCCAATTCAAAGTGCTTGTTTTGACATATAAAGCCCTAAATGGCTTAGGACCTGGATACCTGAAGGACCGCCTCCTTCCATATGAACCTACCCGGCAATTAAGATCAAGCCAGGGGGCCCTCCTGAAAGAGCCATCCCTCAAGGAGGTAAGAGGGATGGCTTGCAGACACAGCGCCTTCTCGGCAGCTGCCCCCAAGCTATGGAATGCCCTCCCAAGTGAGATCCGCCTGGCGCCAACACTGATGACATTTCGGCGCCAGGTAAAAACCTTCCTGTTCCAGAAGTTTTTTAATTGATACAATTTAGATTGTGGGTCTTCTGATGGCAAATTTAGTGTGATGTTTTAGTATAAGGTTTTTATTGTTGTTTTAATTATTTATTGTTGTTTGATGTTTTTAACTGTTTTAATTCCTTGATTGTAAGCCGCCCAGAGACCTTTGGGTAGTGGGAGGCATATAAATTGTAAAAATAAATAAATAAATAAATAAATAAATAAATATCAATTTAAACAGATTACCACAACGGAATAAAAACTCATACCAGATATCAGAACATCAGTTAATATTCTGAGTGTGACACAGCTTGCTGCTTGCATGAGTTCTCTCTCTCTCTCTCTCTCTCTCTCTCTCTCTCTCTCTCTCTCTCTCTCTCTCTCTCTCTCTCTCTCTCTGTGTGTGTGTGTGTGTGTGTGTGTGTGTAGAATCCACTTTAAAACATGATTATAACTGCATGGGGGTTGGGGAGAAACCAGGATAAATTAGATTAAATGTAAATATACCAATGCTGCACAGATACTGACATTGATGCCTCACTTGGCTATTTATATCAAGAAATGGAATCCCACGCCCCTTAAGAAGGAAATGTCCTACACTTTGAAACTTTCAATATTACATTACTTAGCTTCATCAAGAAGATTCTGTTAATATTAAATTCTGGTTTCACTTTGCTGAGATAAACTGTGAAGGCTCACCGCATGCATTTCACTTATATTATGGAGCCATTACTGGAAGTGCTTAGTTGTTGTTGGTTGTTTTTTTTCATTCTTAATTTTGCATTAGAGCAGAGACAACTTGAGCTGCACTTTCATCTTGATTTATGGTTACTTGAGTTTTGTAGAGTTCTCTTGCAAAATCAGTTTTGTAGAAAATGAACTGAATGGAGTTCAAAAGGAAGCAAATAGAATACTGTACCAATAAATTCAAAATTAAATTGCATCTTGTTAATATGCATTTTTATTAGAAACTGACCTTTGCCAAGGCATGCTCCATTTCTTTATCTATTTTATTTATATGGAGAAGAAAATATCTGGCTGCTTGACTCATATGTTCGAAGTCACAGCTGTCTGCAGATTGTTTTCATTCCTAACGCAATGAGAAAAACATCTTGTGCAGTAGCGCTGAATGTGCTGTTTCCAAAGAAATAAGTGCTGTTTAGGTCACGTTGCCTTCTCCCCAGAGGACTGGAAGACTTGAAAGAAATAATTCACAAGCTGCTACCATTGGTATGGATTAATACAATTATCTCTGATGTAGGGTAGTAATCTTGTGATTTGTTTGAGGAATGGTGAAATTCCTTGTAGAAAAAGTTGATAATTTAGTTATACTTTAAGATAAACACAAACTGCTTTCGGCTGTGTTCTGTAAATTCCTTAAAAATTGTGTTATTAGAAATTTTGAATGGATAATTTTTTTTAGTGTTGTCCTCTATATGTCTATAAAGATGGAAGGTGCACTTAATTCATTGGGTTTTCACATGTTACACGGACAATTTTAGCCTTTGTATTGTGAGTGTTAATTTTATATAACTGGTTGCAATTCCTATTACAATAATAAAAATATATCCAGCTGCAGAGCCAGAGACTGGGAATTCAATTTCTTCACTGTGCCTTCCTGACAAGATCTGGATTCAGTGATTTATAGGATCCCTCCCAGCTCTGTAGTTCTAAAATTATTTCAGTTATTTAATTGGGGTATATTTCTTTTTCAATTTTCATATTGTATTTGAAGTGGCTTATATAGTATATAGTTCTAACAATGGTTGCAAGATTTGGTTGCTGGTTTCATACAGGAATGGACAACCTGTGGCCTGGCAAATGCCGGTCTACAGCTTCCATAGCCCTAGCCAGCATAGCAGAGAATAAGGGGTGATCTGGAGCCACAGTCCAGCAACATCTGGAAAGCCATGTATTGCCAATTCCTAATTTACCATTGGAACATAATTCAATGTTAACTTGTTAGTTTCACTGTGTTTGGTACATGTTCTTTTCCTAAATTAAAAAAAACAGTGTATAGGTGATATATTCAAAGCTAATCCTCTTTAGATGATCTTAATTATGTTTACTTTGTAATTAAAACTATAAATGCATATGTTAAACAATGCCCATTGTTTTTCTTAATAAATCTGGATATCATTTTTACCAAATCAGTAGTTTTACAGCTTTGAAATATGTCATCATATAATTATAACAAAAATACATTGCCTTAACACATATTCCAGCAAAACCTGATCACTGGTACTACTGTAGATATTTAAACATCAGTAGCTTTTCAATATGGGAGGGTGGGATTTGGGAGGGTGGCCATATTAATGTTAATTAATGTTTAATTTTAATATAACATTAATGTTACCTTTAAATGTCCTAAGATGCCTCTTCTAATTCCCTGTTTGTAACTTAAATTATGTCTTATGTTCTGGCCTGTATACTGTCCGTCATTATTGTAAGCCAACTTGGGTCCTTTTCCAAGAAGAAAAATGGGGTAAAATATTCTAAATAAATAAATAAATAAATAAATAAATAAATAAATAAATAAATAAATAAACTTAATTGGTTTCAGAAAGGTAAAAGAAAATAAATAGAAAAAGGCAAGATGTTTTTGACAACTTAAAGACTAACATGCTTTTTGACATAAGTTCTTATGGACAATAGCTAACTTCTACAGGTTATGGGTCACAGAATGGCAGAGTGATCTACAATCCACAAAACCTAATGCCAAATAAAATCTGTTATTTTTTAAGGTTCCACAAGGTTCCTTCTTTAAAAATCAAGGATCATATTTAGGATATCAATATGTGTACTCAGTTTAACCTTCATCCAGATTGGTGTGCATTGAGTGAGTTCCAGAGTACTTTTTGACCCCATGGAAATTCCAGTATATTGAGGGCTAGAAGCAGAAATGGCATTATATTTACTGTATATATTTTGTATTCTCTCAACTCACTGAGAATTCTAGTGTCACTACAAGCGAGACCAAACTGCACACAAGCCAGAATATGTCATTTCTTCTTGGCATCTTAGTTCACTGAAAAATAGCATGGGACATTTTTAGCCCTTTTCTCCAGCAAAAAGCAGATCTGTTGGGGCAAACGTTTCTGTTTAAAGAAAATGCCTGTAACCACAATTTGGAGATATTGTTCAAAATGGTCAGGTGACATACCTTGCATGGATTTTCCACTGAATATATTTATTTAATTTCTATACCACCCATCTGATAGCATAGCCAATTGGGGTGATTTACAAAGGTTAAAGACAATTAAAAACCAAGGTACACCATATATTAAAACTAAATAAACACAACCAATCATTACATAAAATAAATTAAATGCCTAGACACTTTGTCAGAATCTGGCTGAAATCCTGTTGGACTTGCCATAGTGTAAATTTATGCTTTTGTCAGTACATGGGGAGTTATGTCCACATAGTCCATATGTCTGATTATACAAATAGTTGTGCAATGAAACATGCAATGAAACACATGACTAGTTGCGCAACAAAGTCTATGTGAACCCATAGATTCATATAAAAGACACATAATGGTAGTCCATCATTCAGGGAAAGCTTGCCTGAAGAGAAAAGTATTTGCCTGTTTCTGGAAGGAAAACAGAGATGAGTCAGTCGTTGCCTCTAGTGGGAGGGGAGTTCCAGAGTCTAGACGCAGCAGTCGAGAAGGCCCTTTCATGGGTTCCCACAAGACATACCTGTGAGGTTGATGGGATGGAGACAAAGGCCTCTCCTGATGACCTTAACACCTGAGTCGCTTCATACTGTGAGATTTGATCTTTGAAGTAGCTAGGACCATCTTGGTGCAAATTTGCAATAGCTTGTTCAACTTTATGTTACACGGGTGTAACTCTTGCAGAAGTTTGAATATCTGGTAAAACTCCTTGTGTTATGCTGTAGAAGTACAGAGGTTCACAGAAGGGTATAGCTTCAAGTTCCCCAGATATCCCTTTCTCATTAATTATTAACACCTTATATTAAATATCACTTAAAGTCTCAATAATGTACTTTGAGACATTTGTAGGAGAAATAATAAAAAATGTTTCATCATTTACAGTTGTAAACAGTTCAACAGCAAGCTAACAGACTAAACATACTGTACTAAAGAGAAGGAAAAAGGAAATACAGTCAGCAGAGAAGCAGAGTTCTCACTGAATTCAAATGCAAGAAGGAACGATTAATGCTGCGCAGATTGACAGGCACCCCAGCCCAGAAACATTTCTCCCAATAAGTCAAACCACAAGCAGCATGCATGAAAACTCTAACAATAACTACACAACAGAATTTTGGACAACATCATAATGATCAGAACTTGGTGATGGCACTTTCCAAATTAATGGTTGAACTGCTGCAGAGGGAGATCGTTATTCTTATAGCCTCCAGGAGCACAAGGTTCAGAAAGTTTATCCAGTTATCCATTATCTGGTGATTCACTTTAGATGTTAAATGCTATTTATGTATGCTAGAATCTGAAAAGGGGTCCCTGACTATTTGGCTTCCATAACAGGTTTCATTTACTAATACAGTATGATTAATAATAACACAACCACAGACAAGCCTACTGACATGTAAATCATGATCTGGACTTGCCGATATAATTGTTCTGTAGGAATACAGCTGCCAAGGCAAAATGAGTAGATGTATAAAGATGGGAGATCTCTTTTCCATTTTGCAACAAATAAGCTGGCTGTGTAGAGAAACACAGGGAAGAAAAACATAGGTTAAGAAAAAACATAGGCTAAGTACCTTACTGTAGTAAACTATCAAAGCTAGATTTGGTGCCAACGTCAAGCCTAGTCTTGATGAAGGAAAGCTGTCAGGCCTGCATCCATTCCTACCTATCAGTAGCTGAACTGTCACCAAGTGAACTGGGGTAATGTGACACCTTCAAGAAAAAAACTTTGGTGGCCTTGAGCTAGTTCAGGAGGTTTAATAACAAGGCCTGGATGTTTAACTGTTTGTTGAAAGTAGTGTTAGTAACACAATTATGTAGGGGAGGTATTCAAGAAACAAAGTTTTGCTGTTTTATATTCTTGTGTCTAGGAAACATGAGACTTTGCAGTAGATAATGGTTGCTTTATTGTAGCACTCCAGTAAATTTTATATAAGGGGACAAACATAATTTATTGGCATATTCATCATTAGCAAAGACCATTTTGCAGAATGAGATTCACCTTTGAAAGCACAAAGTAAACGGATATCTGTACTGGCTCCAATAGGTAAGGTAAGACAGATGTTTGTAGTAGTTTCTAATGAGGCATTCTAAGTAGCTGTCAGTTTTAAACACTTGATAGAAGTAGCATGGAGTATGTTTTCTTGCAACCTAAAGAATTGGGTTGTTTTGTTTGCAACTTTGAATCACCAGTGTTCCCAGTTATGCAACCCTTGCATGTCATGCATGTCACATACACCAGAGAAAGTACTCCATTTGGTGAGCTAGTACTCAATATTTTTTTGCTTTACAATGAAACCACCTGGCAAAGCCAGAGGTTGCATCTTCAATTCCCCATCGTTCCTCCTCTGAGCCGAGATAGCCTGTGCGGCCATGGGCAAATTCTGAAGACCCAGAGCACCTCCAGAAGAAGGGGATGGTAAATCACATCTGAGTATTCTCTACCTGGAAAACCCTGAAAAGGGCTGCCATAATTGATTGGATGTTATATGGTTATTATTATTAAAATGAAATTAACGTTTTGTTAAAAAAATCCCAAAATTTCATTCCTCAGAACAAAGTGTGGTCACACCTAAACTCTGACAAAAAGGAAAATTTGCACCCTGAAAATGATTTAATTTTTAATTTATAAGCTCTGTTCCAACTCTCTTTTGCATTATGTGCTGTTTCTGAATGTAGGATAAGGAGTCTCATAAAATAAGAAAGGCAAGCCAGAGGTGCTGTAAACCAGAAGAGTAATTGAGTTTCAGCACAGACCACTGAGTTGAAAGAGTACTTCTAAACCAGGAGGAAGCAGTTGAGTAATGGGTGGTAGTGATGTGATAAATTCTCTTGATATCAAAACGGATGTAGACATGTAAAATGTTCAGTGATGCCTGAAAAAAATCAGATTGCAAAAGAGGGGGAGAAAGATTACATTTATAATGATTCTACCTTATTAGGGATCTCCCGAAAAGGAGGACCAACATGAAACAGAAGATCTGTGGAAATGAACTCTGACAAGTTTTGACAGTAGACTGCATTGAAAAGCTGGAAAGTGCATTTTTACTTGTGCCTTCGTAGTATCTGACCCCTCTGTTATTAGCTGTATGGGAACTGTTAAGGCAACTGTTAGGAAGAGGGAAGAAAATCACTAGAGATGGGCACGACTTGAAAAAATTCGAGTTGTTGTTAGTCGGGCCGGTTCCGTTTCGGGTCGTCTCCGTTTTTCGCTAAAATTTGCAAAAATTAGTCGGTTCGTTTTTTCGTTTTTTCGTTTCCGTTTCTGCCGCGATTTCGCGCATTTTGACGTCCGACCGAGACTTGCGGCTTGCGGGCGCAGCGCGGGCGGCGGTGGCGCGGGGGTACATGCGTGGGCGGCGGCAGCGGCAGCAGCAGGGGGAGTGGCTAGCGCGCGGGCAGGCGCGCGGGTGGGTGGGCGCGGGTCCCGCAAATGAGCAGGCGAAATACAGTTTAAACCTGCCTGGGTGATGGACTTGATGCTGCACAACAAGGCTAGTGCATCCTAAGCAAAGTGGGGCAGAAAGAAATTTGCATTTCCTTTTTTTTTCTCTTGGTCTGCTGTGCTGAATCTGCTGATGCTGAACCAGCCAGCCACCCTACTTGGTCTGGCTGACGTTCCTGTTTGTTGTACTTTTTTGTTGTTTGGTTTTGAATCCATCCCATCTCCCCTCCACCTCTCTCAGAGGCAGCAGGAGAAACAGACATTCCGTTCCTCCCCAAATCTGGATGAGGGGTCTACTCCTCTACTCCTCTCAAATTGGCCCCCCATCACCAAGGTCCTTCTGCCTTCACTTCACATTCACAGTCAAAGTCACACACACTTAAAGGACAAGCAATAAAGCCAAAGCCAATGCAACCCTGCTTTTGGTCATGGTCAACAAAAACATTAGCAGTTAGAGCCTGAGGTGGTTAAGCTACGTACCTAGCTAGTAGCTGCTACAGCCAGGAATAGTTTTGGTAGGGATGGGAATGGGGTTAGGGCTCTGGGTTGCTCTGACTTGTTTTACAGCCCACAGCCCAGCCCACTAGGCTATACAAGGAGGAGGACTATCTCTGGTCGACGCGTCCATAAGGCCAGAGTAAGGGCGGCCACTCCGGCCAGGCCACAAGGCAGAGTATGAGAGCACCACAGCACAGAGCCAGAGTGTGGCAGGCTCATTGCCAGCTCCAGTATAAAAAGGATGGAGCTGAATGGCATGACAGGAATTTAAATGCCACTGGCCTTGGGTCACAGTGTCTTGCAGCCCAGAGGACTGAGTTGCGGAGGAGGCCAATCACCTTGAGTCTGGTCTGGCACCACACTGCCTGCGATGCACCACATGGCACTTTCTGACAAACTCTTGGGTGGTGCTGTACGTAGTACGAACGCTGTTCAAATCAGTACCCCCCTTCTGTGTGAAACACGGCGTCTTGCAGCCCAGAGGAAAGACTGGAGGAGGAGGCCAATCACCTTGAGTTTGGTCTGGCACCACACTGCCTGCGATGCACCACCGTCCACCACATGTCACTTTTTGACTAAGTCTTGGTGGTGCTGTACGTATGAACGCTGTTCAAATCAGTACCCCCCTTCTGTGTGAAACACGGCGTCTTGCAGCCCAGAGGAAAGACTGGTGGAGGAGGCCAATCACCTTGAGTTTGGTCTGGCACCACACAGGCTGCAAAAAGGACAGCAAGCCACATTCTGAGTCTGACTCTTCCTCCCCAAGTCCCCAGCTGTGTGCTGGTAGACTTGCTAACTGCCAGCCCGGCAGTCTACTACCATGCCCTTCTTTGTGAATCACAGTTGGTTCCCACACAACTCCAAGAGCCAAGCCTGCAACTTTGCAATAAACTAATGGAGTGCTGGCACCCAAGTCCTCTTCCCTTCCTTGTGAGGCACAGTGTCTTGCATCCCAGAGGAAAGAGTGGCGGAGGCCACAAGCTGGAGTAATTGAATGCTGGGCCAGCAATCCATGACCATGGCCTTCGTTGTGAATCCCAGCTCCTACAACTGCAACAGCCAAGCCTGTCAGAGAAACTTTCGGACCCAACTACTCTTCTATTGAGCCACAGTGTCTTGCATCCCAGAGGAAAGAGTGGTGCCACAAGCTGGACTGGGCAGCAATCCACACGACTGGCCATCGTTGTGACCCATTTCTCCCAACAGCCAAGCCTGGAACTTTCCCTTTCTTTTATAAATGGTAGTGCCACACCACGCAACTGGTACATTTTTTCCCAGTGGAAACAGAGTGGAAAGAGTGGCGGAGGAGACAGAGCTAGGTCTGTGTGAATTAGAAACTCCCCGCAAACTACTACCATGCCCTTCGTAGTGAATCCCAGCTCCAACACAACTCCAAGCCTGGAACTGTCAGAGAAACTACTGGAGTGCCTGCTGCACACAACTACTCTTCCCTTCTTAGTGAGCCACAGTGTTTTGCATCCAAGAGGAAAGAGTGGCTGGAGGAGGCCACATAGCCTGAGTCTGAGGCCACAGGGGCTCCGTAGGGGAGGATCATTGCCAGGAAGCTCCAGCTCCCCAGCGTAGCTGAATGGCCTGAGGAGGATGCCAGGAAAATACCCTTCTTCGTGAGCCACAGTGGGTTGCAGCAAATGGAACACAGTTGCCCTTCCCTCACAGACTCACAGTCAGTGACTCCAAGTATCCATCCACCAACAAGGGCCAGGCTGCACCTTTCCGACAATCTGTTATGTACGCCTACGCAGGCTTCCCTTCTTCGTGAGCCACAGTTGGCAGCCCAGTGGAAAAGCAGAGTCCACATGGTGTCTGACTCTGAGGCCTGAGACCACTCTGAAAAAAGGACTGCAAGCCAGAGGGTCTTCCTACATAGCTGTGTGCTGCTTTCCCGGTAAACTCCTAGCAGGCCAGCACAGCCATGTTCCCTTCTCAGTGAGTGACATAGCTTTGCAGTCCACGGAAGACAGTAGGCCTGAGAACCACAGGCTCACTGTCTGTGTGAGTCAGAGTACCCACAAAGAACCAAGCCTGGAGGCTTCCTTGCTCCCTCCCTTCACAGAGAGCCACAGTCAGTGCATTGCATCCCAGTGGCATGCCCTTCGTAGTGAATCACATTCCCCACAACTCTAAGAGCCAAGCCTTGAACTTTCTGATAAACTGTCCTATTTGTAACGGTGACAGAGGGCCACCAGCACGGCAGTAAGTTGTCCTTCTTTGTGAGCCACAGTGTATGGCAATGGCAGCCCACTGAAGACTAATTGGCGGTCCGGAGGCTGACAACACTCCCACACTGCGGCACTCCTTCCTGCAGAGTCCTGTCACTGTCCCAGGCAGAGTCCAAGGGTGCTTTCGCATGAGTTCTGCCTAATCACGGGCCCACCCCATGGCTGTTTTCTAGCACACAAGCACAATGCCCTTTTCTGTGAGGCACAGTGTGTGCAACCCAGAGTGAAGGGTAGGGGAGGCCAGAAGGCCAGACTAGAGGGGGTTCAAGGAGAACCACCGAATCGCCCCTCCCTCAGCCAAGGGATTTCCCAACCTAGACTGCATGAAGACCCCCCCCCCAATGTGGGATGACAGAGTCCACCAGTTCTTCTAAACAAAATAGTTGATGAGTGAATGCACTGTTACAGTTGGTCTTCAAGTGGTTTTCCGCCAAGAGGCGGGCGCAGCCGTGGTTCCTGCATGGGCAAGTTGAGGGCAGTGGCGACAGGGCTGAACTTGAAGCACTTACTGGACCATGATGTTAGGGTGAAGGAGAAGCGGCTGGAAGGCCTCCTCTAAGCCGGAAGTGGGGGGAGCCTGACAGGCAGGCAGGGAGAAGACACAGAGCTAGAGTGAGTCTGAGTCTTTGACCACACAGGCTTCCAAAAGGACAGCAAGCCAAGCTTTCTGACTTTCTTTCCCAGCTGTGTGCTGGTAGACTGCTCCTAACTGCCATGCCGGCATTCCATCTCCATGCCCTTCGTAGTGAATCACAGCATTTCCACAACTCCAAGAGCCAAGCCTGGAACTTCCTCCTGAAAGGCTCTTCTATTTCTAAGAAACAAACGATTATTGTGCAGAACTGTGGTACGCGCAAGTACATTCCACTCCAGCCCTTCTTAGTGAGACACAGTGTGGTGCAGCCCAGAGGACAGAGTAGCGGAGGCCTAAACATCCCCCTTAACCCTGTATAAATAAATAAGCTGTATAAATAAATAAAACCCTAACCCTAAGCCCACCACCAGCTGTTCCTGAAGAGTGTTCCCATAAGTCAATCATCATCATCAATCACAACCTAGATTTGCAACCAGTAACTTTTCTTGTCCGGCAGCCTTTGTTCCGGGGGTAGGGCAGAAATGATTATAAAATGTTTAAGCACTGAGTGTGCGCACAATGAGTCACACAGCACAGCACCAAGATCCACACAGGGGACTTTCGGACAGGAGTACGCACACACAACAAGGACGTTTCCCTTCTTTGTGAGCCACAGCTGGCAGCCCAGTGGAAAGAGTGGTGGAGGAGACAGAGCTAGGTCTGTGTGAATTACAGACTCACACAGTCAGTGTGCGTCAGAGTATCCACCAAGAACCAAACATGGAGGCTTCCTTGTCCCTCCCTTCACAGTGCATTGCAGCTCAGAGTGAAAATTAGCGGTAGCGGAGGCGGACAAAACTCCCACACAGCGGCAACACTTCCTGCAGAGAGGCCTGCCTCTTCCAACTAGAAGCGGAGCTCCCTGTCTTTCCCTTTCCACAGCCCTTCTTAGTGGTTCACAGACCAGCCCAGACGACAAAGTATGGGACTGGGAGGCCAGAAGGGCAGACTGGAGGAGGTTGAATGAGAAGCAACTTGAAGGCATGCTCAAAGCCGGGACTGGTGGAGTCTGACAGGCAGGCAGGTTGGCAGAGGGCCGGGCAGGCAGGGAAGCATCTAGTCTGGCTTACAGGTATGTGTGTGTAGCCTAGGCGCATGCTTAGAGGATACCATCCTCCAAGGCTAGGGATTGGAAAGGCACTAAGCCAAAGTGCCAGTAGGGAGGATTGTTTCCGCCTTGGCAGGCAGAGTTTCTATCGCCACCCCATAGGGGACTTTCGGACAGGAGTACGCACACACAACAAGAGTTTCCCTTCTCCACAGCTGGCACCCAGTGGAAAGAGTGGCGGAGGAGACAGAGCTAGGTCTGTGTGAATTACAGACTCACGCAGTCAGTGTGTGTCAGAGTATCCACCAAGAACCAAACATGAAGGCTTCCTTGGCAGGCAGAGTTTCCCACCCCAGGAGACCGGGTTTTGGCAACCAAGGAGACAGAGTGGAAGGGAGAACTGGGTGGGTCTATTTCTTTAAGGCTGTAAGGAGGGGAGCTTGCCCCCTGATTCTCAGTCTTTGAGGTAGGTTGTTGTAAAGTGCTTCCTCACCACTTTGTTAGCAGATTGGCGCCTAAACCCCAGGGAACGGTGTGAAGCACCAAGGAAGGCAGGTATTAGGGTCTCTCTCAGACCAGCCATGGCAAAAGGGGAAACACTGGGCCAATACAGACAGACCCTTTCCAATGACACTTTGAGTGGCCCTGCCTGGTTTGGAGACAGGCCAGGGCTAGAAAAATTGGGCCACTAATAGTACCCTTCAATTGTGCGTGTGAGAGAATACAGGTAGGCAGGCAGGCTTGCAGGCAGTCAAACAGGCAGTTTTGCAGGCATTAGGCACTGGAGTCGGCAGGTAGTCACAGGGCCAGGCAGGCAGGCAGGCTCGTAGGGCCAAGGGGAGGCAGGCAGGCTTGCAGGCGGGCATGGAGGATTTCAGGCAGGAGGTTAGGTTACAGGCAGCAACTTAGTTAGTTCTTGGAGTGTTGGGGTAATCCCAAGGTGGAAAGGTTGAAGCAGATGAAAGTCAACCTTTCCACCGTCTCCGGGTCCAGGTGACAGCGGCGCGGCCTCAGGACATCTCCCATGTGGGAGAAGACACGCTCACTCTGGACACTGGTGGGTGGGATAGACAAGAGGTCCCAACGCCAGAGTTGAAAGAGATGTGGCCAGAGGTCTGCCTTTCTGGCCCAGTAGTGCAGTGGGTCCAAGCTGAGGGGTTGGAGGGGCTCGGCCATGTACTCCCCTTCACCATGGTCTGAGCGGGGTCTGCTACTTCTTCCTCCCTTGCCTCCACTGAGGAGGAAACTGCCATGGCTAGGGCAGAGGCCAGGTAGGCCAGGCCAGGCTGTAGTTGGCTGTTGGTTGACATGGTGCGAGCGAAGTGGAACGGCAACCTGGTCTCTGGTGAACGCTCCTGGTTTGTACAGAGGGATGTGGATCCTTGCAAGGACTCCTCCTCAGCATCGCTCTGGCTTCCGTGCGCCCTCTGAAACGCCTGGCCCTCATCGGAGACAGCCCTGACTTGACGGCATAGCTCCGTCTTCCAGGATTTCAGTTCGGCAGTGCTGGCCGCCAGGGAACCCTTGACGCGAGGGTCGCACAGGCAGGCCATCTGGTACACCTTTTCCCTTCTGAGGGGGGCAAGGCGGGTATCCACGCTGGTCAACAGCCTGTCTGCCAATGCCCTGCTCTCTTGGGGAGAAGATTGCCTTCTTCCCGGATACTGGTCTCTAGGCGTTGGCGAAGGGCATTGACCAGAGGGAGAACGTGGCCCAGGCTGGCGTTGTAGCTGCTGAGGACGTGGGTGGTCTCCTCAAAAGGCTGCAGGATACCCACCATCTGGGAGAGGGCGAGCCACTCGGTAGCACTACTTCCTGTTCCTGTCCCTTCCTCAGAAACCAAGGTCCAATTCCCTCCCCTCATGCAGGACTGGGGTGGTTGACATGATGTATTCCACCACTTCCTTCTGCTCCACCAGACGCTTGACCATTTCGTGGGTGGAGTTCCACCGGGTGGTCACGTCCTGGATCAGGACGTGCTCCGGTCGGCCCGTCTCCGCCTGCCTCTCACGCATCAACCTGGCTGCCTTGACGCTGCGAGCGAAGTGCCCCACGATCTTCCGACACTTGTCCAGCAAGGGGTTTGCAAAATCTGGCAGCACCCAACTTTCACAAATAATGCACAGTCAGTAACTAAGATGAATGGAACTTCTTCAAAGATGTAATTGAAGAAAAAGTTCTATAGAGGTGGCTGGGTGCCTGCCCTTCAACAAATGTTTGTTTGAGTGCCTGACTGCAAAAAAATGAATGAGGTGTTGGACAAGTGAAAGAATACCTATAAGTGTTAAGTAAAATGAAATTGTAAAATGTTCTATAGAGGAAGGTGCCCTAGCCTTGTTGCCAACAAATGTGTTTGAGAAATTTGAGTGCACTGGTTGGCGAGGGAGACTCTGCCTACTCAGTCTGTACTCTGTATAATATTTTTAAAATAATTTAATCCACAGCCTCCAACCTCCCCTTCTAAGCACTAGTACTGGACCTTGGCTGTTGCTTGCCACTTGCTAATAAACTGTAGAATAGAAAATAAATGGAATAAAACTATAAGCTGCTACTAGGGTAGGATAGGGTTGCTGGATTCCCTTCCAAAACCCCAATCGCAACAGCAGCAAAAAAGCTGTAGGCGCAGGGTAAAAGGACCTTGGCCAAGTAAATGAACTTGGTGGGAAATTGGGATACAAAAGAAATGGTATGGTAGTGTAATATAAAATAATATATTTTCAAAATAAATCCGCAGCACCTCCCCTCCCCTACCGCTCCCACTCAAATCTTCCCTCCCCCTTGAAGCAAATATAAGCAAATAAAAAACGGAACTCTTCCTCAAAAATGCAGAAAACAAAAAAGAATAAACACTGCGTTGCTATTCCCCACAGGGAATAAAAGAAATTATTATGTTTTGCGAATTAAAATCAATTCAATTCCCTCCCTGCCTAGCGAGACCGAGACCGCGACCGCGAAATCAAAACTAGACTGAGCGCAGCAATCCAGCCCTGACCACCCTCCACAAGATCCAAGCCCAGACTGTGACGGACTGGAATTGCCTCGGCTTTTTATGCCCTCTGGCACATCCAGAAGTGTCAGTCAAAATCTGTCCATGCGATTGGTGGAATGGCTCCGAAAATTTGCATGGTCCCGCCCCATGGCCAGCCCATCGTTGCGCAGGTGTAAAAAAATAAATTAAGAAAAAAATAAAATAAAATCAACGGAGACGTATTTTGGCAATACAAACCCACTGCTGCTACTGTAAAAAATCAAGCATTTAAAATAGATAACTTTCGCATGTTTCTGTGGTGCTTTGGTGGGGTTTTGGGCAAGGATTTCAAAAAAAATATTGCAGTCGCCATTTTGGACCGGGAATCGGTGTTTTTTTTAACTTTTAAAAACTTTTTTTCTGTGCTGCTAAGTTGGCATTGCGCGATCGCCGTGTGCAAGTAACGAGCACGACAAATCAGACCAAATTGTTCGTTCGTCGGTTCGAGCTCAAATTCTGGCGGAGTAATTCCCATTACCGTTTCCGTAGAGTAACGGATACGAGTAACGGAAACGGGAATACCGCTAAGTCGTGCCCATCTCTAAAAATCACCCTTTGAAGATCGTTTTTCAGTCCTGTTCTCCCACCATCTAACCCCCAAATCCAATAGCTGTGGGGGTGTTCAGAGGCAGAGAGTGTTATCTACACAATCCTGTGCATGTCTACTAGAATTAAAGGGCTGGAAAAGATGCAATAAAGGGCAACCCAAATGATCTATGGTTGAAGCAGCTTCCCTATACAGGAACCTTACAACATTTTGGGCCTATTTGTTTAGTAAAGGAAAAAGGAGTAGCAAGATCCAGCATATTAAAAAAAATTAGACATGTGTAGAAAAAATTAAGGGATGTTTTCTGCCCATTTATATCTAAATCATTCAGTAAAACAAAGTGGTGGGAGAAATAAAATTATGTATACACTATTGCAGGATGTCATGGGCTCTGACACCTTGGGTAGCTTTAACAGAGGATTTTTCCCCTTACTAAAAAAAAAAAGGATGCAGATTTGTGTACTAGTTGCAAGTGTTTACATTTAGAAATAAATATTATAATTTAGAAAGCCAGACAGAAGATCTCTCTGCAATGGGGGGACAAAAGGGGCAACTTGTGTGCCTGCTCGGTCTGCTTTCTAGGTAGTGTTGCATGCTGAGCAACCGTAAAGCCCCTCCTCTCCTTTCTTATGGAGACTTGGACTAAACCGGCCTTCAAAAAAGGCAATCCTTTGTAAAGCACAACAAGCAGCCACCTTGTTCACTGATAAAAGTACAAGTGGTAACTAATTACCATGACTAATTCTAGTATCAGAGGCAGTCTGCCAGTGGATGAGTGCGAGTGGCAGAAGGGTGGCATTGCATTTATATCCTGTTTGTGCCATTTCATAGGTCATGCCTATCAGTAAATAGATTGGGCCTTTAGTCTCTGGAGTTCGTAAAAGAAACAACATTGGAAACTGCAGCTTCCTAGCATCTGCAGTGGGCAGACTATTAGAACCCAGGAGACCTGGGTTCAGGTTCCTACTCAGCAGTGATAGCAGTGAGATAAATCACACCTTGTAGAGGCCACATAATTTGAAATAACTGTTAGGTTTGACATTAGTTGGAAATGACGAGACACAAAACAAGAAACAGGGCAGTTACTTCCCTTGCTTGGCTCATTATAATATATCATCATGCATGGCTATGGGGTGGGGGGGAAGCAAGAAGGCAAAACCATGAGGAGCTTAAGGAAATAGAATTAAAAGGGTGGTTCAGTTTCAGAAACAACATAACAGGAGGTTTCATTCTGAAGCAAATAGAGAAAAGAACCAAGGGATCACAGACTGAGAATATGGTGAAAACTGTCAGAATATAGAACTGGCAGGCAGACAAAGAGGCCAAGGACATGGTCAGGCCAAGATACTGAGCAGCCAGATAATTAGATACTCAGTTTTTCACACTCAGGAGCATGTACTCAGATATTTATGGTGTCTTGCATGTTTTGATTGGTCTGTCGGGTCACCTGACAGTACACAGCCCCTGGGTGTCTGTTGGGGATGTCTGAGAGTAACAATCCAGGACACCCGGTTGATCTTTAGCATGTAGTCATCCTGGTTTACTGAGAAACAACAGAGCTGTCTGCACAGGAAAGTAAGGTGCGGTTGCCCAGCTGACTACTGGAAGCATGGATGAGGATGCCCCTGCCTAGCTACCTTTTTTTTGGCTTGATCCAGATTTCACAAAGACAAGGTCACTTTTTCCAATTTTTCCAGAATGCAAATGTACACATATTGGAGGTGCTTTTGATGTACTGTATATGCATGTGTGCTTTGTGCCATCAGGTCAGAACTGATTTCTAGCAAACCTACTAGGACTTCTCAAGGTAGGTGAGATATTTAAGGAGAAGTTTGATCAGTTCCACTCCCCCAGTGAGCTTGCATGGCTGAGCAGGGATTCAAATTCTGTTCTCCAGAGTCCTAGTCCTTCACTCTGTCTATTACTCGATACCGGGAAGGTATATTGGTGTAATGGATAAAGTGATAATGTAATGTAGAAGAACCTAACTATAAAGGACCACATGTAGCAAGAGAGATCAAAGCAAGAATCTCTGGTCCACCTTATGTTTATGCATGTTTGCAAATCTGTAGTTGGCCTACATGCATATAAACAGTGCATCCTTTTCCTTAAGCATTTGAAAAGGGAACTGAGCACACACCTTTGTAGAACAGTGTAGTCCAAAGGAGCAGAATCAAGATTTTGAATATGGAGTGAAGCTTTCTTTTTCCTTGTGAACGGAATCCGAAAGTCAGCATATAATACAGGGTGACAGTATCAACTGTAACCCAGTATGTTCCCCACTCAAATTGGAATGTGTTACTTGTCCCTTAGCCTCTGTCCTCTGCCTGCAATATGAAACAGTATTACTGGGCTAAATTTGTGAAGGGTATTTAGCTCTAAAGTGCTTAGAAATGCTAGTGATTGAAGGCTCTTTCCCAGGTATTATGCTCCACTGCAGCATAGGGAACCAGCTCTTCAGCCAGTGCTGAAGACCTAATGCTCTTTTTTGCCTTGCAGCATTCACTACCTGGGATAGTTGTTTCACATTCCCTAATGACAAGAGCATCTCTGTTGAGATTCTGTTTTACATTCTTAGCTACAGTGATTGACCAGGTCTGCTTTCTGGTTTTTCTTAATCTGCCCAATGGCTCAGTAGTTCAGAAAGGGGGAAGGAATCCATGACCGTGAACAAAAATCAGGAACATTCTCCCAAGTTGCTGTTAAAATGGTTGTATGCAAATCCAGAGCATTTGAAATCATACTCCCCGCAAAAGGAGCTGAAAGATGTTTTTAAACCACACACCCTGATCTAACTAATGAGATCTGATCCGCCAATATAATTATGCACACATACTGTACGCTGGATTGGGACATGAACTGCATGCATAGTCAACTGTGTCTGAATGTGTTGATGATCCAACTGTATTGTGTTGGTTTCAATGGTTACATATTCTACTGGGCATTCTAATGTCCACATAAAGGTTACTTACAGATTCCTGTATGAATAGAATTGGAC
Organism: Phrynocephalus guinanensis; assembly: GCA_037367245.1. Lineage (NCBI taxonomy): Eukaryota > Metazoa > Chordata > Lepidosauria > Squamata > Agamidae > Phrynocephalus > Phrynocephalus guinanensis. The sequence continues at coordinate 34,170,806 of CM074739.1, read as the reverse complement.
TGAGGCTATATATCATTATGCGTTAGCAAAAAAACCCCGCACAAGGGTCCTGTACACCTTGTTCATTGGACAAGAAGTGAGTTTTCATGATGCTCTGCTGCTAAAATTCAGCAGTGTAGTAGACTCAACAGCATTGGTATGATATAACACTAGATTTAGATTTTGTTGTTGTTGTTCAGTCGTTCAGTCATATCCAACTCTTCGTGACCTCATGGAACAGAGCTTTCCTCTTCCACTGCCTCCTGGAGCTTGGTCAAATCCATATTGGTTGCATCGATGACACCGATGACACCGTCCAACCATCTCATTCTCCGACATCCCCTTTTCCTTTTGCCTTCAATCTTTCCCAACATCAGGGACTTTTCCAAGGACTCCTCTCTCCTCACGAGGTGGCCAAAGTACTGGAGCCTCAGCTTTAAAATCTGTCCTTCCAGTGAACATTCGGGGTTGATTTCTTTCAGGATGGATAGGTTTGATCTCCTTGCAGTCCAGGGGACTCTCAAGACTCTCGATTTCAATGTCTCAAGATTTTTCAATCTCTCAAGATTTACTAGCTTTAAATCACAGGTTATCTGTCCAGTATAAAAAGGTGTCATTGTGTTTGCTCAGGTCTTCTAAGGACATCTTGCATAACCTTGTGGTTTGTTTGTTTTTTGGAGTACTACATAATTTTTCTTGGCTGCCTCTGTAACGATAGCATGAGTCATGAGCCTCTCCCTTTGAGACGTCAAACTTCAGTATCATTCTGTAGTGGTACATTGTGTAGCAAGTAAGTGATGTCAAGGTTGGACTGTCTTAATGAGTGAGAAAACAGGATGCCCTCCACTGCCATCCAAGGAAGTGTGATCAGCAATCTACCTATAGAAACCACTGGATGTCACTGTTGCTTTGTATACCTTTAATGGAAACAGGAATGTTTAGGAAGGGAAAGCAGAAAATGTTTGTCTAGAAGTTCAAATAAGCGATGAGCAGTATACTAAATTCTTTTGTGTTATATAGCATGTAATTTTCACTGCTGGTGATTACAGCTGCAAGCCATGCTATTTTCTATTACAATCAGAACTCTTAAGAGGACTTTATTAAAGTCACCAGATTCTTGCATAATTGCCTGTAAAATATTACTTCAATAGCAGGAATGAGTTTCCTCAAGTAGAGTTGGACAAATAACTGTAAGAGATTAGTGTGCACAGATTATGTGTCCTTGTGATAAAATGTGTTAATGGAATGGGCTGTGTATATTTTGATACCATTCCTTAACTTGTGCAAATATCCAGCGTTTTGTGTCTGAGTTGCATGTGAAAAGAGCACATGACAATAGTATATGTATCAGCTTTAATAAAAATATACTGTTGGCATTTCAGGTTAGAGCTGGGATGTTTACATCTTTTTGTTTTGTTTTAGCACATTTATTTATGTATTTATTTATTAAAAATATATCTGCCTTGCTCCTTAAAAATGACCCAAGGCAGTTTACATCATTAAAATATAATATTTAAAGCTAAACACTATAAGCCAACAGAGACCAAAAAGGATAAAACAAATACTGTACAGTAAAAATGGTGAACAAAAGCAACACTAAAACCAAATTCAAAGCACTAAGGCACAACAATCCATTTAAAAACATTATTCAGTCAGTCAGTCAGAAAGGGAGAAATTAACTGAGGCCAATCCTTCTACAAGGAAAAACTGGCTGGGAGAAATTTCTGAATCTGTCCCTCTCCCATAGCCACACCAAGCACACCTGTGAAGCTGGTGGGACAAAAAGAAAATACCCTTCTGATTATCTCAGTACCCAAGCAGGCTCATAAAGGGAGACATAGCCCTTGAGATAGCTTGGACTGGGGTGATTTAAGGCTTTAGAATTTAGATCCAACACTTTGAATTGTGCCTGGGAACATGTGAGTAGCCAGTGGAGCTACTCTGATGGTGCATGTGTGTGTGTGTGTGTGTGTGTGTGTTATATGATTCCTGTGGTGAGCCGCAGTTAGCAATCTGGCTGCCAAATTTTGAACCTGCTGAAGTTTCTGAACACTCATCAGAGATAGCCATAGGTAGAACACATTATAATAATCCAGTTGGGATGCAACTAAAAGGTGTGTCAACATGGCCAAATCTCTCTCTCTCTCTCTCTCTCTCTCTCTCTCTCTCTCTCTCTCTCTCTCTCTCTCTCTCTCTCTCTCTCAGTAGGGTGTTCTGAGTTAGTCTTTCACTGGTGCATGGTCTGAAGAAGTGGATTTGAGCCACAAAACTTCATTTTTTGTTTATTTATTTAAGTGGCATAATAAGGGTATCTCCTCTCTGAAAAACAGGGTTCATTTCACCACTTGGCCATGGAAACTCATGGGGGAAGCAGAGCTGGCAAAACCACTCCTAAAATGTCTGACTTATATTACCTTAGGGTCAATATAAGTCAGGACACAGAATCCTGCATTCGGAGTCTGTCACCTGCGGCACTAGGAGTTCATTTGTGTTAGCTAGACTATCAGTCTGTTTGTAATAGATCCCAGGTAGGACAGATGGATATATTTCCAAACTTCCATTTGCAAATACCTGTGAGATATAAGGTTGGAGAGCAGAGGCACATTAAAGAGGGAGCTATTTTTAAAGTGGGGATCAGAGATGTAGATATGTGGGTGTGCCCTTTGTATTGGACATGGCAGCAACTTTTACTGTAGTTTGCAGAGCTTGGAAAAACTCTTTCTTGGGTGATAGCTTTCAGCATTCCAAACGAGCATGGTGGCTGACAATAGTAACTGAGCGAGTCTGGAAACTGTACTAGACAAAAGTTACTTTTAAAAGCATTGCCATTTTGCATTGTATGTGCCCTGGAAACCATTGTGTCATACTCTGGAAGTTGAGTCATGGCTACTGGACTTCTTTTTCTTGAGAGATAGAAACGTTTTGCTGCTCATCCAAACAGCTTCATCAGTCTGAATACAGCTAGTGTGAGTCCTCCATCTTATAGTCAGCTTTGACCTCTTGTCACTTTGGTCTGAAATAGGCTCATTAGATTAACATGGTGAGAAGAACAAGGGATCAGCCTGAGACCCAGACCCGACAGAATAACCTGGTCATTCCCTACATGGCTGTAGTGTCTGAGAAGTTTAAGGAATTTTTAGCAAACACCATCTCTGTTTATTTCAAACCCACAAACACACTAAGGCAGAGACTTGTCCACCCAAAGGATCCAGTACCAAAACAAAAGGAGTAATATAGTATATGCGGTCCAATGCAGTGAGGAGTGTGCAGCCTTCTACACTGGAGGAACTAAACAGCCATTAAACACAAGGATGGCCCAACATAGGAGGGGTAACAGCTCAGGACCAGAATCAGCAGTACACCTCCATTTGAAGGACAAAGGGCACTCATTCAAAGATGAGGATGTACAAAATGTAGACAGAGAAGCTAGGTGGTTTGAGAGAGGAGTCAGGGAAGACATTCATGTGAGCATTGAAACCCCCTCTCTCAACAGAGGTGGGGGGCTCAGGCATAGTCTATCTGTTACTTATCAGGGGGTGCTTTCAACAATACCCAGACAAATCAAAAAGCCTTCACCACCAAGGCCAAAGCTAATGACCCATACTTTATAGGTTTTAGCACCTTAGGCCATTGTTCACCTTAAGCATATGGATACTATTGTCTACCTAACAAGCCTATTCAGGTCATTGTTCAGCTTATGAGCCTATTTCAGACCAGGGTGACAAGAGGTCAAAGCTGACTATAAGATGGAGGACTCACACTAGCTGTATTCAGATTGATGAAGCTGTTTGGATGAGCAGCGGAACGTTTCTATCTCTCAAGGGAAAAAATATATAAGTCCAGCTGCCATGACTCAACTTCCAGATAAACTCATCTGGATGACTGAGAATCTTCACAGACATTGTGTCATACTCTTTGCATGTAGGAAGGTGGAAAATTACACTCTGATGAAGTATTTATAAACATACACTTGTGTTTATGTCTGTATATGTGTGTAAGTATGCTTTGTTATTGTTGCTATTTATACTCACACATGACACTTCTTCCTGACCTTATTTGCTACAACTCCTTTAAGCCTCACAATATTGTGCGAACAGCAGGCCAACACTTTTTTACAGGTATCTAGACCATCTGGACTGCCACCATTAGTGTTGCCAACTTTCACACTGCCTTTTGCTCTGTAAAGCTTGGCATCTGTTTTTCTTCTAGTAAAACGGCACAATATTGTGCAGCAATGAGGTGCCAGTTCTTGTCTTTTTGAATCATGGGTGTAGAATCAAAGTATCCCACATTATAACCTAGAGAGGTTTTTTGAATTATTTTTAATATAACACACAAAATTCTAAACTCATAGGCTCAAAACATCTGAGGCGAAAGAAAGAAAGAAAGAAAGAAAGAAAGAAAGAAAGAAAGAAAGAAAGAAAGAAAGAAAGAAAGAAAAATGCTAGTCCCCTCCCATTTTGTGTATAAAATTCAACTGGATTGGAAGTTGAGTTTAATTTCAAAGGGTAATAGAACAGAACCTTCACCTATATTTAAGTATTAGCAACCCCTGGTCAAAAAAGAGGGAAAGACTTGCAAAGCTTAGAAGTTTTGTAGGAAATTCCTTTCCAGTGGTTAGTCCGCTACTATGGTCCTGGGACTGCAGCCTGCAGGGCTGAAGCCCCAGGACTTTCTGAGTAGCATTGAGTATGACATCGTCTGGCACAACTTCCTGAGGCTTTTCTGTTTCCTCTGAGGTTAACTGAAATCCTCATAGTGTAGACTGCCCCCTTGAAGAAGAAGAGAATGGTAAACCAACTGCTCTAGACCAGTGATGGCAAACCTTTTAGAGATCAAGTGCCCAAACTGTGATTCAAAACCGACTAATTTTTCACAAAGTGAAAATACAGGAATTTAACCTGAATACAGGTGGCTATGAAGGGGTGATGTTGGGTGCCCACAGAAAGGGCTCCGAGTGCCATCTTTGGCACCCGTGCCATAGGTTTGCCAACACTGCTCTATACCTATAACAACCCAGATAAAAGAAGTGGACCCGACTTACTGGGTCTGCAACATGGCTGCTGGAGCAGCGCTGGGCAGAGAGGGAGACCAAAATGGTCACTGTCACATGGAGCAGGGCCCGGACAGACCACGTCATGTGCAATGGCCCAGCCTATGGACTGGCCAGTCGGAGCCCATGTGACGCAGGTCAATCCAGGTCCTGTAGGTGCACTTGTGTACTTTCAGGGAGTGGGGCCGCCCCCCTATAAAAGGAGTAAGCGGCAGGGAACAGCCACCTTGGCAAGCCAGAAACAGAGCAATCCCAACCTCCTCACCCTCTATACCATTAAATTTTACTTGTGTGTAACTGTTTTTCACAAATTTAGGAAAAGCTGGCAGTTTACAAGCATTGGGATGGATCCAAGCGGATAGAGTAGCATGGAATGCAGAAGAGCTGACAAAGCCTCGTCAGAGGGGAGGGCCCATGGGTGGCATCAGTAGTGGACATCCAAAGGCCCCTCATGGATTTTGGCAGGGACTACCAATGGAGTCTGCGCTCCAGGGGGTCCAGGAAACTGTCAAAGTGGGGCATTCCTATTGGATTGTGAGGAACGCAGATGCACTGGATCTGACCCAATGACTCAGCCAGAGTACTGCTTGTTGTAATCAATAAAGTTGTGGCCTTAAATTTCTCCAAAAAAGAAAGTATGATGTCATGTTGTTGTTTTTTCATTCCGCACCAAAAACGCTTTGCTGTAGGCAACAAAGGCCTCCATAAGTTCAAATTGACTTGATGGCACAGAATTATTATTAGCTTGGCTCCATTTCTATCAGTCTCACCATTTTAATTCCTAAAAGAGAAAAGATTCTGTTTCACTACATCTTCATAGAACAGGACAAAGAACCTGTCCAGACACTGTGGGACTGCAACTTCCCTCAGGCGCTGTCAGGGTACTTTATGGGAAGGAACAATAGGAGTGGGAGTCAAGCAACATCTGGAGGGCATACTTTCTTTCTTACTTTTTTCCAGGAACTTCTTTAGACCTTATTTCAGAGAAGGAAAAATCCATATATGTCTGCTATTTGCCAGTGTTCTTCTTTTGGCCAGAGCTTTGAAAAGTTACTTTTTTGGATGTTTGATCCTAGAAACGGAAACCAGCATGGTGAGGAAAAAATATATATAGGGAGAAGGTTTCTCCAGCTCACAATACCAAAATCTAGAGGGTTAGCCACTAAAGCTGAATGATGGACCAGGACCAATAAAAAGATGTATTTCTGACAGCACATGGGAAATTGGAATTCTCTGACACAATTGCTACCTATTGATTGTTGGGAAACACAAGAACATAAGAACATAAGAGCCATGCTGGATCAGGCCAAAGGCCCATCTAATCCAGTTTCCTGTATCTCACAGTGGCCCCACCAGATGCTTCTGGGAGCGCATGAGACTAGATATCTGTCTCCTGATACCACTCCCTTGCATCTGGCCCTTGAAGTACTGTACCCCGGGTTTAAGCTTGGAGATTACACATCTCCCTCATGGTTTGTAACCTGTGATGGACTTTTCCTCCAGGAATCTGTCCAATCCCCTTTTGAAGGCATCCAGGCCAGATGCCATCACCACATCCTGTGGCAGGGAGTTCCACAGACTAACAACGTGCTGGCTATTATGTGACTGGAATGATGGGCTAGTTAGGTCTTTGGTGGGACTGAGCATGGCTCTTCCTGTATTCCTGCAACCTTGCACTCCAAAAAACCTTTCCCAAGTTCTGATTTTGTCAACTTAATTTATCTGTGAGTCAGCTGATTGTATCACAGTATTTAGGAGTTGCACCGGTTGGAGCTCTCTCTTTTCAAATGCTGCTTAAAGGATCTGCTAGCACTTGTGCTGCTCTGTTAAAATGTTGGCTGTGGCTTGAGGCTACCAAGCTGACGCAGCATTGTTGGTCATATTTTGGTCATGGCCCATATTTCAAATGTGGTTTTGAAAAGAGTGTTTGACAAAAACTGAGTCATCAGATTGGGCAACGGATGAGACAAAACACACACACACTTTTTCTGGAGCCTTGAACTGGCACAGGGTTTGCAGCTTTGATAGATGGCTTAACAACATTGGGAATGAAGCAATGGCACAGCTGAGATGCAGGTGTTTTCGACTACACTATTGATTACATGCACAGCCAGTGGCTTGGCTGCCCGGTGGACTTTGTGAGTCGTAGCTGGAGAAAAATAATTATCCCACTGGAGTCTGCCTGCTGCTGGGTTGGTGTAAATCAGGCATGTCCAAACTTCGGCCCTCCAGATGTTTGGGGCCATAACTCCCACAGTCCTTTGTCATTGGAAATACAGGCTTGGAATTCTGGGAGTTGTGGTCCAAAACATCAGGAGGGCCGAAGTTTGGACATGCCTGGTGTAAATCAATGCTACCATTGAAAAGTCTTGGCATGTAGAATTTTGGTTTTTCATGGATATTGGAACGGGGATGTGTGTATGCTTCTGCCTTGTACTTAACAAATCAGCCAAAGGGTTTAAGGATTAAAAGGGCCTTTGTGATTTCAGCTGATGCTTTGATGTCAAAGAAGCAAAGACAATAACAGCTAAGCTTACTAGCCACATAAACATGTGGCTAATAAAGTCAGTAGAAACTAGTATCCAAAAAGAGAACAGACAGTAGAAAGTCTGATTATACCAAGGAGATTACATTAGGAACCCTACATTGTGGGGAATAAGTTCCTGTGGATGCCCGAAACCGTGGATAGTATTCAGCACTGCCTTCCAAATGGAAATGACAAGTGGGCAGAAGGCAAGGTGCAGGATGCTGAGAAATGCTTGAGCCTCTGTCATCCTGACTTTTAGGGGGAAATGAAACAGCTGCTGAGGAGGATACCCTGCTTCTCCCTGGTCCAAAGCAGCAGGCAGGGAATACGACGAAGGGGCCATGATCTGCCACAGTTAAATGAAACCACAGTAACTGAAAAAAACTGGATATGGGAGTACTTCGTTTAATGGCACTGAGGATCACTCACAACACAGTAGTAGCCTTACCAGTTACAATAAACTGTGCATTAGAAAACAATATACTAAAGACAGTGTTGGCGAACCTATGACATGGATACCAAAAGTGGCACTCGGAGCCCTTTCTGTGGGCATCTGATATCGGCCCTTCACAGGCACCTGTATTCAGGTTAAATTGCTGTATTGGCACTTTGCAAAAAATGAGTGGGTTGTTCCGAATCACAGTTTGGGCACTAGGTCTCTAAAAGGTTCGCCATCACTGACTAAGGAAGACTTTTACTCTGCAGGCTACCTGTTTTGCTTTTTTTTCTGGAGGGAAATGGGAAGGGTGCACATATCACATGTTTTCCAGGTTGTAACTCCCCTATGTTTTACATCTTTTATATCTTCCCCCACCACCTTTCTATTAGAAATTGATTCAAGGCTGGAATCATGCGCAGTAGGACCTAGGAACTTTCTAATAGAGAAGCATTCAAAATACATGTGGACCTTGGTTTATGTCAGTGACCCAATACTTAAGGCCAGAGATGGGAGAAGCAACTTTTGTGGACTAGAATTCAAAAGCCATGGTGGCCATTGGCTATGGACATGCTGGTTGTTGCATGGTGGCCACAGCCAATGGGAATTGCAGAAAACAACAACCAAGATTTCAAAAAGTAACTTTCCCCATTTTTCCTTAAGCTTCTATGCAACTAGAAAAGTGATTGTCTTTTGCTTCAACCTTTTTAAAAAAGTTTTACTGAGAAAGCTGGCTGAATCATGTAAATGCAATAAAGAAGCAGCACAATATTTGTATTTAGTTTTGGGCTGGGAGGTATCTTTTCAGTATTTGACTCCATTTGACTTTTTCTGTTCTCTCAGAGTTTTCTTTTCTACTAAAGCAGTATCTTCTTTTCAGTAAGAGGTGGGAAAAGTGAAGGTGGGATCAATCCTTGCAGACAGGTTTTATACTTCGGTGCCCTCGGTTTCCCCCCAATAAAAAGAGTATAGGAAGATAAGAATAATCGAAAAAGTAAAACATGCTGCTTAAATACCATCCCATAGTGCTTAAAGCACTCTCTGGGCAGTTTGCAGTTTATTTATACAGGCTACACATTGTCCCCCAGGCTTCAGCGAGCTGGGTTCTCAGTTTACCAAATTCAGAAGGATTACACGTGAGTCAACCTTCTGTTGGCTCTCTGAATCCATCGAGATCAAGCTCAGGTTGTGAGCAGAATCTGGACTGCAGCACTGCACTTTCACCACTGTGCCACTGTGATCAAACCGTTAAGCATTCAAAAACTATTATTCAGGCTTAAAATACATTAAAACAATACCTCCAATAAAATACTATTCTGCTTTAGTGAGAGCCACTGTGGTGCACTAGAGAATGTATTACATAGGGACTTTGATATGGTTCCCCATGTCATACTTGCAAATATGTTAGTAGAATGCTACAGTTAGGTGGATTAGTAATTGGTTGACTGATCGTACGCAAAAGGTGACTATAAATGGCTTCTCAACATGGAGATAGGTGACCAGTGGGGTGCCCTATGGTTCTGTTCTGGGTCCGGTGCTATTCCACATCTTTATTAATGACTTGGATGAAGGAATAGAGAGTAGACTGATTAAATTTGCAGATGATACCAAATTGGGAGGGGTGGCTAATTCCCTAGAGCAGGGATGGCAAACATATGGCACGGGTGCCAAAGGTGGCACTCGGAGCCCTTTCTGTGGGCACCTGGCATCGCCCCTTCATAGTCACCTGTATACAGGTTAAATTACTGTATTTGCACTTTGCAAAAAAAAAATAGTGGGTTTTGAATTGCATTTTGGGCACTCGGTCTCTAAAAGGTTCGCCATCACTGCCCTAGAGGATAGGATGAAAATCAAAAAGGACCTTGACAGATTAGAGTGCTGGGAAATAGAATGAGTTTGAACAGAGAGAAATGGAGGGTCCTGCATCTAGGCATAAAAATATGAATTGCATAGATATAGGACAGGAGACTCCTGGCTAGAGAATAGTACCTGTGAAAGGGATCTGGGAGTCTTGGTGGACCACAAATTGAGCATGAATCAGCAGTGTGAGGCAGGAGCGAAGAAAGCCAATGCGATTTTTGGTTGCATTAAGAGAAGCAGAGTTTCTAGAGCAAGGGAGGTGATAGTACCAGAGCCCACCTGGAGTACTGTGTACAGTTCTGCGCTCCTCAATTTAAAAAGGATCTTGGCAACCTCGAGTGGGTCCAGAGGAGGACAACCAGGATGGTTAAAGGTCTGGAACATATGTCTTATGAGGAGCTGCTTAGGGATCTGGGAATGTTTAGTCTTACAAAGAGAAGGCTGAGAGGGGATATGATAGGCAATAGGCATGTTTAAATATCTGAAAGGACGTCATATTGAAGAGGGCTCTGGCTTGTTTTCCATGGCTTCAGAGACGAGGACTCAGAGCAATGGTTTCTTTTTTTTAAATTAAAAGTTTTATTAGTTTTAAGGGGAAATGATAAAAAGTAAAACACAAAGGATTACATTAAATGTATCAAGTCAAAGATTATACATATCAGAATCTAATATCATATCAGTTAACTAATAAATTTACTACTTCTTGCCATCTTCTTTTGGTGGTCTCTTCGTAGTCTCCTTTCAGATATCCAAAAAGTCTATCAATTTTGATACATTCTCTTATCTTTTCACAGAAATTTCTCTCCGTAGGCGCTTCAGGTTGCTTCCAAAATTGTGCATACAGAATCCTTGCTGCAACAATTACATGGTGTAATATATACTTTTGATCATGAGAGATATTCATATCAATTATATTCAATAAAAAGAGTTCTGGTCTAAACTCTAATTTAATCTTCAATGATCTCTCTATAAATAGCTTTACCATTCTCCAATATATATTTGCCTCTTTACAAGTCCACCACATATGATAAAAAGTACCACTGTCATATTTACATTTCCAGCATCTTGAGGAACAGTTATACATTTAAGATAAGCGATTTAGCAGGGGGTTGAAGTTGACGGCCCTATAGTCCCTTCCTGCTCAATTATTCTATGATTCTATGGTTCTTCTTTGAATTCAAATGAATGCATGTAAGATAGCTAGGCCTTCACCGTGATGTCTCTCTTGCGCATTCATCCTCACCAAATTGAATAATGGAGTTATTCTTGTGGTGTCTAATCTCCAACAGCTGTTCTACTTATGTACACAGCCAACCAATGCAGCAGTCAAGTTATTAATAAATATTAAATTAAGCCTTAATGCGTGCATGTATAAAAGTAGTAACACCGATTCACTGCTGGCAGATCTAGGTTAGAATCTATTACAGTGCTCTCTGTGTTAAAAAATATGTGGTTCTCCATCTGAGTCTGGACAGAAACTCCTAATCATCAATCATCATAAATGTTGCCAAGCCAGAATCCTACCTACATTTGTAGGGCCACACATTTTCTGTTGCTCCTCTAAAGAACAATTTTCACCAACGGTGCAAAATCATGTTGCAGGCATATATTTATAACTCCCCATTGGGCCAATAGAACTGGGCTTGCACACATACAAGAGAGGGGTAGATCCCTCTGGTAGGATGTCCTTTTGCCCCAAACCTGTTTTTCATATTGCTTACTGCCAGACCTTTTTGCACCCATGGGTGAAGACTTTTAGGCTTTAGCACAGGCAGTCTGGAGCCTGGCAAGTCACAGATCCTCTCTGCTAAGAAGGTGATTCACTGTCAAAATCAAAGACCCCATTTTCGGAAGAGAGGCAAGAAACTCTGTTATGTAATGGAGATCCGCGAGAATGTTATTCATTAACTAGTGGGATGGAGGAAAAAGATTCCTTAATGAGTTGTTTGAGTTTTATGTGCCATGGGTTACTTGACTGGCACCTTGTCGCCTAATGGTTTCTGTGACTTGTAAATACACAGTGTGTACTTTTTCCAAAAATTCCATTATTTCCCTGTTTCTTTGAAGCCATGATAAAATTTGCAATATTCATGTAACTAGGCATTTTTACTCGAGTCATACATTCAGTAGAGTAGCATCTAAGTGCTTGGAAAATAAAATATGAGTTTAGGAACAATAGGAAAATTACCAGGCATTAAAGTTATTTAAAGAATAGTCCCTATAAATATTTTTAGTGTATTTGCTGTATAAAGATCCTATAGCAACAATACGAGATAGCAGATGAAACAGCAATAAAACAAGACATGGTAGGCAGAAACTGCACATTAAGAGGTATATAGCCATCTAACAGCATTTATCAGGGCTAGAGTAACACCATGCCAGATTTATTTATTATTTATTTATTATTATTTAAGCTTATATACCACCCGTCTTCCAGCGGACTCCGGGCGGTTCACAACAAGAAAAAAAGCAGTGACCAAGGCTAAAACAAATTATCATAATTAATAAACAACATCCCTTTGCTATTTTAGTACCTTGATCCCACTTTTTTTCTCTCATTATCATGAGAATAACCTGCCTGTCGCACTGTTTGCAGTGGCTTCCTTTAAAACGGCTGGTTGCGCTTCGTAACAGGGCTACGAACTAAGCGCACAGGGGAAGCGCAGTGTCTGTTCTTCCAAATGCGGGGAAAACTAAGATCTCTTAATCCTTAATGAGACCCACTTTTCCAAGCTAATTGACATCAGTCACTTGTCACCAGGTTCTGTTGCCACACACACAACTTTCTCCAGGCTTCTGTTACCGCTTTTTGGCAATGGGCGTGGTGTTGGGGGCGAAACTCGTCTTTTTTAGGATACCTATTTTAGCCGTTCCAGTTGTATTGTCTCTGCTTTCTGAAGGGCGGCATACTCCGTGTTAATTTCCCCATCGGACACTGACTGCTTTCAGCCCCGCCTGGCTCCAGTGCTTTTAGCCTAGCCATGACTCGGGCTGTAGCTGATATCTAAACTAGTCTGTCACTAGGCTGGATAATAGTGGGAAGAACAGTACGCTTTGTACTGCCAAATATTGAGGTGGAGTTTTGGCAAGCTTTTGGGAGAGGTGGTGGTGGTGGGGAGGAGTAGCAGGGAAGGTTTGCAATGGACTTCAGCCACATGTATGTGTATTTGTCTATCCTTGCAGTTGGCACCCTTGATCCTGTGCAGAGTTCCTAAAACGCACTAAAACCTATGGGTTTTGGTGCATGAGTCAGTCAGCAGATGGGCAAAGGATGAGAGCAGTGCATTTGCTTCAGATCTTTGTGGTGACGGCTACATGTGTCTTGAGAATGAATCTATACATCTCTGGTAGAGATGGGCACGAAACGAGCAATTTTTCGTTTTCGTTTTCGTTTTTTCATTTCGTTACGTAACGAAACGAAAAACGAATTTTGTCTCCAAAATGAAACGAAACGAAATGAAACAACAGAAATTTTGTCGTGCGTTTCGTTTTCTTTGTGGCAAATACATTGAACTGTAATGAATGCTAATGAAACAGCAATTTTTTGTTTTCATTTTCGTTTTTTCATTTCGTTATGTAACGAAACAAAAACGAAATTTTTTGCAAAAAATTTACAAAAAACGAAAACGAACCGAAGCGGACCCCTAAACGACAAACGACAAATGAAACACCATTTTTTTGAGTCGTGCCCCTCTCTAATCTCTGGCATTTAAGGCAAACATATAGAAACATCCCTTTCTCAGACTTCAGTGTTCGGAATCTCCCAGACAACTTGACCAGCAGCTGGCAATCTGGGAGTTAAACACTGTTTCCAGATTTCACCATTTTAAAATGTTCCAGGGCTTACATCATTTGATAAGACAACAGTGGTTTCTCATTCAGACCAGTTTGCAGCAAGCACATTGTTCCAGTTTAGGGGGTTTATTAAAGTTGTCAAGAAATAGTTGTTTGACAACAGCAAAATGAATTTGATTCAGGAATTGCCAGAGAAGTTTCATTTGAAAAAAACTACTCTTGCTCCAGGCAACTGGACTTCTTTTCTTGAGAGATTGAAACATTTTGCTGCTCATCCAAACAGCTCCATCAGATTGAATCTGATGAAGCTGTTTGGATGAACAGTGAAATGTTTCAATCTCTCAAGAAAAGAAGTCCAGTTGCCATGGATCAACTTCCAGATAAACTCACCTGGATGACTGAGAACCTTCATAGACACAGATGTCCCATTGCATTCAGTGGGTTTTACATCCGATTAGACAAACATAGGATTACAGGACTAGAGATGGACATGAGGCATTTACTCCACCACCACTGGGAGGCCCACTTACCATGCCAGGGACTTCCTATGCCAGTGGGGCACCAGTTGGGTAAGGAGCTGCCCTTCCGTGCCTCCTAAGGCAGCCAAATATACAAGGAGGCAGGACAGCCAGTCTTCTGTCACAGCCATTTAGAGGTTGGCTTCCTTAGGAAATGGGGAAGGATTGGCCAAGTTCTGCCTAAAATGGAGCCCAAGCACCGCACACAGCCTAGGGGTGGGTCTCTGCACCTCCTGTGAGGCTGTGCTTCATACTTTGAATGAAGCAAGAAGTGTCCATCTCTAGATTGTACTGATACAGTACTCTCTTGTACCTCACATCTTAATCTCTGTTACTCCACTAATGTCCAGTACTTTACTTTGGGTACACTTTCAAACAAAGTATCTTTGTGTTTTTGTCAAACATTCATACTCAGGACTCCGCTTTGCTGAAAAATCAAAAAGCTGAATTTAAAATGTCTGAGGTGACTTTGAATGAATCCTTGCTCTTTTAAGCTAATTTTTAGCATTTAGTTAAAATAACCCTATTACTATTAATTAGGAATTCAGTTTCAGATATAGTTAGGAATGGCTTTATAAAAGATAATGCTGTTTTGGATGTTGATTGTAGCTGATTCGTGTGATCTCTCTTTAAGTCTCAACGTCTTTCCATTTCAGTTCACCTCATTTTCATTCAGCTTGCGACTATATAGCATTTTAGTGTAACTGTTGATTTGTAAGCTGCCCAGAGACCTTTTGGTAGTGGTGGTGGGGATATAAGCTGCATAGAGAGAGAGAGAGAGAGAGAGAGAGAGAGAGAGAGAGAGAGAGAGAGAGAGAGAGAGAGAGAGAGAGAGAGAGAGAGAGAGAGAGAGAGAGAGAGAGAGAAGAAAGAAAGAAAGAAAGAAAGAAAGAAAGAAAGAAATGTCAGAAGAATGAGGAGACAGGGAAGCCACTATCTGGATGTTGAGTCATAGCAACTGGACTTCTTTTCTTGAGAGAAGAAATCCAGTTGCCATGACTCAACCTCCAGATAAATTCACCTGGATGCCTGAGAATTATCACAGGCGTACCACTTAAATGTTGTTGAGTGTCACCTAGTTTATTTGCGCTTATCTATTCTTCTCAAGTCAATAAAAACCATTTGATGGACAGCATCCTAGGAATGCATAGCTCTTAATGATTCATAGCATAGCATAGCAGGCATCAGGGTCAGCCACACTGTTATACAGAGTGAGGTAATTGCTTCAGGCAGCCACTTTGAATGTTTTGGAAGCAAATTTTAAGGTCTGTTGACACACAATATTAAACAGTTAGTTTGCGGCTAAATGTATTTTTAAAAAACTTGCCAATAAGTATGTGAGGACCTGATCCATGTAGAAACTGGCTGAGGTGGACGCTGTTTAAAGGGATAACTTTTAAAGAATCTAAATATAAATACACAGGCTGTGTGCTTAATTTAAAAAAAAGAGGATGCTCCACTGAATTAGTAGAATTTTCCTTGTAACCGTTGATAGATAGATAGATAGATAGATAGATAGATAGATAGATAGATAGATAGATAGATAGATAGATAGATAGATAGATAGATAGATAGATAGATAGATAGATAGATAGATAGATAGATAGCCCTCGTACAGGGGAGGGGAATGCTGGGATTAAAAAACCAAGTGGAGGGAAGATCTATGTGTGCTGGTCCTGATCAGAGATGGGCATGAAGTGCAATCAGCACCGCACTGGTCCTCCTATGCTAGCAATGGGCCAGATGGGTAAGGAGCTAGGGCTGCCCTTCCCAGCCTCCTCAGACTGCCAACCAGTCATCAACTGTGCAGGATGCTTCCTATCCTGCCTCTTCTTCAGACTGGCCAGCAGCGTGAAGAAGTTGGGAAAGGAAGCCCCAGCTCCTTACCAGACTGGCACAGCACTGACAACTGTGAGGGATGTGGGAGGTTAATTGCTTTATATCCCTCTCGAGTCCTGATTCTAATCAAGGCCATATACAGTACACTTATTTTACAGTATTTAAGAAGGTGACATCATATACAGTGTTGTATGTAATGTGTAATGGCCCTGACTTGTTATAGACGTGCTTTCTTTTTCCTGCCGGAGATGGAGAACAGTCCACCTGGGATTTTCTGGCTTTATGTACTCTTGGAATAACCTTTGTCTGTCTTTGGGAAACTCTGTCTTCCTCCTGGATGGGGCATTCAGGCAGCAATGCATTTTGGACCCAGAGCTCTTAGCCCCGCTCTGATTTCATGGGGCTTCGGGTTTGTCGCCCTAGTTGGCCACCCTTTAGACAGTCACATACCTGTGTTTGCCATCCCAGATTCAACTGGGAGCACCTGGCCGTCTCTGGTATTGGAAGATGATATTTATACAGTAAGAAGAAGAATAATTATGTGTCTTTAAGTCGAGTCCAACGTATTCATTCAGCGAGATCTCCAGTTAAAAGGGACAGACTGGAAAAGATGTGTCCTAACAAGAGACCAGAATGCTAGGCTATATACATTATCTGACTCTGCTATAAGGCAGCTGTCAATTACTGACAGTCCATCTGCCTCTTTAACAGGCGTTTCCTCTGTAGCAACAGTTCGGTGGTGGTCACACTTAACGCTTGGCAAAGAGGACATTTAACACCCTATCAGGCTACAAAGGCTTAATATCCTACTTGCACATTTCTGCATATGGAAACTTTCTTAAAGGGATGCAAACAGGCTAGGTCAGGATTCCCCCACAGCGACACCCTTGACACTCCTGCCTTAAAGTTTGGAGCGGTATGGTCAATCTACCTGAAAGCATTTGCTTGTTTATTTTTAGCTGGCATTACTGTTGCCAAAAGTGAGCAGCCTAGTCTATGGAGTCTTGGTTCCAAAGGAAATACTCTAATTAAAGTATCACATTGCAAGCGGGGGGGGGGGAGTAGTGGGCTCTCTCTCTCTCTCTCTCTCTCTCTCTCTCTCTCTCTCTCTCTCTCTGTGTGTGTGTGTGTGTGTGTGTGTGTGTGTGTGTGTGTGTGTGTGTGTGTGTGTGTGTGTGTGTGTGTGGTGATGGAGGAGGAGGGGATTTGAAATCAACCCAGAGTAAAGAGAGCTATGCAAATTCGCCGGGACCGTCTTTGCTAGCATCAGAGCTTTTCAGGGTACTTTTTGCATGCACAGTCCAGCCCTTGTTCTGGAGGGGAAAAAGATATGGTTCTGTGCTGTGTTTTCCCTTCACACAAAAGAGGGAAATATCCCCCCCTTAATTTCTATTTATTTTTTCTTTCTGCTTTAAAGTGGTTGGCAAGGAGACTCTAGCTGGGCACTTCCTGATTCTATTAGCATAGCCCATCCCACCTCCAACATACGCCCAGCAATACCTCATTTTAATGCTGGATCCAGGCCAAAAGTACAAGCGCTACCCTGAATATAAGGAGGAGAATGACTGCAAAGAAAACCATATACTGTCATATAAGGAAGAGACCACGTTTCTAACTGGGGCTAGGGGAAATAGATGGATGCATATACATATCTATTAAGCTGAAAATGAGCAGCCTTTAGATATTTTCATGGTTGCAAGCAAAGATACTGAGGGAGCCTTTGAAAAAGAAAGAAAGAAAGAAAAAACAGACGTGCCTGTTGCACAGCTCTGAACTGAAGCCATAATCTGATAGAAGTTGATGCTCCCACCGGTTTGGTGAAATTCTGTAGAGGCATTCCTCCCCCCTTCTTTTCTTCTTCCTTTCTCTTACAGGAAAAAAAAGGAAGAGTACAAAGGGAAGGGGGGAGAGTGGTCAATAAAGCATGACAGGGACAAAGAGGAAAAAGAAGAATGCCATCTGGAGGAAGATTCATGCACTTCGCTATGAAGACTTCAAAGGCTGGTGTGTAAAGAGGCTGCCTGTGTTAGAGTGGGCACAGAACTACAACTGGAGAACAGACTTGGTCCCTGATACGGTTTCTGGACTGATGCTGGGAATTCAACAGGTGACGCAAGGTACTGTGTCGGGAATCGGCATTGATGGCTTGTGTTGCATAAGCTGAATTATGTTCGTCTCCCCCAGGACAGCTCTGTACGAGTACTGATGGAGGCTTCTCCTGGACCCATTATGTACACAGTACAACCTGGGGGATAATAATTTTGAAGTGAATCTGCCAGTTTTCTATAGTGCTTACTCTTGGCAAGTGTGTATAGGGATTTAGCCTTATTCTTACTGCAATAAGTGTTTCTTCTTCCTTTTCTCATTTTCACGTGTGTGTGGGGGAATGGCTGGCTGGATAGTTCAGTGGGAAGTATAAACCACTTCTGAGTACAGTGGTACCCCGAATTAAGAGCAGCTCGACTTAAGAGCAATTCGACTTAAGAGCGGAAAACTGTTGGCACTTTAACTGCTGCCTTACAAATTTTAGATATGGTTTGCTCGACTTACAATTTTCCCCCATTTTTTTATTTTGTAACTTATTTTTTCAATTTTTAGATAGGATACGCCGACTTAAGTGTAGTTTGACTTAAGAGCATGCATTCAGAGATTAAATTTGTAAGTCGAGATACCACTGTACTGTGTACCAACAAATCCTTCAAAAGGGTTGCCATAAGTCTTGAGTTGACAGCACATGATGATGATGATGATGATGATGATGATGATGATGATGATGATGATGATGATGAAGAAGAAGAAGAAGAAGAAGAAGAAGAAGAAGAAAGAAGAAGAAGAAGAAGAAGAAAAAGAAGAAGAATGGGGTGTGATGGCTCTGTGTTCTAACACTTAAACCTCACCACTGCTCTCTCTGTGCTTGTGTGTCTCTGTGCACAATTTATTATTTATTTCTTATACTTATATGCTGCTTTTCCACTAATGAAGTCAAGGCACTATATGTTGCTATTTCCCCTTAACCTCACTGAATGTTTGAAGTGAAAGAGCTTATTGTTTGTGCCTCCTTTTCCCCTTTAACTAATCATATGTGCACCCAGATATCACTTTTCTAGGTAAAACCCTTGTTTATGGGATGGGGCTTACAGTGCAATTATAGAAGCTTTGTGGCACAGTCATTAAAGTGCTGTACTGTAGCCCAAACTCTGCTCATGAACCTGGTTCAATCCCAGGTAGTCGGCTCAAGGTTCAGTCAGCTTTCCATCCTTCCAAGGCTGGTAAACTGAATAACCCAGCTTGCTGGGGGTGGGGTGGCAGCAATGTGTAACCTGCCTAAGTAACAGCCTTGAGAGTGCTTTAAATGTTATGGGTTGATATATAAGCAGCACACTTTGCTGTAAGTTTCCACAGACCTCAATCTCTGCCCCTTCCTTTAATATGTTAAAGAAAACCTTATTAATCAAGCTGCTTCTGACTCTCTTTGTCCCACACTATGTACAGCACAAGCAAGAGAAGAGTGCAATTGGCCTGACTTCCCTTACAGAGTTGATATCATGTTTAATACTTACAGAGATCATGGGTGTGAAGTATTTTGAAAGTTATGCAGTGATACACATACACTGTGCTGTATGAAAACCTCCCATTCAAAATAGTTCTTTTTTCTCTTTCCTGTTCAGGATACATAGACAAGGTGTTTGTCAAGCAGAAAACAACAAACCTCTGCAATTATTACCTGACATTTACAATATCCCATAAGTTATGAAACATCTGGTGCCATAAAAGTAGTTCTCTTTTCAATTGTGTGCTCTTTTTCCTAATCCTTATCTGTGACATCTGATCTAAGAAAACTCTTTTGTAAACGCAAGTGCCATTCTGAGCCAATCTGGTTACTTCAGGTAAACCTAAAATGTAAAATTGTTGAAACAGTTTTTGGAGAGATAAACATTTCCATCATCTCATAGCATTTCCAGAAAGTCTTACAATTCAGTATCTTGTGAAAATGGTTTATGGACCATTCACAAGCAAAGCTTTGTGATAGTTGCTGTTTTACAGATTTTCTAGCAGCTAACCATAGTTCTCATTCATGCACTGACAATTATAAGTGCTCCTTTAATTGAATTATTCTGCAGCTGGAATCAGCCGGTTTGTGTAAGTATTTGTGCTTTTGGAGTAATTAGGAACATCTGCATTGGCATGATTTAATTTAATATTGTAGTACTGTAAAGATTTTGTTTCATTGGTATACTCATAGGCAACGGTAATTAAAATGCTGTTAATAGTGGTCCTTGAGAAGCCAACCAAAAGAAACAGGCAACCCTTGGTAGTGGTTTTCTTCAGCACTCCCTCCCTGCACATTTTCCCTAAAATATGTTTGGATTACCTAGCTTTCAAGAATCCAAATGATATTATTGCTCTGCTGCTAGCTCCTCAACATTTTTAGATTCAGAAGACAGCATCTCAAAGATAAGAGACAGGCTTCTCAAGTTTTGTACCATGTGGACTATGATTCTGATTCAAATAGTTAATTCAAGTGGTGGTGATGCTTTCCCTCATTCTCGAGGTAGTGGTTTACAAGGACAACAGCATTTCTGGATATATGAATGGTTAAAAGCAAAGGAAAGGGATTTGGGGTCAAATGAGAGAATCTACTTAGCACATGATTGCAAATGGTGCTCCTTCAAGTGATGAAAGACATCTGTTTTCCAGAGCTCTAGGTTTCTGTTGCATTTGTAGCTTTTTATCAGTGGTCACTAGAAGTTAAACATTGCCTTAATCTGCAAGCATCTGTAACACAAAAGCAAAAATAAAATAAAATAAAAATGAAGTGTTCTGCTTATATACTGTCCTGTAGCACTTAAAGCACTCTCTAGGCAGTTTACAATTTATTTATGCAGGCTACACATGGCCTCCTACCACCAGTGAGCTGGGTACTCATTTTACCAACCCCGGAAGGATAGAAGGCTGAATGAACCTTGAGCAGGCTACCTAAGATTGAACCCCACCCAGGTCATGAGCACAGTTCTAGCTGCAGTACAGCAGTGAGGCTCTGTGATGTTCTGAAGTACCCAAGCTGTTTCTGGGTAGGGATGGACATTTGACAACTCCATCATCGTGCAATAAGGAGGCGAAAGACGTTATAAGCACAGTGCAGTTGCTTGCTGAGATAGCCTAGGCCAGTGATGGCAAACCTTGTAGAGACCGAGTGTCCAAACTGTGATTGAAAACCCACTAATTTTTCTCAAAGTGCCAATACAGCAATTTAACCTGAATACAGGTGACTGTGAAGGGGCGATGTCAGGTGCCCACAGAAAGGGTGTCAAGTGCCACCTTTGGCACCCGTGCCATAGGCTTGCTGACTCCCCCAATGTCCTTCCGCCAACAGGCCAATATCTTTTTATTCTACGACAACCAAAATGGGTTCGTGTAGTAGGTGACTCTGACTGGGCAAAAGCTGTTTTGGTTTTTTTAAACTCCCACTAGTGATGTGCTTGAATGAGCAGAATGGTTCCCTGCTCTGGAAGAAGAAGCAATTTTTCAGACGTCTACAACTTCTGCTTTCCTGTTTACTTGAACCCCTAGGAATCTTTCATATGCTCTCACCCCATTACTTTTGAGGAATGTCAACCTGGCAAGATCTGTTGTTCACTCTGCCCTGGAACAGAATGTGTTTCACTCATCTAAGGCCAAGGTATTGATGAGATGCCATGAGGAAATGTTTGGAAGTGGACTGGAAATGGAGGTTAACACCTGAATACATGCACATAGCAGGGTCCTCAGATTTGTCTTGGTTAGAGGGTGGACCTCTTCCTCCTCAGAAGTGGGGAAAGCACAATTTTTAACTTGACGCTAACTCTATTCAGCCACCATTCGTAATCATGTTTACTTAACAACCCATTGTCCTGTTGTTACTTTGCATACAATAAAAGTGGCAGGACTGAAAAATTACTCTTCCATGGTTGCACTTCACACGAACCATGGTTGCACTCACAGACTCTCAGAGCCTCTTGATAGAGTCTCAATCCTGTTCGCACCTTTTACCTTTTACCTTTCATGTGAACAAAACCATAATGGAAAGGTAGGGCCAGTGCCTTCCTTTGTGTGCTGAATTAACACCCCTAATAAGGACTGAATGAAGATATTGAAAATGAGTGATTTTGATGGAGGGATGAGAGAGCAGAAATATCATTAGCTGATTACGAAATACAGTGGACCCCTGTATAACAAACTTTTTGTATAACATAAAATCTGTACGACATAAAAAATTCCAGAGATAGGGGAAATCTGCTTAACGGAATCGCCTATGGGGCAAATTTGTACAGCATAAAAATGGGATTACTCCGTTTTCAATGCATTCCTATGGGAAATTTGTATACAGGAAAATTTGCTTAACTTAATTCCATTTGGAACAAATTAATTCCTTTATACAAGGTGCCACTATACAGTACAGTACATGGTACCTCTACTTACGAGTGGCTCTACTTACGAGCATTTCAACTTAAAAGTGGAAAACCATTGGCGTTTTATCTGCTGCTTTACTTACATTTTTTATTTTTTTCGTTTTTTTATTTTATTTTTTAGATATGTCTGCTCTACTTATGAGTTGTTTGACTTATGAGCAGGCATTTGGAACAGAACTTGTAAGCAGAGGTACCACTCTACTCTCTTTCCACACAGTGCCCATTTTTCCGTGCCCTCCCATTTTTCTTGACAGAATTCCTGTGTCAATCAACTCTATGCTGCACTCAACCACCATTTTCTATCTACCCATGCCCTCAGTAGTATGTAATTAAATAACAGCATTTTAATCTCGCTTTTTTTGGGAGGCAGTTTCTAGAACACTTTAAAAATACCAGAAACGCTTACAAACAATGCCCTTTCTTGTGTACCATTGATTGAATCCTGTGTGTAGTAGCAGCTGAAATAGGATCAGTTCAGATGACCATACCATGAAAGCAAACACAGAGTGACCTCTGTAGATGGATCGGTTGACCAACTGTTCTGACCTGAACGTGGAATTTACCCAAGTAGAGAAAGGTTGGAGAACATGAATATCTTTGAATTGTTGACATCATACCTGAATTGGATTATAAGCCCTTCTCCATTTCCATTGCTTCAGGAATATATATGAATACTTGAGATGGCACCCTTTTCACAGAAGAGCACCATATACCCTACTGCACATTAAAATGCGATCTTTAGCATCCTTATTAAGAGTCTTCTTTCCTAAAAAAAAAAAATCCTGACTTGTTTCACCTGCACTGAAACATACAATAATTTACACTCATTTATAAGAAATGCAGAAATCATACAGTTATAGAATCATAGCATCATGAAGTGATGATGCTTCCTCCCTGAGAACAGTAGTGCAGGCCCTCGTGATTTCAAAGATTGACTACTGCAACGCACTCTATGTGGGGTTGCCCATGACCCTTGTCCGGAGACTCCAGTGGGTACAAAATGTGGCAGCCAGATTGGTGGTGGGTGCCCGCAAATACGATCATATCACCCCAGTTCTGGCGCACCTGCATTGGTTGCCCATTGCTCTCCGGATAAGGTTTAAGGTCTTGGTCTTGTTTTTCAAAACCCTCCACGGCTTGGGACCTGAATACCTGGCGGAGATCAACCGAGGCAGGCCCTCGTGATTTCGAAGATTGACTACTGCAACGCACTCTATGTGGGGTTGCCCTTGACCCTTGTCCGGAGACTCCAGTGGGTACAAAATGTGGCAGCCAGATTGGTGGTGGGTGCCCGCAAATACGATCATATCACCCCAGTTCTGGCGCACCTGCATTGGTTGCTCATTGCTCTCCGGATAAGGTTTAAGGTCTTGGTCTTGTTTTTCAAAACCCTCCACGGCTTGGGACCTGAATATCTGGCGGAGATCAACCGAGGCCAGACCTACTCGATTGTCGTGGGCGCGCTCACTCAGGGTCACCACTCCTAGGGAGGCATGGAAGTCGGTAACTCACAGCCGCACCTTCATGGTTGTTGGCCCCTCCCTATGGAGCCATCTTTTGAGTGAGCTGCGCCTTGCACAGTCCCTGCCCGCCTTCAAAAAGGCATTAAAAAGGCATTAAAAACTTTGCTTTTCAAGGAGGCATATGGTGACCTTATTTCTGTTTAAATTTTTTTTTTATCCCCTGCTCTCTGCTGAGGGTTCTCCCTCTCTTGCTATTTTGCCATTTTATCTATGTTTTGTTGTTGCTGAGTTCCATTATGGAAAAAGGAGCGGTATAAAAGTGCACCAAATAAATAAATAAATAATAAGTTGAATGGTGCCTACAGGCTGATCGTGTCCAACCTCTTGTCCAAGGCAGGAATACAAAACATAGGATATCTGCGGGGTGGGGGTGGGGGTTGTCTAGATTTCTCTCGAATGCCTCCAGCCTTGGAGCGCTCACCGCTTCTCAAGGTAGTTAGTTCAATTGCCATACCGCTCTAACCGTTCCAGACAGTCAACGGAAATCTGGCTCCCTATAACCTGAGCTCATTGTTGCATGTCCTGCATTCTGGTTTGATCGAGAAAAGATCCTGCCCCTCATCTATACAATAGCCTTTCAAGTATTTGAGAAGTGCTAGCATATCTCCCCTATCTCCTTTTCAAAAGGCTAAACATGCCCAGCCCTCATAGGTCTTTGTCTTGGTTTCCAGTCCCCTGATCATCCTTGTGGCCCTAATCACCCTTGTTGCATCAGCTGAGGGAGGAAAGGTGGGAAGCGGAGCCACCAGTCCTGCCAAAAGCAGCTATGACTGCACCTGAAGACTGAGAGTCTAGTGCAGATAATCATCAGACTAAAGATCAGGCTGTAAAGAAGTTTCAAACAGGAGTAGCTTGTCTCAGACTATTTCTTTTCTACTACGTGCTTCCATAAAATCTGCATATGCTAAAGGGGGAAGATCAGCAGATGTGTAGGATTGCTCTACCACATGCCCTTCTCGATTTCCTAATTTTAGCACAAATGATTCCTTAGCTCCAAGCATGTTGCATTTATCTCACAAACCTAGTTCCTAGGCAAGGATATTGGTAAATAATAATTGAATAGTTGATAGCTAATGGGCCCGTCATATAGCCTTTTCACACGACCCCTAAGATCCCCTGGCCACTTAAATTCAGACCAGAGATCTTGGGGGTTTGTCGCTGTTCCTGTGTTCCCACCCCCTCCACACTCCTGGCTGCTGTCTGCGTGAGGGGAGGGAGAAAAAAAAGGAAGAAAAGAATGCCGGCTCACCTCCGTTCTGCCGTCTCGCTCTGCTCCCAGCAGCATTCCAGTCTCTTAGTATCTCTTAAAGGGGCGGGGGCAAAAAAACAACAAACAGAAGCAAGGAGAGCCCGGCACTCACTACGTTACATCTGCATCAGGAATTTTTCACCCCTGGAGAGCAAATACTTGAAAAGTGCGCTGGGATGCGCTTAGGTGGGCATGGTCGCACTTAATTTTTTGTAAACTCCAGAGCTGGTGGGGAAACAATTTTAAGCTCTGGATCTGGGAGCTATTTGCCGCGGATTTTACGGGTTGTGTGAAAAGGCCCATAGTCAATCATATGTTATGGTGAACAGAAGGCATCAAAGTTAAGAGAAAGGCAAATTAAAAAAAGTGAAATGTGCTGCTTATACTCTGCCCCATAGGACTTAAAGCACTCTCTGGACAGTTCACAAGCAATTATGCAGGCTACTTCTTGTCCCCCCCCCCACACACACCCAGCAAGCTGGTTATGGTTACTCATTTACTGACCTCAGAAGGATGGAAGGCTGAATGAACCTTGAACCTGTTACCTGGAATTGAACCCCAGGTACAGTTACAGCTGCAGTATAGCCTTTCAGCTACTACTCCACACAGGATGTGTGTATGTGTTTGTGTGTATGTGTCTTCATTTTCCAAACACCAATTGAAACAGTTTCTGAAATCAGTTAAGGGACTGTTTTACAAAGCTTTGCTCTTAACCTTCCTTTCTAAAGTGATATAGTAGAAGTTCTAGGTGAAATGGTTCAAATAATCATTACTTATCAACGAATTAAGTCACCAGGCAATTGAAAGTGTAAACAATGAGCCAACTCTGAACATCCTGACAGGAATATTTTTCTATGAACATTTATCAATTCTGTTTAGAAAAGACACCTTTCACTATTAGAAAAAACCTAACATATTTCACCTTACAGCAGAAAAGGACTTTTTTTTTTAGCAGAACAAACAAAAAGTCTTAGTATTTTCTGAAATAAGCAAATTGAAAGTTTCTAGTAAAGGCTCAAGTGTTTGTTTGTAAAACTGGGATTTCCCTTTTTAATAGCCAGTTGCTCTAATTGCTGTCTTATGTCATCAAGCCACTTCTGGCTTGTCACAGCTCTTTCTATGAATTAGTGACCTCTAAATGTTCCAATTTTTAGCAGCCCTGCTGAGTTTTTGTATACAGTGTCTTCTGCTTTTGAATCAAGCCATCTCATTTGTTGTCACTTTTCTGTTGCCTTCAACATTTTCCAGCATTATCGTCTTTTTGAAGGATTCTTCCCTTTTCTTGATGTGCCCAAAGCATCATAGCCTCAACTTAGTCATGTTCAATTTTAGACAGAGAGTTCAGGGTTGATTTGATCCACCATGCACTACTTTTTGTCCTTTTGATGGAATCTGTAAAGATCTTTTCCAATACCATATTTGTGTTAATTCGATGAGAGGGATATCTCTACCATTTCACTTCTGTATAGCAAAATGTCTCTCAAGGTATCAGTTGAAAAGAAAAAGTCATTTTTAAAAATGCCCTATACTGTATTTGACAACGAGATGCAAAACATGTTATAGTGCAGTGGTTCCCATCCTGGGGGTCGGGACCCTTTTGGGGGGGGGGCGAACGACCATTTCACAGGCGTCGCCATGAGCCAGTGAAGAAAAAGGCACAAACGGCTTGGGTCTGAGGAGGAGGGGGAAGAAGGGGGGGAAGAGTGAGTTACTGCTTGATAGGTTGGAGGGGGTGTCAGTCAATGGCGCCGGAGGCTGCGATTGGCTGAGGGTGCCTGTAGAGGGAAGTTCTCCATGGCACCTGTGGCAATGGCCTGCCAAAGGGGGCTTGTGTCCTCTTCGAAGCAGGGCAGGGGGGTCACCACAACAGGAGGAACTGTATTAAAGGGTTGCAGCATTAGGAAGGTTGGATGGGAACCATTGTTATAGTGGAACGTCCTTCAGGATATGCTCTGTATCCCTTTCTCATTACTAACATACCTGGCATCTAATGATTAATGTTTTAATTGAGTAATTCAATTGATTAAACTTCAAAGTTGTACAGATTCATTGGTGATTTCCCAAACACCCCTCTAACCAGATGTTCTGGCTTGAAGACAGAATGATTTTATGGTAGCTCGTGCTCTCCAAATTTTCATCTTGCTGATATCACAGCTACCTGCTCCAAGAGTATGACTACAAGTGCCAAGTGGAGAAGTTGGTCTTAATCCTTGTGTTCCCATGATGCTGACAATTTTAATGACATAGCTTTCTCCCCCCTAAGCTATAAAAATGCTGCTTTAATTCCAGTTAGGTAGTATAATTCGAAAGAGGAATAAAAGGCATCAGTGCTCTTAAAACAATGTTAGCTAGCAAAGAATCTGAGCCATGGGAGGTGTGACAAAGCCCATCTATTACCTAAGGTAGCTCTAAATCTTGTACTTGGCTTGTGGGTTTCCCAGAGAGCCAAGGAAATTAAGACTTCATGAGCTGGCAAAAAACGGAGAACTTGGCAGTCTTGCGTAGGCCGCTGATGTACATGCTGGAAAGCTTGTGCTTAAAAACCAGAGAAATGGATCACGTGTCTCCACAAGAGTTACATCCAACAGCTTCTGAAACTCCAAAAAAACTAAGTGCATCAAGTATACTCCAGAGATCCCAAGAAACTTTCATTGTAAATGCTCATGCTTCTGCTGGAAATATACAGGATCTCTAATCCTGTAACACATCACTGGAAGAAAGTTAGAGATGTTTACATTCCACTGAAATAACGTGGATTAACATGTGTAACCATGTATACCTAGTATTGTCTACCAAGAGGTAAATCTAGTTCAGTTGGGCATGATACTGGAAGGATTGTAACTTAAATGTGTGCTTAAACCTGATCTTGATTTTAATTTGATTGATTTATATATGCTATCTTTAGCTTGCGCTAAGATTCTCAGAATAGCATGTGCGGCACTCCCGCATGGTCTTTCCATGTGAGCTCCAGGCTAGACATAGTTTGCTGAGCTTCATTTTTTCAGGCTTGAAATATTCAAAACATTTCTGGGCACAAAAAATTGCTCACCATTATAAGGCTTCCGATCAACAAATGTTGTTATAGGTTGGGGGCCTGAAAAAGTAACGAGAGTGGTGTCTTTGTTTTCTGTAAGATAAAACCGGAAGTAGGAACCACGTAGAAGAAGACAAATGGAAAAGAAGAATCAGATTGGGAGGCCCCTTGCATGAAACTAGCAAGGAGTCTCCAATCATGGTTGCCACTTTTAGCATGGGAGGAGTGACAACTGCAATTGATGTGGGTAAGTAGAGACAGGAGACCAGTAGCAGGACATAACCAAGGGCAGGAAAAAAAAACAAAAGCAGGAGAGAATGGTGTGTCAGAATGGTGTGCCAACCTAGCAGTTCGAAAGCATGTAAATGCAAGTAGAAAAATAGGTACTGCCATAAAAAGCAGGAGGGTAAAACAGTGTTTCCTTCTGCCAGCCATGCTGGTCAGAAGAGGACTGGGTTAAGATGACTTCCCAGACTCTGCCGGCTCTGCCAACCATGCATCTCCTTTTGCCTGCATTTGCCTGCCCTGGAAAGAGAGAAATGCAGCATGAACATGGGGACAAGATCCATTTTTTTTGCCAACTGTGGGGAAATGAGAATCCTGGGAATAGCACATGTGATCCGAAGTTTTGTTAGCCACACTTTGTAAAATCCCTTCTAGATTATTGTCTGGTGTAAAAAAGTGAGCTTGGAAAAGTTACTTGTTCTGTAGCACTACTCGCAGTAGCCCTACTGGCTGTGTGATTCTGAGCAATGAAAGTTTGTTTTTGAAGCCTTGACCAAGAGTCAGGGACCAGAGGCTTATCTTTTATATTTATCTCAGTTCTCAGGCACCTTGACTTTGTAATTCGATTTTTGGAGAGAATAATCAATATATCTATATCTAAAACCTATATCTATATACACATATACAAAATACATTTTACATCAAATATAATTTAACTGTTTCTTTTCATCTCACATATTAGACTGGCACATTTGGTTTCCTGTATTTTAGAGAACATCAAAGCCTTGACTTTAGGTTTTAAAATATTGAGCAATGTGGTCCTTAGTCCCTGAATCATGCAACAGTGCCATGAGTTAGAACATTTGCCTTTGAGGTTATGGCCCTGAATCTAGTCAACGTGAAAGTGTTTCTCAGAAAAATGGTAGTGGAGTTCACATTGGCAATGTACCCAATAGCCTTAAGCGTATTTTTATTATTCACTTGTATCCCATGCTCTTTATTCAGTGAAATCCTGCATGCACCATTCACTTGCACTTGTGATGCCAGAGGTCACTTTCCTGGCAGGAATGTCACACCGTGTGTTTAGAATCATCTAGTACAGCATTTATTTACATGCAGCATTATTCCTAAAGTAATCATGCATGCAGAATTCTTCTGATATGCCATTTAACACTATTGTTGTTGTTATGTGCTGTCAAGTTCTCTCTGACCCATGATGACCCTGTGCATGAGTGACCTGCTGAATGACTTGTTCTTGGCAGCTCTGCTCAACTCTTGAAAACCCAAGGCTGTGAGTTACTATTAGATCGTAACTGTCCATGTACCAACGACCAACTGGAAACTAGAACATGTCCTCTTATTCTGTACTTATTATCAAGGCTTACATAGCGAACTCATCTCCCCAATCATGGGCAAATTCCCTGGGAGGTCAATAGACTTTTATTTGCATCTGCTCCTCTCTGACAAATTTTACCAAATAACCAGGCAAGTTGCCAAATTGTGTGCAGTAGCAATAAGGGTTCGAAAACAGATCATAAATGGAGGTCAAGAAACATAGTAGCCATGTAGCTGATGACTGCTGTACTTTGAACCAGATCTATTTTTAATCTGTACCTTTGATCTATCAATTTTATGGATTAATTGAAACATTATTATGTAATGCATATTTGATTGTTATGTACATTTTGCTATTTGTATTTATTTTAGTTTGGTCTATGACTGTAAATAAAGACTAACTAACTAACTAACTAACTAACTAACTAACTAACTAACTAACCAACCAACCAACCAACCAACCAACCAACCAACCAACCAACCAACCAACCAACCAACCAACCCATGGCTGCGGTTTTATGTGTGGATTAAATCCATCTTATATTTTGTCTCTCTGTTTTCCTGCTGCCTTTTCCTTTTCCCAGCATAACTGCCTTTTCCAGTGAGTGCTGTCCTCTTGAGAGACACCCATTGTCCAACAGCCTTGGTTTCATCATTTTCTCTTCTATGGAGAGAGAGTTCATGCTTGACTTGATCTAGGCCCCCTTTGTTTGTTTTTCTGGCATACATGACATTCTCCTCCAATAGCACACTTGAAACAAATTGATTCATTTCCTGTTCCATGTAGCCTTCATAGCAATACATATCTGGAAGTACCATAGTGTCCACGTTTGAACTAAAATATACAAAATCTTTAACAATATATCCATTGTTATTAAAGTTGTATGATCTAGTAGTCAGAATTTGACTTTATAATGTCCAACTGCAGCCCCACTTTTTCACTTTTGTCTTTTCCCTCCACCAATAGCTTTTTCAAGGAATTGCTTGCTTCTTTGCAGTAATATGATATCATCTGCATGTCTTAAATTATTGGTATTTCTTCCAACAATTAATTCTCTTTCTTTATCTGAATCTAATCCACTTTTCCATAGAATATGTTCTGTGTAGAGACTGAGTGGATTGTTACATCATTTTGTTTTATTATTTCTATTGCATTTTTGTGGTTGTACAAATAAGTGTGTACAGCTCCCCAAAGCTCTAATGTGAAATTTGCAAACATGCAGAAGTTTCCAAGAGAAAGGGTGTTCTGGGCAAGGAGTTCAGTGCTATAGTAATTAGAGTGTACTGTTCAACTATTCCATCATTTTCTCTTTCGTGTTTTTATTACAAGAAGAAAAATAATGAAAAATGGGGTAGAAAAACAGAGTAGGATTACAAGTGGAGAACAATGCAGTGTGAAGCCCACATAAAAAGCAGTTAATGAGGAAAGATAATGGCACGTTGAAGGCTAGTCTGAAGCTCATCAAAGTGTTTCTCAAAGGAGATTTTTGAATCTTTTTGATTGTTGTGCTGTTGATCATCACTGGTTCTACTAATCTTGTCTGTGTGATCTTGACTTTTGAACTGACCTGTTTGTTTTTTTTTTTTTTATTTTTTTTTATTAAATTTTTATATAATGAAAAAGAACAAAATAACAATAATAAACAGTAATAGACAATCATAAACAATACAGAGTGCCCCCCACCCCCAAGAAACCGTCCAGTATTCTTGCATCTTCTCTTTCTTCTTCATCTTTTTTTTTTTTCTTCCAATAGGCTTCTTAAGGTCCTTTACGCCAGAACTGTGTTGGGTTATAAGTTGGTTGTATCCCTTTCCCTTTTAATAATACATAATCTATAAATTTCCCCCAAACATCATAGAAAATATCTTTTTTTATTTCACCTCTCAAAACTTTTATATTACAAGATAGTTTATCATTTAACGCTATGTCCCACACTTCCTTATACCATTCAGCAATTTTAAGGTCTGATTTCAATTTCCAGTTCCTAGCAATAATCAGTCTAGCTCCTGTCATAAGATTTGCTATTAATTCTTTAGTTTTCACATCATATTCATTAATAGATGGTAATGATAACAAAGCAATTTCTGGTACACATTTAATATCGGTTTGTATTATTTCTCTTATCTCCTCAAAGATCTCTTGCCAGAACTTTTGAACTATTTCACATTCCCACCATAAATGAAAATAGGTACCTGTCTTTTTTTCGCATTTCCAGCAGAGCTTAGAATATTTTGGATTCATTCTATTCATTCTGACTGGAGTCATATACCATCTTAAAACTAGTTTGAAGTAGTTTTCTTTTATTCTGACTGATAATGACCGTAAAATCCTCAAATTCCAAATTCTTTTCCATTCATCATTATTTATTTCTTTCTCTATGTCTTGTTTCCATAGCTCTCTTATTGTGTCCTGTTCCCTATTCTCAAATGAATCTTGAATTATTTTATATAGTTTACCAACTGTTCCTTTCCCTGTATTTCCTTTCTCTGATTCATATGTTGTCAGAAATTGCTCAAATTTTGTATATCCTCTAAGTTGTGTATTTTTCCTAATCCATTCTTTCGTCCAGCTGTCTAACTGGGCGTAATTCAACCAGGACAATTCCTGAGTTTGCAGAATACGTTTAATTTCTTGTTTTGATGTCATCTTTTTAATCCAATCTTTTAGTCTTGCCACTTTCCTTAATTTAAATAAGTCTCCCAATTTCTTCATGTTCGTGGGGAAATTTTCCTGATCGATGACCGCGATCACCGCGCCAAGCGGGGAACCTTCCTGTATCAATTTCTTTCCATACTTTTTCCAAGTGAGCAATAGGGAACTTAGAAGAGGGTTTTTAATTGGGTAACTTTTCCTTTTAGGGGGGGAAACTAAATACATATTTATTTATGTCTTCATTTAGTTCCTCTGATTGAAGTTCCCACCATATTAGTTTTTTTGCGGTTTAAAATAGTATTTCCCCCAGGGAACTAATCTGATTAGCTATGTAATACATTCTAAGATTAGGTATACCTATACCTCCCTCTTTTTGAGATCTGTACCATAAGCTTTTATTTATTCTTGCTTTTTTTTCACCATTGCAAAATTTATTTAAAAGATCTTGATAGACTTTAATTTCAGTTTCTGTGTATTGAATAGGTAACATTCTAAAAAGAAAATTTATTTTAGGAAGTATTTTCATTTTTACCATTGCTATTCTGCCAAACCATGATAAGTTTAATTTGGAGTAATTTTGTAATTTATTTCTAATCTCTTCCTTTATTTTTGTATAATTTCGTTCTTTCGTTTTGCTAATGTCTTTATCTAAAAGTATCCCTAGGTATTTTATACATTTACAAATTTTCAGTTCGTAATTGGAGATCTCTTCCATGTCTCGATTATCCTGATTGAAAAGCATGATTTCTGATTTCTGCCAGTTGACACATAATCCGGTTATTTCACCAAAT
Organism: Phrynocephalus guinanensis; assembly: GCA_037367245.1. Classification (NCBI taxonomy): domain Eukaryota; kingdom Metazoa; phylum Chordata; class Lepidosauria; order Squamata; family Agamidae; genus Phrynocephalus; species Phrynocephalus guinanensis. The sequence goes on along the minus strand of CM074739.1, from coordinate 34,137,540 downwards.
TCCTTTAGATGAGCTTTTATTCTTAATATATTTTCTGCCGGATTTTTTATTGTTAACAAAGCGTCATCCGCAAATAAACTGATTTTTATCTTGCCTTCCTTACCCATACCTTTAATAAGTTGGTCCTCCCTTATTGCATTAGCTAGTAGCTCTATCACTATGCAAAACAGAACTGGCGATAAAGGGCATCCCTGTCTTGTTCCTCGGCCTAGGGTAATTTTTTCTGTCATCCCATCATTGACAATGATTGATGAGGTGCTATGAGAATAGAGTTGGTTTATTACACTTAGAAATTTTTCGCCAAATCCCCATTTCACTAATAAAAGTTTTAACGCAGGCCATGAACTGACCTGTTTGTGAGTTCAGGATGTAGTGTGTTTTGTTGCTACTCTGTGAAGCAGTGTGAGCAGTTTGAATGATGCACTGTATATAACCACAACGAAGTAGCAAAAGTAATTATATTCTACATAGCCCTGATCGCAACTCAGATAACCTATCCAGCTTTGTCACAGGAGGCTCAATTAGTTTTGGTTGCCTGAAATACTTTTTTGTTTCTGTTGAGTCACCACCAGCTACGGCTGACATTAGCAAGGGGCTGGAATACTGTTGCATAACTCATGCCTGTGGAAGTGTGCTGAAGTGACCAGCAAGGGATGACTTTTGGTAATTGAAAGCCTTCTACTTTTGTGCTGCAACTTCTCTGGTTCCCACCTAATCCTTTTCATCCCATGGAAGTCATGAGAACTGCAGGACAGGAGAAGGAAATCTTCTATTACTGAATTCATTTTGTTGGTAACATCATCTAGTCAGTGGCACTGATGTTCAGTAAAGACTTCTTCTTTCTGTTCCATGGTTCCTATGGATTCAACACAATAAAAGCCAGATGCCAGATGAGCTATGGAACAGAAGCAGGAAGTTTTTAACAACTGAAATTTGCTCTATGTTGGAGATGTTATGACCCTTCTGCACATATAGTTACCGTATTTATCGGCGTATAACACGCACAGGCGTATAACACGCACCTTCATTTTAAGAAGGAAATTTCAGGGGAAAAAATTAAATTTCAAATAAAGAATTTTCACCGATTTCTACCTTTCTCTCTCTCTCTCTCTCTCCCGTCCCTATGTGTGGGCGGTGCCTGAGGGGCTGTCCCGGCCTAGAAGAGCTTTTGCGCGGAGTGAAGGGGCGGGGCTTTTCTGCTCTCTTCTCTCTCTCTCTCTCTCTCGCTGGGTCTGCCTGGGCGGGCGGGCGGGTGGGCTGGAGGGGTAGGAGGGGGTGGGGGCATCAGGCGGTGGCCGACCGGACAGACTGCATATCGGCGTATAACACGCATACATGATTTGCCCCTATTTTCAGGGGGGGGAAGTGCGTGTTATACGCCAATAAATACAGTACATCAACGGGATACTTTGGCCGTGGTGGTTTTCACTTTGCTAGCCTTCCCTACAAACTACTGTAATAAACTGTATGTTGTCTGAGCAGCCCATGAAGACAATCTAGTAGCTTTGCTCCAATTATTACGGAGTTGAGCTGCATGAATGTTAATGGATACAGCCAGATGGGTCGTTATTAAGTCTCTTTAATGTATTTTTATTTTTGGACCAATATCAAAGTGCTGATGAATTTTGAAGCCCTAAATGAGAGATAAGGTAAAGTGTGGTCCTTCGTATACAGTAGAATCCTGGTATCTGCTGGGGATTGGTTCCAGACCATCTCATGGATAATGAAAACTGGATAAGAGAGAATACCAAAATCCCCAAAACTGTTATTTTGTGATAGTCGCTTGCTTTACAGCTGATGTTTTACGACAGTAGCTTGCTTTACAGCTGCTGTTTGTGACAGTAGCTTGCTTTGCGACTGCTGAATTATTTATTTAATTTTTTTATTCTGCCAACTGTGGATAACTGAATCAGTGGATAATGAATCAGTGGATACGGGGTTCTTATTATACTACTTAGGACCAAGAAGAGTTTCAACCTAGCAACAATTGGGGGGCTCACTTTATCTTATTTGCATAGAATGCTCATTAAGGACATTAATTTTGCATGTTTCTCTGTACCATTATTTTTCACTGATGTATTGTTTATACAGTAACCAGCCATCAGAGAGAGGCAGTAAAGTTTAACAGGAAAACCCAAAGTCGAATTCCTGCTTAGGCACAAGGCTTACTGAATGTGAAACTTACCTTATGAAGTTGTTTCTGTTATAGAATGGGGAGAAAGAACAATATAAGGCCGCCATTTTCATTTCTGGTGCATATAAATAAAGAAATAATCTCCCAAATTTTTATAGAATGGGACTGGATGTTTTTCAGGCTTCCCATAAGATACATATAATATCAATGCTTGACAAGTTCTTTTTCTGGACTATACTGTATCGGTATCCACCAAACAAGCTTAGTCCAAAATAGTAAGCTTTGCATTATATTTTCAACTTTGTTACAACAAACGTAATTATCCATGGCACCTTCAATACTAAGTTTTTATTATGGCAATTACAGGCCACATATTTGGAGGGTATTAGATTTGGCATCTCCATTTTTTAAAAAAGCGAATAAAATAGAGGCAGGGATGGAGAACGTCTGGTTCTCCAGATGTCGCTGGGCTATATCTCCCATCAGACTTCAAACTCCAACCCCTTTAAGACTGTTTCTTATGTTTCAATGTTGAGTTCATTAAATATTAGTCTTGGGACTGCAACTTTGTTTTCATGGTAGTGTGAAATATATTAAGAGGGAATGTAATACACTTTGTAATTCCCATTTAATTTCTCCACAGGGCTCGCCTTTGCTGTTTTGTCTTCTGTGCACCCCGTCTTTGGCTTATATGGATCTCTCTTCCCTGTTATTATTTATGCCATATTTGGAATGGGCCGGCATGTAGCCACAGGTTAGTGTTTTAAATTCCTTGCAAGCTGATTGTCTTCATGTCATTACTGAAAATTCTATTCTATTATTTCATATGACATGCAAGATAATGTTCATAAAATGAAAACAAGAGGGCTTTTCTCCTGGGGTTGGATGGAGCATAACTAATTATCAGCCAGCTTCAGTGAAAGGTGAACATAGTCTCAGGGTACAATTCAACCAGGCTGCAATTGTTTGGTCTCTCATGGGAGTAAATGATGTGTGGGAGATACATATTAAGTGGCGATGATCCTCAAACCATTACTTCAAATTTCTCTGGGACTATACCAATGACAATGGCTTTAAGCCTGCACCATAGAAATGCTAGAAACCACAAAAGCTATAATAATCCATATCTATGAACATTCCTTTAAAGCTGAATCCTGCCCCTTTATTCCCATCTCAGAAAACTATTTTGGGATGTATGAAGTGTGATTAAGAATAAGCTGTCCCTGTGTCAACACCTTGTAGTGTAATCTTTCACCAAGACTTCATAAATGGATTTTACAAGAGACTGTGGTACCTTTAACTCTGCATACATTTATTCTAAGCTAAAATCTGCTTGATAATGTTTGTCTATCTATCTATCTATCTATCTATCTATCTATCTATCTATCTATCTATCTATCTATCTATCTATCTATCTATCTATCTATCTATCTATCTATCTATCTATCTATCTATCTATCTATCTATCTATCTAATATGAGGAGATATGAAACAAGAGCAATGCTGTGTTTGCCTGCTTTAAAACTAGAAGGTACAGTGTGGCTTCCGATTGGATGATCCAGATCCCCAGACCTTATTTACCTATCCGGAAAGATCCTTTTCTGTTCTTCTTATATGAAGTACGTATATGCCAACCATAAGACTATATTATGTATGATGGGAAAATTGACAAATACAGGTGTACCTCGGTTTATGAATGAAGTATGATTTTTCTTGATGGAGAGAATGTTTGATGTGAGGGTGGTTTAGTTATGGTGTCCACTTTTGGAGCATGGCTGCACAGTGTGGACAGCAGTTTCCCAAAAGCCTGGGCTTTCAGCATCTGTCTTCTCCTTTCCTTCTCCTGGTACTTATTCCCATGCAGTGGGAGTGGAAGTGGCAGTGGGAGTGATGGGGATGAAGGTAGTGGGATAGGTGGAAGAGCCCTTGGTGGCACCATGGCAACCCCCCCCCCCGGGGGACGTTGGGGACGTCTGGGCTTCACTGAGCATGGAATGGCAGTTCTTGGCTCTTTGCCTGCTGTTCTTGCATTTCATTATCTCTATAGCAAGACTGCCATAAACCTCGTATGGCTATCTCTGTGATGGGTTTATGACATGCCTTTGTACCCTTAGCCCTTCTTTCTCTATCTCCCTTTCGAGACAGCGGCCTCTGTACCAGATCACTAATCCATTCATTCTTCATCTCTTTGCTGACTGGCGGTGGGTCTCTAAGATTATAGTGGAGATTTTCCACTACCAGCAGAAAGAACCTGGTTTCTTTCGGGGCCAGCATACCACAAGAAGAGCCCAGTCCCCCACTGCACTCATCAGAGCAGAACCAGTGGCCATTTGCACCTTCTGTCAGTCCCACTTTTCAGTTGCAACAAATGCCAGAGAGGACAGCCATGGGTGGGATGTCTCTGAACAGAGACTCATCTTGCTGGGAGGGCATCCTCAGAGTGAGAGAATAGACAGACAGACTCCCTGAAGCTGCCAAACATCCCAGTAGGCACCAGCTGCCACTGCCTCATATCTGGGGAACACTGTGGCAGATGTTTTCTGTGGCCTCCAAAGAGCAGGCAAACTGTCAGAGGGGGTCTCAGAATAACACCAAAGAAAACATCTGGCACAGTGTTCTCCAGATATGAGGCAGTGGCAGCTGGTGCCTACTGGGATGGAAGAGCAGAGGAGCTAAGGAAGGTGAAGCCAAAACCATAGGCAGAGCCACCTAATTCTGGTTTTATCTCCTTCTGCTTCCCCTGCAGGCACATTGGAATAACATTCAACATCAAACCACATGGAAGAATAGTCTCTAGGTGGATTCCACCACATCTTCTTTGATTCTCTGCCACATTTCTAGGCACCCTTACCCTCCACTTAGGTTACCATTGTAGTGAACCGGCAGGCTGGTAAGGAGCCCAGACAGCCCTGGAAGTAAGGCTAGTGCCCCGTTTGTCATACTGGATCAGCCTCCACTGGAATGAGGAGTAGTGGGAAAGTTGGCCAGAGGGATATGGCAGCAGCAATGGAGAGGGGACAGGAAGGAGGCTATGAAAGATGAAGGTGGTCCAAAAAGGGCATTGGTGGGCCATTTTATACAACCACTAGGACAGTGTTGGTGAACCTATGGCACGGGTGCCAAAGGTGGCACTTGGAGCCCTTTCTGAAGAGGCCACCCGACATGGCCTCTTCACAGCCACCTGTATTAAGGGATAAATTACTGTATTGGCACTTGACAAAAAATTAGTCGGTTTTGAATTGCAGTTTGGGCATTCGGTCTCTAAAACAGTCTCCATCACTGCACTAGGACATTATTCATTCAAAGTATGTGCTGTGTTGGCTGAATCACAGCCTGTTCTCTAGTAGTAAAGAAAATATGTCTTTGTATGTCAGAGATACTTCAGATGAAGGGTGTAGTTGCTCTCACATTCTGCTCATGGGCTTGCTATATGCAACTGGTAGACTACGACTCACAAGAACGCTGGACTCTATAGGCTTTCAGTCTCACCCTGCCTAGCTGCTCTTCTTGTCTTCCAAATTCAACCTCCCTCATACTAAAATAAAGGTAGTGAAGCCACAATGAACGTTGATAGTACCCACATAAATGACAAAAATAGTTTCCGTTTGCAATATGCTTTCCTTGTACTAGAGAGAGAAGGCATCACCACGAGCAAAAGAGTGTGTTCTTCTTACTGGTGGTGGTGTTACCTGTTCCTCCAAGCTAGTAATCTGAAACACTGACCTCCCAGATGAAAAGCAGGTTTTTCATTTCCCCTGCCCCACATCCCAGAAGAGAGACCATCTGGTCCCGTTTGCAGAAAACAATGGAGTTGGGGATGGGGTCATAGCCTTCATTTAGTTAATTTGGGCTGGAAAGGATGGAGGGGAGGGAAGGAGCTGCAGCAGTTGTGCAGATATTGGGGAGGGGTGTTTTCTCTTTGGAAATTCAGTCTTCGGTGGAACCACACACAAAGCTAACCCCTCAGGGCTTGAAAAGCCCAGCTATAGGCACATTCCCTTTGGTTGTTATTATGCTTTCTAAGGAGTAATCATTGTCTTTTGAGTAATTGCGTGGTTTTCCAAAAACGGCCTATATGCCAGAACGTGCATTCACTGCTGCGTTTAACAGCTCTGTAGGAGCCATGTGGTCTACTGGGAAAGCAACTTTCTGTCCAAAGTACATAGAATTTGCATCAGAACGTATGCAAAAGCATATTGTCGAAGGCCCCTTGCAACTCACTGGCATGCTGGAATTGAACTTTGTGGCAAGTTCCTTGGAAGCTTTGATAACTCTGAATCAGCAAAGTAGACATTACGTAGTTACTTCGTTTTAACTTAAATAATTGCCCAACTGGGACAAGCTGGACTATTGGTTTCTTCAACAAAGGCATTCAGGCCATCTGGTACTTTGCAAATACACTGGACCCTTTCTACAGAGATGTCTATCTGAGCAGTAGAATTGATAAACGTTCTGCTCTGTTCAGCATGCCTTTAGATGAAATGAGCATTGCCAGAGCTGAATGTAGAGGCAAATTCTGTTCAGCCGAGCAATGAAGGCATACATTAAAACGTAGTTTAGAGTTGCTTTGTTTGCTTTCTGACTCTGAAGAACATTTTTTTACTCCTTATGGATCTGAGAGGTCTTGTGAATTTCTAATGGAGGAAAGGGAATATGCAGCCATTCAAAAGGTGTTGGACTGTGCAGTAATTCCCATCATCGCTCGAAGTGATGGCTAGGGGTTGATGATGAGAGATGCAGTTCAACAACATCTGAAGAAGCACATTTTCCCCACTTCAGTTTAATGGATTTACAAATAAGGTCATAGAAACCCCTTTGTTTCTATATACATTTGAAAATCAGAAAAAAAGAATTTGTGTAACACAGTGGCTGAGATTGTACTCCTAAGCACATTTGGCCGGAAGCAAACCTCACTGGACGCAGTGCAGTTCCTTGAGCATAAACATGCTGCCTAGGATTACCTGGGCAGAAGTCTTGATCCAAAACTTGCCTTTGCTGTGATTGTGTCTAGCCATGTTGTTGTCACTGCCACACTTACAGAGTGAGGATAATATTGCTGCCATACCCTACATACTTGTTGTAAAAGCTGCTTGGACAGTAAGTATGAAAGGCTTGGCATTGGCCAAAATGCTGTGGTGAAAGACTTTGTGCTTGAGCCATATACGTTTGTGCAGTTTGCACCGCTGGGCAGACACCAGTAAAAAACACGCCATTTGTTTTTTGCTTAATTGCTACTATATAATCATGTGATTGGATTGTGAATACTTTTTGTAGATACTCCTAAATGCCACATGAGTTCAGTCTTATGTTAAAAGATATTAAGCCAGAAATTGTAAAGGTGACCTGTTTTACAGATGCAATGAATCTGGAGTAAGACGTTAACAATTTTCAGAGGTAGCTCACAGATCTTTTAGTTAAAAATTAAATTGCATGCCGCCTTTTGAATTTCTAATTTTGAATTTCTAAGACTTTGTCTTGCTTCTTATGTTTGTTTCTGCTGATCAAAGTGAAGTAAGATAACCTTCACAAATTTCTTCCTGTACTCTATGAAATCTTTATTGGAGGGGTGGAAAACAAGGGGTGGATTATAGGGAATGATAGGGGCATTCAACCCACATTGTGCATTGCCCTCTATACAGCTACAGGTCCAAACTGTTATACTGATTCGTTGCAAGATTTGCAAAATAGTCACATTTCTAAACCAGTACTTGAAAGTCTTCAAACCAAGTATACAAAGTGGAATTCTGAAATTTTGTTAAACGTTAAAGATTTGCAGAATTCTGTTCCCATCACCTTGTGTGTACTGTGCATGGCTGCACCCATCTACAGTAGGACCCCAGTATCCGCTGGGGATTGGTTCCAGGGCTTCCCGTGGATAACAAAAACTGTGGATAAGAGTGAACACAAACTGCTGTTTTGTGACATCAGCTTGCTTTACAGCTGCTGCTGTTTTACGACAGTAGCTTGCTTTAAAGCTGCTGTTTGTGATAGTACCTTGCTTTGCAGCTGCTGATTTTTTTTTCCCCCTCTGCCAACCGTGGATAACTAAATCAGTGGTTAATGAATCAGTGGGTACGGGGGTCCTACTGTACATTACAATTTTGTAAACGATCTATTTCACACAGGAATAATTGCGGGATCAACCTGAACCATGCCTTCCCTGGAAGGCTATCAAGTGTGTAAAACACGGAAGAGAGTTCAGTCAAGCATCTGGGAAGGGATCTGATGTACTGTCAGTTGTATGACTCATACGTATGCATGAACTAAGTTAAATAAATGCTTTTTCATTCACTATATGCATCATAAGGAAATGAATACAGTGGTACCTTTTATAAAGGAATTAATATGTTCCAAATGAAATTATGTTAAGCAAAGTTTCCTTTATACAAATTTCCCATAGGAATGCATTGAAAACAGAGTAATCCCTAACCGCGACCATTTTTATGTTGTAAGGATTCGCCCCACAAACAATTCTGTTAAGCCAAATTTCCCCTAACTCCAAAATTTTGTATGTTGTACAGATTTTATGTTATACAAACTGTTTGTTAGATGAGGGTCCACTGTATTTGAATATGCAACTATACTTTAAAATGCAATGTGTGTCAAAAAGGTGTGTGGCTGGGCTTTCAATATTCAAGCTGGTCTACTCATCACCTTTAATTAATAGGGCAAAAGAGCTGGATGGATAGCTCACTGGTTTAGCAACCTGGCTGTTGAACCAGAGGTTGGGAGTTCAATTCCCCACGGTGCCCCCTGTGTGCAGATCCAACTTGTGTGGCCTTGGGCAACCTGTGCAGTCCCAGGGTTCTCCAAGAAGTGGGGGGTGGGGGGTGATTAGCTCTTCTGAGTATTCTCTAAGTGGAAAATCCAGAAAAGGGTCACCATAAGGCACAATTGTCTTCTTCTTCTTCTTCTTCTTCTTCTTCTTCTTCTTCTTCTTCTTCTTCTTCTTCTTCTTCTTCTTCTTCTTCTTCTTCTTCTTCTTCTTCTTCTTCTTCTTCTTCTTCTTCTTCTTCTTCTTGTGAATGGTTATATTGACTATTTTCTTTCCATGCATGCAGAGTCAAGCTAGCCGATACACAGTGCATTATTAGAAGCTGAAAACACATCAGCGTTTCAACAATACAGTTTGTTCCAAGCTTCACATCTGAACTGTGAAACTTGATGTATGTCCGGACATAGGCAAAACAAGTTTATTTGCATGGTACAGGAGATAGTCAAAGCCTATTCCCACTTTGAATGTCGTGCTGTCTGCCTGGATCGTCTTTGGCCCTTGAGCTCATCACACGCAACAACAGCAAAACAGTACCAAGTGGACATTAAATTCTCTTTCTTATTCTTTCACAGGCACCTTTGCTCTGACTTCCTTGATATCTGCCAGTGCTGTTGAGCGTCTTGTGCCTCCCAGGAACAGCAGTTCCACAACAGGCAATGCATCTGTTGTGTTGGGTTTATCTGAGTTTGAGATGCAGAGAATTGGAGTTGCTGCAGCAGTTTCATTCTTAGGAGGACTCATCCAAGTAGGTATTCCTTCTATAAGCAAAAACAGTATTAGCAATAACGCTAATAATGCTCTTTTCTGGCAGAGTTTCAAACATTATTTCTTTCCTTATTTGACATATCATGCCTTTCTCCCAGAATTGGGACTCAAAGTAGATCACAAAAAGATGGGAAACTGATAAAGACATTATGTGAAGACACCGTTAAATGCATTATAACATTAAAGCATGTCTGCCTTTTGTTCTCACCAGTGAGATTTTGGCTATCTTCATGGGTTTGATCAACCCTGAACAGTGATGTGCAGCTTCTAAAACAGTACCAAGCTTCTTTAGCTAACACTCCTTTTCCCAATTTTTAAATCCTGAATGATTGGCTGAAAAAAATCCACATTTTTCACTTCTCATTATGTCCTCCAAGTGTTTTGGCTTTCTGCATTTTAACCGAGTTTTATAATTCCTTGGTTTTATTTATTTGTCTAAGTAACTCTTCATTGGTTGCTCTTTCAGTCCAAGAAATTCTTAGCATCCAGCACTAATCCACGCTTCAGATGTTTCAGCATTTTATTTATTTATTTATTGCACCAATCTTGCAGAATGGAACTCTGGGTGGTTTACAAAAGAGCAACATATATACAGTACTATTAAAACACGAGTTGAAATAATGTAAAATACCATTTAAAAATTGTATCCTTTGCTGAGTCCATGGGTCCATGCAGAATGGAATAGCAAAATGAATAGCACCATACAATGCACATTCTCAAACCCAATGTTAAGTGTTTCATGCATATAATGTTCTCTGTCTAAGAAATCTGTTCCTGAACATTTTCATTAGATTTATATGGTGTTGGCATAATTTTGTTGTTCACTATGCTAGATCCCAGGATATGTATATTTGGCAACATGTTGCACACAACTTCTTTAGCTGCATTTGGCCATTGCATGTGTTGCATAGTGGCATTTGAAATGCTCTTGTGCAGGCAGTTTCACTCATCTTCCATCTTCCAGCAGTATATGATACAGAATGTCCATTGCAGCTGCTCCTCTCATAAAGCGAGTCAATATGGGACTAAAAGAAGGAAGCTGGACCATGAAGTTGGGGAGCTGCCTGTTTCCTTTCCTTGGGAAGTTTCTGTGCACATATCACATGCAGCATTGTTCTCAATGTCCTTCTTATTTTAAATTCTGTTTGGCATGTTCACTCAGCCAAGAAAGCTGGTTCTGTTACTCCTTTTAATCTGCTTGGTATACTTGATGTACTTCCTTTTGCAATGTTGAGTTGGGTGTGTTTTAGACGGCACTCAGTTTATCCAAGGCAGTTAATACCTGGGCTAACACAGATGGGTCATCTCTCTCTCTCTCTCGCTCGCTGTACCTGTGCTCGCAACCTGGGGTTCAATTGCAGATAGGAGGCTCAAGGTTAACTTAGCCTTCCATCCTTCCAAGGCTGGTAAAATGAGTACCCGGCTCGATGGGGCAGGTGGCAATGTGTAGCCTGCAGAATTACTTGTAAACTCCCTAGATAGTGCTTTAAGTGCTATGGCGCAGTATATAAGCAAACCCCATATCCATGGGGGATTGGTCCCCCCCCCCGTGAATACTTAATACAGGGATATGGGGGTTCTACTGCCTTGGTCTTTTAAAGCATGTGATATTGTGTGTCTCTCTCTCCCCCCCCCCCAGTCCTATATTTCTGGAGAGAGATGAAATATATCAATGCTAGGCAATGAATTGGGACAGTTATAAAGCAGGCTTTTGGAAGATGCTGTAAGAGCTCATGAAGAAACAACTTGTAGAAACTAGGAAAGTGGGGGCATTGAGGGGGAGGAGACAAGGCCCCCTTCAGACTGTGGAGGAAACTATTCCTTATTTCATATTTACAGAAATCATGATTCCTCTCCCATATATAGTAACCAACATACAGTTGGAGAGCTAGCTTCCTTTTCTTCCTGTTATAGCTGTCTTTCCCCCCCTTCTTTGGCTGCTTGGTTGAACTGCCAAACCATGTCTGTTTGTGACTCCCAATGTCATAAATTCATTTTGCTCTTTCAGTATCTCCTTCTGTATGAACACCTCAAACTCCATGTTCTGAGTATCTTGGTAGTGTGTTACTGTGGATATGATTGCCTATGGTACATGGCAAGCAGCATGGTCATCACAAGATGCTGATACATGTTGTCTACATTACTGTTGTACTGTTAGTGGTAAAGGCTTATGTACTGTCCCAAAGCACTTAAAGCAATCTTGGGTGGTTTGTAGTCTAATTATACAGGCTATGCATTGTCCCCTACCCCCAGTGAGCTGGGTACTCATTTTACCGATCTCAGAAGGATAGAAGGCAGAGTCAATCATGAGTCAGTTACCTGGGATTGAACCGTTTAATCACTGTGCCTTGACATGGGCATTAGCCACCAGTTCAGTGGTTCGAGCTGGTTCATTTACCACCACAGCAGGTGCTTGATGGTTTAGCACCCTGCCTCCTCCAGCAGGCACCCACTCAGAAGGATTGTCCTGGGTTCCCTGTCTTACCTCCTTTAGTTGCTGCTTCTGAGTGTGTGTTCGCCAGACGGGTGGGGTGCTGAACCACCAAACACCTGTTGTGGCAGTTAGTGAACTAATTTCTAATTAGTAGCATAAACAAGTTGAACTGATAGTCCGATGCAATTGATTTTGAATTAAGGAGAAGCTCCCATGCAGCTCATCAAATATCTTCTTGCACTGTGTCTGAAAAACCACATGCTTTTCCAATGTTCCTTGACTATATGAAATATGATACCAGGCATGGAAAGGTAAGATCTTGGCCCATGTAGAATGTTCTACTAACTCTTCTTAATGTTCAGGTGAGACTGACGTTTGCTTGAGGTCAGATTGCAAAAAAAAAAAAAAAAGACTGCATGTACTTTTTAAAGGCTCCTTTATATTCTGAAATCAAACAACCAGCTGTAACAATGGGGTCAAAGAGAAAAAGAATCCCATTGTACAAAGGGTCATCTACCAGGGTGGAGATTTCTGTGGCAAGATACTAACTCAAAAACTATAAGGACAACAATTCCTAATGCTTTCCAAAAATGCTATGAATTACTGTCCTGTAATGGCACAGAATAATTGCAAGAACCTTCCACTTTCTTGTGAGACAGAGAGCTTGTGAGACAGAGAGCTTCAGTAGAGTTTATAATCTTAGGCAATATTTCTCAGCATACATTAGATTTAAAAGTTCTATGATGTTTCAACATGTGCCTACATTTCTGTGCAACAGTCTATGTGGCTAGTCGAACACATATCAAATAATTTGAGATAGCTTGGACCCAAGCTGTTTAGGACTTTGTGGGTTAAAACCAGCACTTTGAATCACACCTAGAAATGGACATTTTTTGTTTATTATGACCTAGTGTTTTTGTAAACAATTGTTTGAAGCTCTTCTGGGTTTTTCAATAACTTATGAATAGGATCTCAGAAACCTGTGCTCTGTACAAAGCAAAGCTGTTCTGCTTATATACTGCCGCATACCACTTCAGGTAGTCTCTGGGTGGTTTACAGTTTTAATTACAGTATGCAGACTACACCTTGCCCCATCCCCAGCAAGCTGGGTACTCATTTTACCGACCCCGGAAGGACGAAAGGCTGAGTCAACCATGAGCCTGCTACCTGGGATTGAACCCCAGGTCGTGAGCACAGTTTTACCTGCATTACAGACATTTAACCACTGCACCATGGGGCTGGTAACTGGTAACAAGTCATTGTATCTAATACAGTGCTCACACTTGGGTGGCTGCGTATATGAATGCAAACCCAAAAGCAAAAGCACGCACACACACACACAGAGAATGTCTGACCATGATCCTGATCTCATTGTTTGCATTTTGATGTATTTTCATAAACATAACTGGTTGGCTATTCCTTGTTTTGCTGCCTTTAAATATGAGGTAAGTTCATTCTCCCAGAGTCCCAAAGTCCAGAGCTTGGATTTTTAAGAATCGCTACAACTCCCAGCTATCATGGTGGCAGGCTGTTGATATGACACACATCTATGGCAGGCTGTTGATTTGACACACATCTATGCGCCACACATACAATGAACTGTCGGATTCTCGTAATTCTCTGTGTGAAAGTAATTTCCATAAATAATTTTCCTGTCATGTGTCACAATGACTTCAAGACCCGTACCAAATAGTGGATTTGTGGTTTACAAGTAACAAGATATATATGAGAATGACTTAGTCTTGTGTTTTTAGAAAAAAAAAAGGTTCTGCTTTTCCACACTGCCTCTTGTAAACAACCCCACATTGGAAAGACCTTGTTATATGTTACCGATAGACATTATCGGAAAGAAAACATCTTTTGTTCTCATTCAGCCTGGCAACAGACGCTAATCGGTCTGTTTTGTTGTAATCACTGTTTATATAATGGAGAGGTAAGGAATGCTTTTGAACCAGCACACAATAGCAGTGGAACTGTGGGAAATCTTGCCCCTTTCCTTTTCAGAGTTTTCTTTTAACCAGCCTTTCAGCAGAGCAGGGTTTGTATCCGCTATGGATTTCATCTTCATAAGCTTTCTCCTGTTGTCTGCCTTCCTCTCCCTTTCTCTTCCAGGCAACCCAAACCTTAGTTTTCCCTTCACATCAAGGGTGCTTGATAGATACATATTTAGTCCAGCTGCCGCAGCCCAATACCCTCCAGATAGTTTGGATTACAGTTCCCACACACACACTCTAGTGCAGCCAACTTGGGTTTCACTGTGTGGCACCATGTCAGGAAAGGCTGGTTTTACTTCTGTCTTCCGTGCCAGCTAATATAATTGCAATGTGTAACAGTTTGTTCTAGAGGCAGTGGTTCTGAGCATTACTTGCCATTTTGTTCCTGAGCTCTTAGTGACACTTCCTGATGACTAGTTGCACAAAGAGAGGCACACATTGGTGAAGTCTTGTAAAGCTTCTTTGCAAAGTGTGTTGTGATCTGCTGGCCCCATCAAGCAATCTTTGCCGCTCGGGCTTTTCCCCAATTGTTCCCTGTTCCCTCCTCTGCTGTCCTCTCCTCTCAAAACCAGCTGTTCTCTGCCATCCTCTTCAACTTCTCCCTAACCATTTCCCCCATCCCCCAATACAGCTGCCCCCTTCTTCACAATGTTCTTCACTGGCAACATAAGACACATCTAGGTACGTGTGTGTGTGTGTGTGTGTGTGTGTGTGTGTGTGTGTGTGTGTGTGTGTGTGTGTGTGTGTGTGTCTGTGTGTGTCTGTGTGTCTGTGTCTGTGTCTGTGTGTCTGTGTGTCTGTGTCTGTGTGTCTGTGTGTATCCCTAGTAGTATTATTTACAAAAGTCATTTATTTACAAAAAAAATTTTAGCTGCCCCACTACCAAGTGGTCTCTTGCACCAAGTGGTAGAACTTGCACTATTCTAACCTGCTGCAATTTTCCTCTTGTTATAGCAATACACGAGTTGACCATGTTGGCTCATTAAGGCCCTGGCCTGAACGTATAACAGGTCTATCCTGGTGCCCAAGGAAATGTTTGCTCCCTCTGCTCCTTATGAGTGAGTTAGAAGTCCCTGACCCCTCCTTCCATTTTCAGACATCTTCCTTTCTGTTGCCCATTTCTGAAAGTACTTTCCCCCCTTTTTTTTGTCCCCTTTGAAAAAAAAAGCCACATTGAACCAATTTTGCTAGTAAAACAGCTCTTTTTTTCGGTTACAAGGCACACGGGATAACAGGCTAAAAGACAATGTAGTTTAAAAGGAATGTTTGGGGTTGTTGGTTGTTGCTGCTTACATATGCTTGCTTGCCTTTATGTGGGACTATGGCTTTGTAGCGTTCAATGTGTCTCTGTTTTCTGACATAATTCTCCCATGACAATGTTTTTAGAGCTGTTTCCATGTGTCCCATATATACTGTCTTGTTAACTAGTAGTGATGGGACAGAAAATAGAGTCCCTATGACTGCATCACTGTGGCAAAGGAAGTCCAGATGTGCATCCAAATATCACATGTTGTAGAACACAGCAAAGTCCGCTCAAAATACAGTTCATAATGTATCAAGATAAAAAACCAAAATCTTGTCCTATATTTCCTATACATATATCTACACAGTTCAGACTGAAGAAGCTACTTGGACGAGTAGCAAAATGTTCAGTCCCACAAGAAAAGTCCCATTGCCATGACTCATCTCCTGTATAACACCACCTGGGTTCCTGAGAATCTCCACAGACATTACTTCGCATTAGATCCCAGCTAGTCTTACTAAATACTTACTAAATTCAAATTAGTTTTTATTATAGCCAATGGCCATTATAGCTATATACATATACAAATACAATAAACGCAATATAGCAATCAGTCAATATCCAAGTATCTATATTCAAGGTCAACATGTAGTCATAAAGAATTACATTAGAAGCCGAGTGCATTTATACCTTATTGTTGAATAGTATAAAAGTTAAAATTCAAGTTAAAAGTGTATACAAATATGTTAAAAATCTCTAAAATGGTATAACCACAGTCATAATTGTACAACCTATATGAAAAACTATCTGTAAATAACTTAATACCTTGTATTTCTTCAAACACTCCCTGCTCCCTCTTGATTGCTTATCCAGCTAACCCTTAGCTTTATAGCCATCTTTCCAAAATGGGCCACTTTTTTAGTAATCTGTTTACTCTTATTTCCCAAAAGCTTCTGTAAACACTCTTCCCTATTTCTACCCTCCAAGGAAGATATAATTGGTTTGATAAACCATTCCCTGATATGATTATATATTTTGCACTCCAGTAGCACATGGCTCAGAGTCTCAATGGTTCCCTCACCGCAAACACACAATTGATACTTATAGGGAATATTATTATATCTTCTCAGCAATACTGCAGAGGGCAATAGGTCCATGCATAATAATATAAAGGCTCTTCTAGATTCTAAGGTTTCTAAGTCATTTAAGTATTGTATAGGTAGGACTCTATTCAAAGGATTTGATCTTATAATTCCCAGCCAGTCTTACTGGGTCTGAGTTGATTCCATGTGCATGTGCACTATGAGATGAACGCGTGAACAGTGGTTGTAGGTACTGGAGTCAAACATGTTGAAGCTGAGGCTGTCCTGCTTTGGCCACATCAGTAGAAGGAAGACTTCTCTGGAAAAAAAGATAATAATGGTGGAAAGGTGGAAGGCAGCAAGAAAACAGGGGAAGACCAAATATGAGATGGACTGATTTCCTCAAGGAAGGCACAGGCTTGAATCTGTAGAAGCTGAGCAAGGCACTTGAGCACAGGACATTTTGAAGATCACTCCTTCCATAGAATCACCATAAGTCAGAAGTGACTTGGCAAGATGTCACAACAACAAGATTATAGAGTTATGCTTGATGAGTGATGAACGTACCAGTGTGAATTTATCCTCTAGTTTTTAACAGGCTTTTAAATAGAATCCTAAGGCCAGTAGAGCACACAGATGGGCATGAACCCCAGAAGAAACTGACTATCATTCCTTTGGAGCCAATGTTATCCTCTTGAAATTGTTTTGCTTCTCACCCTGAGACAGGCCACTTTCTTCATATAAGCTGATGCAACTGTGTGCCTCGTTCAAGACATTTTAGAGTCAGATTGCCGCCAGACTAATTTTGTTTTTGGCCAAGATGCAGCCTCTCACATCTCTTGATCCTTGTAACAAAGTGTCATCATGAGATACTTAAACAACCCATTTCAGGTAGTTTAAAGACCACCGTCTTTGAGCAGCCTTGTTCAAAGAGAACAGCGCCTGAAGAGAACATCACATATTTTCATATAATTAGCCCAACCCTTTCCTTTGCAAGATGGCTGTTGGCCAAAGACTCATCTGAACAAGCCATTTCTATTTCACATTGTTGATGTTGGAAGCACATTGCGGGTTTCCCATGTCCATTTGTCCTTGGACTTGTTCCTTTTAAAAATTTCGTAATCTCTCCCTTTCGGTGGCAGTGGTGGGCAGTGTCAAGACATGTATGATGAATACAGACATTTCTGTAAAGTGCTTTAAATGGTTGGCTAAACATTATTGATCGATGGCCACTATGGAACAGAGTAATGCTTTATTAAATTGATTTGGAATTGTAGCCATTAAATCTAACTAGATGAGTTGATGAAGTTAAGTGCACCTCCCCACATATGTTCCTCGGATCTCACAACGTCATGTTCATGTGTCCTCTCTGGCCATACTAAGTCATACTGTGCTTTTTAATAATATTAAAATTCAGCTGCAATATGGGAAGGTTGAGAATAAAGGGGCATGCCTGGCGTACACAGGGCACATGCAGGGCCAACGTGTGTCAAATGTCTTTGGGAACAATATGTCAACACATAATCTCATTTTCAGATGGGTTTGGAGAAAGAAAATGGCAGATGTCAGACACAATGAAACTTTTATTACCTGCCATCACTAAAATGTCCCCTCTCCCATTTTACAGCACAAGAAATGGAACTCGCGCTTGGATTGGTGTAGTTATAAGTAACTAAAGTTCATTGGATTGCATGCAAACTGCTCATAACCCTTTGTTTACAAAGGGTGAGTTGCTCAGTTAATAATGTTACAGTTTTATGACATGTAAAAGAGGTTTTAAAGATCACAACAAGCCTTTTAAAAATACTTATTTTGTGTGTGTATATAGGAGCATGGTGGACTTTTATTATATTTAGGAGTGGGCCAGATTTGTTTATTTATTTTATTTTATTTATTTATAAACTTATATCCCACCCATCTTCCTGGCGGGAACTCTGTGCGGCTAACAATGTTAAAAGCATATAAAATAAGAGGGGGGGGGGGGGACCTCCGAACAGAAAACAGCGGAGGGAAGATGGCGGCAGTGGAGAGAGTGAAGGAAGAAGAGGTAAACAAAAGGAAAAAGAAAAAGAACTAACTGATAAGGTCACCAAAGGCCTCTTTAAAGAGGAAAGTCTTCAAAGCTTTCTTAAAGGCAGGCAGGGACTCCAGCAGGCGCAGCTCACTGGGAAGATGGTTCCAGAGGGAAGGCCCCACCACAGAGAAGGCGCGGTTGCGCGTGCGCGTTTTACGCGCCTCTCTGGGTGTGGCCACTCTTAGTGAGCGCGCCTGCGACGATCTCGTGGGTCTGGATCCGGATGCCCTCTGGGAGATACGCTCCGCCAGATACTCTGGTCCCAAGCCGTGGAGGGCCCTGAAAATCAGGACCAAGACCTTGAACCTGATCCGGAGGGCAACGGGTAGCCAATGCAGGCGACCAGGATTGGGGTGATGTGCTCGTATCTACGGGCACCCACCACCAGCCTGGCCGCCGCATTTTGCAACCGCTGCAACCTCCAGACCAGGCCCAATGGCAATCCCACGTAGAGGGCATTGCAATAGTCGATCCTCGAGATCACCAGAGCCTGCACAACTGTCCTCAGGGAGGACTCATCAAGGTACTGGCGGATCTGGGCGATCCTGCGGAGATGGGAAAAAGCGGCCCTGGAAACGGCCATCACCTGGGCTTCCAGGGAGAGGGCCGAATCCAGGACCACACCCAGATTCCTGGCCCTGTCTGTAGGCTGGAGGGAAAAACCCCCCAGACTAGGGAGGGGGCCATTGTACCGAGACGGGGGCGCCCCGAAGAACAGAACCTCCATCTTCTCTGGATTAAGCTTGAGCCGGTTATCTCTGGTCCATTCCAAGACGGCCTCCAGGCACAGATCGAGGGAGCGAACCGCCTCCTCTGCAGATGATGAAAAGGAGATATAGAGCTGTGTGTCATCAGCGTACTGATGACAGCGAACTCCATATCTCCTGATGAACTCCCCCAGCGGCCTCATATAAACATTGAACAGCACGGGAGAGATTGCTGACCCCTGGGGCACCCCACAAGGGAGAGTCCAAGGAGCCGACAAGACATCCCCCAGCTGTACCCTCTGAGTCCGGTCGCCGAGGAAGGAACGGAGCCAGGCCAAGGCCTGACCACCAATTCCCACCTCCGCGAGCCGGGCCAGAAGGTTACCGTGGTCGATGGTATCAAAGGCTGCTGAGAGATCAAGGAGGACCAACAGGGAGGAGCTCCCCCCGTCGGCCTCCCTGAGGAGGTCATCCTGCAGAGCGACCAGGGCGGTTTCGGTCCCGCGAAGGGGCCTGAATCCAGACTGGAAGGGATCCAGGATATGATTTACCTCCAGATATGACTGAAGTCGGACCGCGGCCACCCCCTCGACAACCTTGCCCAGGAAGGGAACAATGGCGATCGGACGAAAGTTGGAAAGGTCATCCATCGCCAGGCCAGGTTTCTTAAGAGTGGGTTTCATCTTAAGAGTGGGTTAAATCTTCTTCCCCTTTGCCATCTTAACAAAAGCTGAAAAAATTATGCTGAACTATGCTTTGTTATTGTCTAGTTTGGTCAAGTAAAGTTCTGTTACATTGACTTTTTAGCCATATTTGGGAAATAAATCTCTAGCCCTTTCTAAGGTTTCCAAGACAGATTCATTTTGTTCAGCTCTGTTCTGTTTTGTAGAGACATGCAAGTATAGATGTCTAAGGAATAAATGCTAAGCTAATAAATGTGATTAGTTGCTTGGACCACATCTTGGAAGTGCTTATTGACATTTATTGAATCCTGGTTAATTTCTGTGTGGGTGCTCACAGTATGTTCTAATTCATTAGCACTTGGTATGGTATAGTTTAAGGCACTGGCATAAATCCAAGGGAATTGCTATTATTTGCTGGATCTCCCTGCAGATTTCAGTGAGTAATGCTGAAGATGGTGTTTTTTTTAAAAAAAAAAATAAGATGTTGCACTTGTGCTAGAGAGGGAACTGGGTAGAAAGCTGTTGGGTATATAGATTTAGACTATAGTGCTGTTTGAAGCAAGGGAATGGAACCAGCATCATAACTCACCAACATTCTTACTGCGCGGACCCTAACATTTCAGGGAATGGGATGTCATTGGCTTGCCATTCTTTCTTACTTGGTACATATTTAGTGTAGGAGGCATTGTATACATACATGCAGTCTTTTGCCCAACCATATGTAGGTCATAAGCCTACACAAGATTCTGTCCTTGCAAACTAACACAACTTTTTAAAAAAATATATGAATTGATGCACCTGAACACAAAAAGGTGGAAAAGACAGGAGGTAAGTGTTTGCACAGCTTGCTAAGGCAACTCCTTTGAATGTCACTTCCTACAGGTACTTCAATAAAGTTGCAGACAACATGCAAACAAGGCTGTTCTCCTGTCTCCCCATGTGGTCACCTAAACCAAACACACACCAGGTTCCTTGGTGTTTTTTTTTTTTTTTTTGCTTTTTCAAGTGTTTATTGTGATTATATTTACACAATGAGCATGCATCAATA
The DNA here is from genome assembly GCA_037367245.1 of Phrynocephalus guinanensis. Lineage (NCBI taxonomy): Eukaryota > Metazoa > Chordata > Lepidosauria > Squamata > Agamidae > Phrynocephalus > Phrynocephalus guinanensis. The sequence continues at coordinate 34,116,601 of CM074739.1, read as the reverse complement.
AAAATCAAGGCAGGGGGAAAGATATATTGGTACATTGTTACGATTACAGTCAATGTCTTCACATTTGAATGTTTTCAGAGGAAAAGGAAACTATATTTCAGTTCAAAAGTCAACCAGTATCTATATGGTTACTTCCCCCTAGTCTAACTTTGTGGATTTTTATGGTTTATTGCCACCTCCTCTTTTACACTGTCTTTAGTATCTCATGGCTTGTTATATTGCTTATTTTGATCACAATTCTCCAACGAATTTCACTTGTCTAGTCTCTTACTGTACCACTCATAAAATAGTTGCCAAGTTTGTGTGTAAACGTTTTCTTCTTTGTTATGTATTGCATTTGTCAGTTTATTCATCTCCGCACAGTCTAAAATTTTGGAGATTATTTCTTCATCCTTGGGAGATGTTTTCAGTTTCCACTTTTGGGCCCAAGCTAACCTTGCTGCTGTTAATATATGTATTATTAGATAATTTATTTCTTTGGGATGTTCACCAGTAGTCAGTCCTAATAGAAAATATTGTGGCTTAAAGTTTATTGTTCTTTTTGTTATTTCCTGTAGCCATTTATATATTTTGATCCAATATTTTTTTGCTTTTTTACAAGTCCACCAGCAGTGGAAGAAGGTTCCCTTCTTTTCTTTACATTTCCAGCACTTATCAGATATTTGTCGATTGATTTTGTGTAGCCGCTCAGGAGTTATGAACCATCTATGGAACATCTTCAATAGATTTTCTTTATAAGATGCAGCTATGGTTGCTTTATAGTTAATCTTCCATAACCTTCCCCACTGCTCTAGATTTATTTCCTGACGGATGTTTCTCGCCCATTTAATCATAACATATTTTACTTCCTCATCTTTTAACTCCCAATCTAACATAAATGTATATAGCTTGCTGATGACTTTAGCCTCTGTGCCCAGTAGTAACTTATCTAGTTCTGATTCATGATTTTCTACCCCAATTTCCTTTCCATCTAGTTTATATCTCGCATTAATTTGGTGATACGGCAACCATGATTTAATGGTTCCTGATGTGTGTAGTTGGTCATATGATTTTAACTGTCCTTTACCATCTAATAGGTGTTTATATGTGGGTAGTGTTCCTGGTTCTATTAAGTTGGGATGCATAGTTGCCTCTAGTGGCGAAAACCATCTCGGTATTTTCCTATAATATTTCCTTTTAATCCCTTTCCAACTTTGAGCGAGGGAACTCCTAATAAAGTGACTATTGAAGATCTTATTTTCGGCTCCCCTATGCCATAAATAAAAATGCCAACCCCTGTGAAGGTTAATAATCTATTGTCTCTTAGCAAGATCCAGGCCTTTAGCCAAGTCAATACACACGCTTGGTGGTAAAGGTGCCAGTTAGGTACTCCCCAGCCTCCTTTGTCCTTTGACTCCTGCATTAATTTGAGTTTGATCCTTGGTTTCTTCCCCGCCCAAATAAATTTATTTGTCATTTTGTTCAATTCTTTGAAAGTTCTTTGATTTATATTCGGTGCATATATTGCCACTAAGAGGATTACTCTAGATTCTTTTTTAAGTTCCACCATTAAAATTCTTCCCTCTGAATCTGCCTTAATAAATTTTGCCTCTACTCTTGGTTGAACGTACCACGCCAGTCCTCTTTTTTTCTTATCTGAGTCCGCAGAGTAGAATAGATTCCCTAGCTTCGGACATTCCAGTAATTTATAATCTTTCTTTTTAATGTGCGTCTCCTGCATACAGATGATGTCGGCATTTTCCTCTTTTAATTTATTAAGTATTTTCCTTCTCTTCTCCGGTATATTCAATCCTTTAACATTTATTGAAAGTATATTAGTTTTCATTGTATATATTTTCCTTAATCAATCTGCAAGTTTAGGCTCTTTTCTTTTTCCTTGTATTAATTTGAGATTCAGTCCCTGCTCTTGCCTTCTGATCTAAATTTACCTCTACTAGAGACAATACAGGAAGCAAGAGAGTTCTACAAACAAAATTTTAAAGAAAATGAGAGAGACCATGCGACTGAACTAGATGAAGATAATATAGGAAATTACGGTAATAAACATCAGAGACAACGTTATAAAAAAGTAGGTTCCTTGGTGTAATTTGACAGCGAGTGAAGACAAGTGAATTCAGATTTCCTTCACTGTTTTGTTGCACATTTATACACTGATGCCATCAAGGTGCTATTAGGAGCACTTATATATGTATGTTTCAATATTTGTACATTCCATCTAAAATTATGCATTTATGGCTCACATAGAAATTATTTTATGGGATTCATGGATTCTAAGTAGAGATGGGCACGAAACAGCAAAATGGTGTTTCATTTCATTTTTTGTTTCATTCATCTTTGTTTTGTTTTGTTTCACTTGAAATGATTTTTTCAAAAATTGTTTTTCATTTCATTTCGGTTTTTGTTTTTTATGGTTCATGTGTGTGCTTTATGTAATCACTGTGTGTGTGTTTATGTGTTTTTTATGTATTTTACCTTTGTTTTATGTGTTTTGGGGAGGGGAAGCATGGGCTTCTAAAACGTAGTTTTACTCCCCAAAGCAAGTGCTGATCAGCTGGCGCGTAGGGCTTGCTTCAGGGGCTAAAAAAAAGTTTTAAAAGCTGTATTTTCCCCCGTCCGATCGGGCACATGGGGGAGAAGCAGTGGTTTTTAAAACTTTTTTAGTCCCCTAAGTAAGCCTCGCATGCCAGCTGATTGGCGTTTATAAAAAAGTTTTAAAAGATCATGAATGGAGGGATGATGAAATAAAAAGAACATAAGAGCATAAGAGCCATGCTGGATCAGGCCAAAGGTGCATCTACTCCAGCTCCCTCTATTTGGGTTTGGAAGCATATGAAACTAGATATCTGTCTCCTGATACCACGCCCCTGCATCTGGCCCTTGAAGCACCCTGGTTTTAAGCCTGGAGATTACACATCATTATGGTTTGTAACCTCTGATAGACTTTTCCTCCAGGAATCTGTCCAATCCCCTTTTGAAGGCATCCAGGCCAGATGCCATCACCACATCCTGTGGCATGCAGTTCCACAGACTAACAACACATTGGGTAAAAAAAATTATTTTGTCTCTTCTCACTCTCCCAACCCTCAAATTGAGTGGATGTCCCCTAGTTCTGGTATTTTGTGTAACGAAGAACAATGTCCCTCTATCCAATTTGTTCATTCCCTCTATAATTTTCTTTGTGAAAATTGCCCATTGACACCTACTCTTTGTTTCCTGGATATAAACGAGTTCTCAATCCATAGGAGGACCTGCCATCTTATCCCCCCACTGTGCAATTTTCTCAGCAGCCTTTAGTGAGGGACTGTGTCAAATGTTTTCTGAAAGTCAAGATAGACAACATCCACCAGTTCACCCAAATCCACATGCCTATTGACCTTTTCAAAGAATTCTAAAAGGTTTGTCAGGCAAGACTTACCCTTACAGAAGCCATGCTAATTTCCCCTCAGCAAGGTTTGTTCTTGTATGTGTTTTAAGTTTTTCTCTTGGATGAGACTTTCCACCATCTTCCCTGGGACAAATTTAAGGCTAACCGGCCTATAGTTTCCCACCCCCTTCCTTTTTAAAAAATTGGTGTGACATCTGCTATCCTCCAGTCCTCCGGCACTGTGGCCATTTTAAGAGACAAGTTGCATCTTACCGTTAAGAGATCCGCAATTTCATTTCTCAGTTCCTTAATAATCCTTGGGTGGATGCCATCTGGGCCCGGTGACTTGTTGATCTTCAGTTTAGCAATTAAACATAAAACATCCTGTCTTTTAACCTGTATTTGATTTAATTCTTTAGTCAAGAGGAGCCGTTCAGGCTGCGGAATCTGCCCAAGGTGTTCTGTCGTGAAGACAGATGCAAAGAAGTCATTTAATTTCCGAGTGCTCTTTTACCTCCCCTATTCCTCCCTCACCATCCAAAGGGACAACTGGTTCTCTGTCAAGTTTTTTATTTCTAAGATATTTAAAGAAGCTTTTATTATTTCCCTTTGTATTGCTAGCCATACATCCCTTAAAGTCTTTCTTTGCCTTTCTTATCATCTTCTTACATTTCTTTTGCCAGAGTTTGTGTTCCTTTTAATTTTCCTCATTTGGTGAGGATTTCCATTTACAGAAAGACCTCTCCTTACGCGTTAGAGCCTCTCTAACTCCACTCATGCCGGTGCCCTCTTGGACTTAGATGAACTCTTCTTTCTTTGTGGTATGCATTTCTGCTAGGCCTCTAGTACCGTTGTTTTAAACAGGTTCCATGCACTTTGGAGAGATTGGATTCTTTTTACCTTCCTTTTCAATTTCTTTCTAACTAGTTTCCTCATCTGAGGGAAGTCTGCCCTTAGAAAATCAAGAGGTGTTGTGTTGGATTTGTTTGACACTCTTCACCCTACATGCATGACAAAGGAGATTGCACTGCAGCATGGTCACTGTTCCCCAGAGGCTCAGTGACATTCACATACGTGAATGCCCAGAAAAACTATGTGTGCAATTAATTATAGTGTAAAATATTGAAATCTGCATTGCTGTAGAGACTTCCTGTACCACTAAGATCACACATATGCAAGAAATTCCTGTTCTTCATGTTGGGCTCCACACCACCCAAACTCAAGAACAGACTATTATCCAGCTTTTGAGAACTGGTTTTGGTACGCACAGCACAACTGGAGGGGAAACCTTGCTGGTTTGTGTGGGAGAAGCAGTTGTGTTAGCAGAAACATAATTAGCTCTTTTAAAAAATAATCAAGGGCCACTTTCCCCACTCTGTTCATCTTGTGGGGTCCAAATATCTTGTTTGTTTGTTTGTTTGTTTGTTTATATATTTCTATAGTGCCCATCTTCCTGAAGGAACTGTGGGCAGGTAACAGCAACAATAACAAACAAAAACAAACACAAAATACAACAAATGAAAAATAACAGATAAAAATACTCACTCAGCAAGACAGCAGGACAAAATTTTAAAAAATTTGATTAAAGGTTGCCAAATGCATCTCTAAAAAGCAGGGTCTTAAGTGCTTTTTTTTGAAGGCAGGCAGGGACTGTGCTAGGTGCAACTCACTTGACAGATGGTTCCAGAGCGAGGGGCCAGCCACTGAGAAGCCTCGGTTTGGGGTAACTGACTTCCCAGCTTCCCTAGGTGCTGCCACCCAAAGTGAGGGCGCCTGGGACATTCTGGTAGGTCAGGCCTGATCTTTTCTGACTTCAGATCAACGAATCTACAGTATGAATATGAATCACAGTGGAACTATGAATTGAACCGGGTTTTAAGTCTCTCTGGCCTAGTATTTGCAGTTTAACTTTTCCATCCACGTTGCACTGATATGTTGGAGTCAACTGAAAAAACAACGCTCAAAGTCGCTGCACTGAATACACATTAACAAAGCCAGCTGTTATTAGACCTAATCTTGGTGCCAAGCCTGGTAAACCAGTGATATGAAAGAGATAGCGTATAATAAATGTATGAAAGTGAACATGTGTTGAAAAAGTTTATTAATGTTCTGCTGTGCGCAATTTAAAATATCCATCATTTAATTAGCTCATGTAGTTATTTCCTCTCCCAACCTTGTTAGTATAGAAAAGAAAAGACATGAAAGAAACGAGTGTTTCTAATTTCCACATTGTCACCATTAATTGTGTTCATAGGTAATCACGGCTGTATATCTTTGGTTTCTCAGGTAATCATGTTCATGCTGCACCTGGGCAGTGCTACCTTCTTGCTGACTGAGCCAGTGATAAGCGCGATGACTACAGGAGCTGCCACGCATGTTGTGACCTCACAAGTGAAGTACCTCCTGGGGATGAAAATGCCCTACATCTCGGGCCCCCTGGGATTTTTTTATGTGAGTTTTCCAGTTGAAGACTAGCCAGGCTGCTTTGCTCTCACTTCCATTGCAGCAGCAGTTCGTCTTTGCTACTAATTTCTCCTCCTTTTCTCGTCCTGTGTTCTGTGTTCTGGATGCAGCTGTGCACCCAGTAGAGGAGCAGTCTTGCACCAGAGCTTGGCTGCGTTGCTTTTTAGAGGATAACCCCTAGAGTCCTGCAGCCAGCATGAGCCTGTTGGCTGGGGTCATCTGGGGACCTCTATGCCAAAAGGGTAAGTGGCCTTAGTTTTGCTGTCTAAGACCATGGTCATACCTGCATTTTTTTGCGTAGTTTCCCGTTGGTGAATTAACGCAGTAAAAGATCGCGTGGTAACCAGGAAGAGAAGCAAATTCTTCTCCCGGCTGACCATGCCCCTTGAACAGCAGTTTCAGCGAAGTTTCCTAAACCACCGCCAAGGGCTGGATTTAGAAACTTCGATCAAAAATGCTTACTTGTTTGCTTCTGTTGCAATGACAGGACACTGAAAATACACAGTAAATTCAGTTTCTCCCCTTTCTCTCCGGCTTAAAAGATGGAGCCTTGGAAACTGGAGCCGGAAAGTAGGAAAAAAATGTGTGTAGTACACAGGTTAGGACAGAACCAGAATAGGAAGGTATGACGCAGAGGAGAGGACACCAACTGCTCATTAAAAACCATGTGACTGCTCCTGAAAAAAATACACAGGAAATTTAAATACGAAGGAAACCCAGGTATGATCGCGGTCTGAGGCTATGTTGGGCACTTAGAGGACCCAATGGTGGCTGTGGCATGACATTCCTTTCATGCCGACTCGATTCAGATAGCCTTGCCCTGGTACACATGATCTTTCAGCAGTGGATCACAACCTCTTTCAAGCGGTGCCTTCCTTTTATATTAACCAAATAAACTCTGGTCCCATCTCTGTCATGACTGCAATAAACTAGGATGAAGTCATCCCTTCTCAGAGAACAGAGGCGTCTTTCTCCCCTAAAGAGCCTGCTTCTTATACATAGGCTTATACACTAACTTTAATATCCAAACCGAAAAGGTCAAGGAAGACATTATTTAACAAGGGCTGCAACACAACTAAAGCTACCTGCAAACTACCCAGGAAGCATTTGCGATCCCCTTGGGGGTCCCGAACCTCCAACTGGGAAATGCTGCCTTAATGTTTTCAGTCTAGACTACTGCAGTACAGTAGATATTGGCTTGCTTTTCAAGACCATGAGGAAAATATTATCTATCTATCTATCTATCTATCTATCTATCTATCTATCTATCTATCTATCTATCTATCTATCTATCTATCTATCTATCTATCTATCTATTTATGCAACTTCTGTGCCATCCACTACCCAAAGATCTCTGGGCGGCTTACAATTAGAATGAACAGTTAAAACAATTGAAACATTAAAATGTCAATGAACAATTAAAAACAATAAAAACATTTAAATACAAAACACTAAAATTGCCACCAGGACCTACAATCTATATAATGTCAGTTAAAAAACTTCTGGAACAGGGAGGTTCACTAAGCTAATAATCGAGGCCAACTGGTGAGAATATAGGCCAATATTTTAAAAGTCCCACTGTTTCTAGGTTTCTTTCTGTCTATAATTTAATGTGTTAGTCCTTACCCCTGCAGTCACACATGCTCTGACAAAGTAACGTTGGCCTGCCTGTCACATACTGTATGCAACTTTGAGTAGTCTTAGGATTTTAGCATACTTATTTTAACCCTAATGCAACAGTACCTAATTCTCCAGAATCAGATACTTTTGCAAAAACCCTTTTCTCCCCCCCCCCCCCCCAGGCCAAAAGGGATTTGTATGTCTCGTAGTGCCAAATGGGGCTTGGTAAGGGAGGGGGTGGTATATGACCCATGTTTCTTTGTTTGAAGAACGGGGGTGTGACTTAAGAAACAGCCTTTTACAACTGCCGTTCCTGCCTCCAACAAGAATCCTGTCCTGACTCTAACATCACCTAGCCATGGATTTTAAGAACATCATCTAACTAAGGATTTTAAAAGTAACCTCCTGGTGAAGAACATCTTTCACCATGGCTGAACTTCTGGGACCTGCTTTGAAGAAGGATGATTGACTGCACTCGAAAGCTTGCAATGTTCCTTTTTTATTTTTAATAGTGACCTATGAAGGTATCGCCTGTAACCTATTTTTAGAAAATTCACACTGATCTAGACGTGTTAAGATACTGTCACCTGAAAAATTGAAAAGAGCATCTTCAAATGTTAGTCAGTGGCTGTATAAAAGATTGGTTGGTTGGAAGATAGAAAATGACTGAGACAGAAATTTCCCAAGGAAGCTATTCCTTTTTTGCCATTGTAAAGGATTTGGATAAAAATGGTCCATAACTTTTTTTATCAGGCCATTTTGCATCAAGCATGGCTGGCTTGGGAATTCTGGGAAATGTAGCAAAAAAGTTACTTACGTATCTCTTTACCTCAGTTAGCAGCAGTTAAAACAAACATCATACACCATAGTTGTAATATAATTGGATGTGATCTCCCGATTTGCATATTTATAGTGATGGTTGGATTGAATTTGTCAATAAATGTGTAATTGAATTTGTCAATAAATGTGTAAATGGATCATACAGAGATCCTTTGTATCATCCCCAAACATAAGTGACCCTACAAATGACCGTTTGGTATGCAGAAGCCGTTCCCAATCTGGTGCCTTCCAGATAATTTAGACTACAACATTTATCATTCCCAATGACCTTAATCAATAAATAGAGATGAAAAGAAATGGTACCCAAATATTAGAATGTCATATGTTTGATGAATAGAGTTCAGGGCTTCTTTTTGATATTTTGAGGGCTTAGAAAAAAGTGTTCAAGTTGGCTAGCAGCATGAGCGCAAATCAGAAATAGAGCAAATTAAAATCAACAATTTTTTTTAGCCAAAGCAGCAGTCTGGTGGCATATTAAAGACTAATTCACATTGGATTTTGTGGGCTGGAGTTCTCTTCAACAGGTCTGATGGCATAATATTACATGAAGTGTCATCTTTATCATTTGTAAGCAACCTTCCATATAAACTACTACACAGAGACGGAAGAATAGTGCCATCTGGTGTCCTTGGTGGATACTTAAATGCAGGATGCAGTGTGTTACTAAAAACAGCATTCTGAGGATATGTAAATACTGAAGAGGGAAAAGCCCTGTCGCCTCTCTTCGTCTCCCTAATTCAGGCTTCTACAGGCTGTATTTCTAGTCTTAGGTTTAACACTTTTGTGGTTATCATTGGCTTTTCATCATTTCAACTGTCTTTGCTCCTGTCCCCCCCCCCACCACCAATATGCCATCAGACAGAGCTTGGTGGACTGACTGTTCAGGTTGGAGCTTCTTTCTGCAGCCGCCAAGCTCTTACTTTGCTTTTGATAGCAGTTTTCTACATGTACAAGATTATACCATATTTTTAAAAACTGACTTTTAAAAATGGATATGCTGTTTTTCCTCATGTGGCAATTATCAGATGATTTTGGCTTCTTGACTGTGAAGATTCTCAATCATCCAGGTGAATTTAGCTGGAAGTTTAGTCATGGCAACTGGACTTCTTTTCTTGAGAGACTGAAACTTCCAGATACACCAAGCAACAGGATTTTGGCCCTTGTGTACCACTATATTTGACATTTTAATCTTTTTTAAGGATTACTTTTATGATAAATGAGTTCTTCCTTTTAAAGAGATGCTTAGAAATCATAAGAAAGTTCCGTGCAAATGACTCTACATAGGAACTGCTTTGGAGACGAGCCAGCACTGCCCTCCAGAATGCCACAGAATAAATATGATAATTTGAGTTTTCAAGGTGTTAGTTTTATATGAAAACTGGACTTAAGTAATTATGCACTGCTCAGCAAGCACAAGTGCTCAGAAAAAGGAGGCGATTGGCAAGTATTTGTTTTACTTTGGCTCCCCCCCCCACTAAAAATAATCTTCACAATTTTAGACGTCAGATTGATTAAGCTATTTGGATGAGCAGCGAAACGTTTCTATCTTTCAAGAAAAAGAAATCCGGTTGCCATGACTCAACTTCCAGATTCACGATTCTTACTTATTTTATGACCCTTTTCACACACACTATCCATTTGAGCTCCCTCCCCCTTTATCTTTTTGGCTGAAACAGCCTTAATGTTGAAAAGCACCCCTCAAGACTGTCCAGAAAGTGAAGAAGGAAACCCATAAGGAAAACAACCCAATAAAACATTTATTTTATAGAATGAGGTCATAATTCAGTACACATCAGTGTGATGTATGTGGAGAGAACCAGCCTACTCTAAAGGCCCTCTGGGATACCTACAGTATGTATCACATATACCTCATAAATCACAATTTTCTCTGAAATCACAATGTAGTTCAACCAAAACTTTCTTACACTGAGATTCCCTTTTGTTTCTCCCTGCCAGATGCATTTGCCAGCTCTTCTGAGCTTCGTGGTGCAGTAGTTAAACTGCTATACTGCTGCAAAATTGTGCTCACGACCCAGGGTTCAATCCCAGGTAGCTGGCTCATGGTTGACTCAGCCTTCCTTCCTTCCTAGGTTGGTAAATCAAGTGCCCAGCTTCCTGAGGGGGCCAGATTTGTATCCCAGAGAGTACTTTAAGCACTATGTATTTATTTTATTTATTTACAAGATCTTTTTAGCCGCCCCACTACCAAGAGGTCTCTGGGGGTCATACAACTAGTATTAAAAACTATAAAACAATAAAATTATTAAAACTATAAAATATAATACAGTTATAACAACATACAGTACAAATTATAAATTATAAAACCTGCTGCTCATGTGCCCCACCAAATAATCTAATTAAAATGCTGGCCAAAAGTCTTTGCTTGGTGCCGAAAAGCCAAAAGTGTTGGCGCCAGGCGGATCTCCGTAGGGAGGGCATTCCAGAGTTGGGGGGGGGGGTCGTATATAAGCAGAACACTTTGCTTTTTGCTTTTTTGCAGTTTCCCCTTGAAAATATAGATATATAGTACCGGTATATCCATTCCAAAGCTTCTTCTTCCTTTTTCCTGTAACCCATTATTCATAATAATGCTTCTTTCAAGACATGGTATTCTGGATTTGCTAATGGACACATTTGAGAAGCCATAGAAACTTGGGCGGTTCCTGACAAATAATATTACATGGATGACATCTTCATGTATTCACTGTGAATAGAAAGAGGAGAGGTAGGACAAGAAAAAAGGAGAACTAGAAGAGAGACATGAGTGACAAAGGGCCTTTTCACACGACCCCTAAGATCCGCTGGCCACTTAAATTCGGACCAGAGATCTTAGGGGTTTGTCGCTGTTCCTGCGTTCCAACCCCCTCCGCACTCCTGGCTGCTGGCTGCGTGAGGGGAGGGAGAAAAAAAGGAAGAAAAGAATGCCGCTCACCTCTGTTCTGCAGTTCCGGCACTGCATTCAGATCTCTTAAAGGGGCGGGGGGCAAAAAAAGAACAAACAGAAGCAAGGAGAGTCTGGCAGTCACTACTGTTATATCCGCATCAGGAATTTTCACCTCCAGAGAGCAGGTACCTGAAAAGTGCGCTGGGATGCACTTAGGTGGGCGTGGTTGCACTTAATTATCTGTAAACTCCGGAGCTGGTGGGGAAACAATTTTAAGCTCCAGAGCTGGGAGCCATTTGCGGCGGAGTTTAGGGGTTGTGTACAAAGGGCCAAAGTAGCAGATGGTGTAACCCTGTTTAAGGAATCTCCCTTTCAGATTTTTTTTTGCTCTTATTTCTCTGCTTTTACCCCTGATCTGACAACCTCATCTTCTATCTGTGATCCATTCTTATTTCCCAACCCTCTGGCATCATCAGAAGGTTGACAGCTTAGTGGTGGTCAACCACATGCTTTGCATGCAGAATTTCTTTGGATAATTTCTAACCTACTTATAAAGCAATATTTCTCAAAGTGGCTGACAAAATAGAACAACAGTGAATTGGCTGACTGCATTGCAACATGAACAGAGTAAACTGATAGTGGAAGATCCCAGGTCCAGCCTCCAGAGCTTAGAAAAGTTACTTATTTAGTCTCTAATGCCCATAATGACCCAGCCAGAGTCCCAGGTTAGGAAGCACTTAATCAGCTACTGGAAAATGACATGTATGAATAATGCTGTTACTAATGAAGCATCTAGATTAAAGCCCAAAGGATGACAAGTGGCTGACATGCATAGAAGTGAAACAAAAATCTGATGCTGCACAACACATACCTTCTGCAAAGGGGAATGGTTTCTAGAACACTCATCATGTCCTTGTGATCTCATTTTGTAACCCATCCCCTTCTGTCTTACTAGCAAATAAGAAATTGGAAGTTATGTTTCTTGATCAAGTGAAAGAGATAGGATTGGACAGAGTGAGACAACTACCTCAGGCAAAAGTAGGAGTCAAGGAGATGTTAAACACAAGAACTTTGTTATTTCCAGAAAGCCTGTGTTTCTCTCAGGTGGAGATTACTGTCCACTCACCAGTGTCAAAAGAAAATTCTTCTGTACATAGAATGGCATGATGATGGTGTCATCCTGTCTTTTGTATTAGGCAGCAAAATATCTAGGACTAGAACTACAAATTGGGGAATGTTTGAAGTGTATGGAGGGGGGGGGCAGAGTACTTCCAGGATTCCTGTTTCTCTAAATGGTGTGTGTAGTGAGTGTCTATATATATCTGGTGAGGGAAAATAGAGCTGTATTATTCCCTCAGGTGAGATTTCCATGATGTTCATGTTTCCATGCTTGGCAGAACCAAGCTGTACTACTTCAGGCTGCTTACTTTATGTCGCCTACAGCTCTTTGCACAGCCTCCCAAAACGCAGCCAATGCAATATTAAAAATTAAACATCCAACTTCCAGCCTTGTTGTTCAGGGTGAGAGTGGCTTTATGCCCCCCTCCGCCCGGTAGCTGGAATGCTGTGTTGTTAGTTTTCTGAACATCAGCACAAGACGCAGAACATTTGAAAAATTAAAAATGGCAAAACTAAATGTTCTTATTGAAGAGCTGGCCTCTCGCTTTTTACAAAGAAGTTTCTGAAACAAGGCTTTTGACTTGGACTGTTTTTGCAAAGCAACTTTATTCCCAATCTGTGTTGCACTTGGCTACCAAATTTTGGAGAGAGGCACTTTAAAATAATATAATGAAGACTGTTTGCCTGTAAAAAGTGATAGGTTTTAGGGTAGGCTCTAGTGTTTTGATTCATTTCTTTGCTTTCCTAGCTGCTCCCCATTTGGAAATCCAATCTCAATGTTTTGCCTGAATATTTATATTTGCTGACGTGTTAACTTACTGAAATATCCAACGTGATTGTTCATTGTTGCTTTCTATAGTTGCAATATGACAAACTCTGGATCTCCACGGTGCTCCCAAATCTCAACAGCAGGTGTGATTCTGACTTTTCTCAGCTGGAGAATATTCTGTCCATACGGTGCTATTACATGTAGAAGCTCAGTGATGTTCAGCATGTAGGTGATGTAGATATCTGGCTGTGAAGCTAGTAGTTGAAAGTTCAATTCCTCACTGGCCCTCCTCTACAGGGGCTCCATACAGTCACTTCCGGTCTGCAGTGCTAAGAGGATGGTGATGATGATGATTCTTCTGGGCCAGCTTTTATCACCACAGAGAAGGAATAGGGAAAGTGTGATCCTCCGGATGTTGTTAGACTACAACTCCTAGCATCCTTCATTACTGCTGATGCTGGCTAGTACTGATGGTTACTGCAGTCAAATAATACTAGGGCTACACGTCTTACCTGTGTTGCTTTAGAGCAGTGATGGCAAACCTTTGGCGCTCCAGATGTTTTGAACCACAACTCCCATAGTCCTTTGTCATTGGCAATACAGGCCTGGAATTCTGGGAGTTGTGGTCCAAAACATCTGCAGTGCTGAAGGTTCGCCACCACTGCTCTCTCCGCTGCTACATCCAAACCCTCAGCCCATCTGCCTTGCGCCCTTTTCTACCGGCATGGCAGGCAATAACAACGGACAAATGGGTCCTCAACATCATTACTCTGGGCTACCTGTTGGAGTTTCAGGAGTTTCCCCTGTTGGGGAATCTCCTTTGTACCAAGCCATAAACACTGATGGATGAAGTTTTCACTGCTTGCAGAAAACCTTCTACTTCTGGCTGATACAGCTACAAGTGGAAGATATTTCTCTCCTTTGCAGCTGAAAGAGGTTTTTCATCATTCAACCCGTCTTTAACTCATGTTTTGCAGTACCTCTTATATTTCAAAAAGTCTGGCCTTTCCATGGCCTCCCTCAGGATTTATCTCTCTGCTATTGTGGTGAATCAGCCACTCGATTCGGAGGCGTCTAGGTTTTTCCATCATCCCTGCATGAAGTTATTCTTGCGAGCCTTGAAGAACACCTTCCCTGACCATAAACCAGTCCCCCCGCAATGGTCTCTCTCAATTGTCCTGGAGCAGCTTATGTGGCCACCCTTCGAGCCCATGGCAACTACAGACCTTTGCCTCCTCACTTTAAGACGGCCTTCCTTAAGCCATAACTTCTGCAAGAAGGTCTAGCTAACTCTGCACACTCCGTTGTGATCCTCCATATCTTTAGTTCTATAAAGACAAAGCAGTAGCCTATCCTGATGTTACCTTCCTCCTAAGGTGGTCTCCTCCTTCCAGCTTTCCCAACCCATCTCCCTGCCTGCCTTAATTCCAGATCTGCCTTCTCCTCTGGAAAGGGACCTTCATTCATTGGACGTTTGCTGTGCTCTTGCCTTTTACACATCCAGAACTGCATCTGTTAGAAATACACAGAAGCTGTTTATCTGTTACAACCCTTGTTCTAGAGGGTATCCTGTTTTTCCCCAGTGGTTTTCATGCTGGATTGTTTCCACTATCACAGTGGCTTGAGAATTAGCCAAGAGGCCGTTACCATGTCCTGTTTGGGTGCATTCTACCAGAGCGGTTGCATCCTCAGCAGCCTTCTTCAGGGGCATCCCATTGGAAGATATCTGTAATGCAGCTACATGGTCAACACCTTCAACTTTCGTGAGGCACTCTTGGATGGATGCCTGGGTGAGATCCACCACTTCCTTTGGGAAGAATCTCCTTGGCAGCTTTTTCCCTATATACCAATAAAGTCAGTCACCCATATGAAAAAGCCCCCCGGGGTAAGGAGCAAAGGCCTGTTTCAAGCCTCCCATAGTTACCCCAGGACTAGGGCTGCCCCGAATAGGCCTGTGAGGGCCTTCCCATGCCTTCTGGAGGCCCCAAAAGGGCCTCCCTGCAAACTGGAAGTCATTTCTGAGGCCTCCAAGGGCTGGGGGTAAGTACAAGAGCCCCCAGCTAGGCCCTCCAGGTCCAACCCGACCTGCATCCGCATATCGCAGATTTTCAATTATCACAGGTTGGGTCTGGTCCCTAACCCCCGTGATAGGCGGGGGGGTCATTGTATGGCAAAAATTGGAGATGTGTTCTTTTATATAAAAACCTTATATCAAGTAAAAAGAACTTGCATTTTGTGCAAAACTGGCCTTGGGTTTTGCATAAGATAGGAGTGTTTCCCAGAAAATATGAAGTTTTTAAAAACAAATCCCACACTTACTTATTAATGCTCCTACCAATGTGAAAAATATAGTCAATTGTAACTCTCATGCTGAAACAAAAAATCTTGCAAGATTTGTGAGCTATCTCAAATAAGTCAAGATAGCCATTTTCTTCCATGATGGCAACATTTTTCTTTGTTGATTGCTTCCCTTATTGCAAGAGACTTCAGAATCCTGTTCATTCCTTTTCTTCACCCAGTGTTCTGCTACATGAATTGTGGGACTGTTTTAGAGTTTCTAATCCAGTAATACCTCCTTATGCTGCTTTGGAGACTATCCAAGTGCTCATACAGTAGAGCTTTGTTGCAAGTCAGCAGGATTCTGCCCTTCTTGTGGGGTGATTTCTTAAGATTATTTGGTCACTGAAAGACATCCAAAATGTGGCCACTGAATCCACTATTCAAACTTGCCTAAGCAGCCTCCTTCCACAGAGGCCTTGATAGAGAAACCTTGTCAGAAGGTCAAATTTTGGGTAGTACATATAGGATGGAGGAGGATAATGGAAATGACCATTTTACTCCAGCTTGGATACAAAGCCGAGCTGGGAGAGAGTTCAAAGGCTTGTTAATAGTCACTTTGGTTTTGAGGCTGGTTTTAATGACTGTGGCTTGAGCTGATATCCCTACCGTGACTGGTGGGCAACCAAAGAGCAAAGTATGTCAGATCTTTAAACCGTAGCACACTTCCCTTGCCATTTTTCTAGCTCAGTCCAAAGTGTTCTTCTTGGTTTTTACAAGCCCCAAATAATCTTAAGCGAGACAAAAGACTGAGTGAGCACTTTTTCTTGGTCATGTCCACTAACCTTCACCTCGGGGAGGCCCTTTTTATACTGTTTTCACACCTAGAAGTAGGATGAGAGGCTGCCAGTGTCCACATTCAAACAGGGATGCAGTCCTTGTCACTTTGATAACTTACACATCACCAGGAAAAGAAAATTAAAAAGGAAAATATGTTAGCATAAAAGGAGAAAATGCCTTCTTCTTCTTCTTCTTCTTCTTCTTCTTCTTCTTCTTCTTCTTCTTCTTCTTCTTCTTCTTCTTCTTCTTCTTCTTCTTCTTCTTCTTCTTCTTCTTCTTCTTCTTCTTGACTGACATTTGTTACACACTTTTTGTGGTTTGGATCCATCTTGTTACCATTCAGTTTAGAAGCCCATGTCTGCAGGATATCTATAAGGCAGAGGACAGAATGAAGAATTGAAGATAAACTCAAAACTTGAACCTTATTCTCATGCAACGCCAAGACTGACCACAGCTCTGGTGTGAGCATTGAAAGGATGTCCCTCTAGGATATGCCTGGTCTGTGTTCCTGCAGCCCTTTCCACAGAGCCAGCCTCCAAACATGGAGAAGGCCAAAGTTGTCCATCCTGAAGTAGAGGGTGCCCTCCAATATATGACTGTCCTTGTTAAGGAGCCTCAAAGGAAGCTTATACACAGCCACTCTCTTCAGCCATGGAGGAAATAGGTAAAATTTCTGTTCAGATGGTGGAGCCAGATGCTGTTTAAAACGTCTTGAAAAGCACAGACAAGTAACAGGACATAGTCGTTGCATAGTTTCGAAAGCGATCATTCTTTTGAAACCTCTAGAATGTCATGTCATAATATCTTTGGTACGATACACAAAAGATCAAACTGTTAGGGTGATGATACACTAGCTTTCTTTAGAGCTCATTCTGAGATAAAGGTACTAAAATAGAAAGGTTACATTTATAATATCAGAAATGCTATATCAATTACTTTGATCTATTTACAACCCAGTGATATTGTGAGGTACAGCATGATGGAACACTTATTTACTGCTTTAGAGCATCAGAATAAAAAAGTGGTTCTGCCAACCTGAACGTGCCAGATCCTTAATGGAGTTTCTCCTTCTAAGTTTTTTGGTAAATATAAGAGTCCTCCTGTGAGTTGATATGATAACTCTGTAGTGTCGTGCTTTGCTTCCAGCCTTTTCACAGGCTATTGACAAGTACCACTTCCAATTTTTCTCTTTCACTGCCACCAACTAGCTTCTCAAGTAAATTAATGCGGAGAGTTAAAATCATAAAGGTAACATGTTTAGGTACAAACAAAAGGAAGAATATAGTTCAAACCCACTAAAGTTTGGTTACTGACAGAGTTGTTCCCATGCACACTCAACACTTAGTTTTCCTCACAGAAGTTCAAAAATCCTATCTCTTCTCTCTCTCTAGTCTTGAACTGTCTCTCAGTCAGACCCTATCTATTGTTTTTCAGTAAGTGTAGATCCCTATCTGACCTTCTCTCAGACAGTGTCAATCCTTATCTGACTAATTCAGTACTGGGTTGAGCCTTAAATTCCCTCAGGCTCCTCCCCCAAACTGTCTCATTGGTTTACAAACCACCAATTTACATAGACATATCTAATAAATTATTCAACACCAACGGGTAAATGCCACAAACCCAAGTTTCAGACTACAGCAAGATAAGTCTGTGAAGATTCTCAGTCATCCAGGTGCGTTTATCTGGGAGTTGAGTCATGGCTACTGGACTTCTTTTTTGAGAGATAGAAACGTTTCGCTGTTCATCCAAACAGCTTCATCGGTCTGAATACAGCTAGTGCAAGAGACCTTCTTATAGTCAGCTTGACCTCTTGTCCCCTTGTCTGATTGGCTCATAAGATGATGGGTTTCAGCACCTTAGGCCATTGTTTACCTTAAGGCCATGGACACTAATGTCTCCCTAACGAGCCTATTCAGGCTTTGTTCATCTTATGAGCCAATCAGACAAGGGGACAAGAGGTCAAGCTGACTATAAGAAGGTCTCTTGCACTAGCTGTATTCAGACCGATGAAGCTGTTTGGATGAACAGCGAAACGTTTCTATCTCTCAAAAAAGAAGTCCAGTAGCCATGACTCAACTCCCAGAGAATTGGTGAGAAGGGTCTCCAAACAGCAGGCAACAGCAAAATAGATGATGAGGAAGATCCACCAAATCACTATCCTGAATTTCCCACAGTGGCCTTCATTATTACAGGATTTCTTCAGCAAGCCCTAAAAACTTGGTCTCTCTCTCAAGAAGCTGGAAATTATGGTCTTTTGTCAACAAAAGCCATGTGTTTGAAATCAAACTTGTATGTCTTCTGCGTAATTGATGGTGGGACTTGGTCCAACTCTCCTTTTTTGCTTTTGCTTACTAGGCTGGTCTTTGGATCTGCCTTTGGTCCTTCTGAGCTGCTAATGACTGTGCTGGCATTCTGGCAGGGCCTTCCAAGTTTCTGTCTTTTGCCCTAGTCAGTCACAGCTCCTGGTGCCTAAGCCACATGCTTTCAACAACATTGAGTTCTGGGCAGCTGTGCATTTCTAGCTGCCAAGTCCTAGGGCATTTGACTATAACATCTTCATTGTTTGATTATGTAAAGACAACATGTGGGTAGAGGGTTGTGGTTTCCTTGCCCACCCACCAAATGTCTGACTCATCTACAAAATATGTATGCATTTGTGTGTTTTGCTGGTGTTATACCAAGCATGAAAAAAGAGTTATCCTTGTTATAATGACAAATGCCTCAATGTGAAAAACTTTTCACTTGGTTATGCTGACCTTAGCAGACTGGTTGTCTAGATTAGTGGAAACTCTGGGTTTTTGTTTAACTGCATTTTTTGCTTTTTGCATATTAATCATCTTCTAGATTGAATTGGAATATAATTAGATTAGATTAGAAACAGTAGGGGTATGTGTTTCAAATTCCTTATAAAAACACTGGTTCGTGGAATCAGAATAGAATTAGTTTCTATTCTCTTTCCTTCAGATTTCATCCCATTGCTAGTATTTTGGCTTTAAAATGTTATTATCTCTGCTTCATTTCTACAGCATTTTGTACTTAGACACAGGCATTCGTGCATAATAATAATGTGGATTCTGATTTATGGTGACCTCCTGTAGCTTTTTTTTATCATATCAGTAGTGGTTCACCGGTTTCTCCTAGCAGCATTCTAGGACTGTGCAGCGTGCCCAAGACCTCACAGGTATTGGGAATGATAACCCCACCGGCCACATACCACCTTGAGTGATCTTGGCTGGCCCTTCTCCCAGGAGGTGCAGTGTCTGTGCAACTAGATGCTCCGAAACACAAAGCTATAGCAGCTCTTCACACACACACACACACACACACACACACATATATAGTACATATAGTCTCACACAGGAGGAAATGGATCTTAGGCTGCTTTCACGCGATCCCTAAAATCCTCTGCAAAATGCTTGCAGATGCAGAGCATAAAATTGTTTTCCCACCAGCAGCAGACTTTAAAAAAATAAATAAAGTATGACCACGACCACTTAAGTGCGCCCCAGTGCATTTTACAAGTACCTGGTCTGGAGGAGGTAAAATCCTTGTTGCTGTTCCTTGTTGCTGTTTTAAAGCATTGCATGCCTGGCCCTCCTCTGCTTTTTGTTTGTTTTTGTTGGGTTCCCCCCCTTTTAACAGGAATCCTAATGGGCTTCCTGTCTGCAGGGGGAGGTGAGCCTGTTTTTTCTCTCCCTCCCCTCACCGCAGACAGAAGCAATAGAATTAGAGTGTGGGAGGATGGGAACACAGGAACGAGGACAAAAAACCACGTTGGGGGGGGCGAGCTGCATTTAAGTTGCCAGTGGATTTTAGGGTTCGTGTGAAAGCAGCCTTAGTGAATTCTGTGCAGTTCAATGTAGTCCCCCCCCCCCAATGCTCCATATACCAAGTCCCAAGTGAAAAACTTCCATGTGCATAAGCACATTATGAATGGCATATATGGAAAAATATTAAGTGCTTGATTACAGAGATGCACTAGCCAAGTGTTGCAACTTGCATCTTCAATCCTGTTTCCTTGGCCCGTTTCTGTGCCTTTAACAGCTGCTAGTTCTGTAGCCGTTGTCAGCTTATACATGTTGGCCCTCAGAACAGGAAGCCATTCTTAAAAGCAGAGGAGTAGCACTGATGGGGAAGGGAGTCTTGGTCAGTTGTTGACCCTTAAACTTGCATGAGTTGATGCTATTCATATGTTATGCAGTGGGCTTTTGAGTTGAACCCTTATTTCCCATTAATGGAGAACTACATGTGGGGTGCTCTGTTGGAAGGAGGAGGAAGATGAAGAGAAAGTTAATTTTTTTAAATTGTACAACACATGGGTTATTTATGGATGACATTGCCTTTGTTTCTCCTCTAGATTTATGCCTACATCTTTGAAAATATCAAATCTATTCAGCTGGAAGCCCTGTTACTGTCAGTGCTGAGCATTGCAATACTCGTTCTTGTCAAAGAGCTGAATGAAAAATATAAAAGAAAAATTAAAGTTGTTCTTCCCATTGATTTGGTATTGGTAAGTAACTATGACATTAAGGGTTATTTGTGTTCCCGTCACGTTCTTTGCCTCAAAACAAATCAGTATAGAGTTGAGCTTATGATAAAGATGTGAATGGGACAGATAAACCCAGGTGTACTCCTTACCAGCCAGTTTTGACAACAGCATGTGTTCATGAATAAATACCACACAAGATGAAACAGTTCTGAGCTTTTGAAAACATTATTTGTGCCTCTTAACCATAGCTCATTAGCTGCAGCCAAGCAGTATGGTGCCTCCAGCTGTGGCAAAAAAATATGTCCTTGACATTAAGAAAAAAATCTTCCCAGCCCCCAGTCTGCAAATTCCTAAGATAACCCTGAAAAGTGGAGGGGAAGGAGAGTGTGTCGCTGCTGGCTGCAGTATACCAAGGCTTCGTGCCAGCAGGCCTGTGCACTACTCCTTGGAACCTTGTGAAACTACTCAGTCCTTACATGGCCGAGTGGAAATCCCATTCATCTCAAGAAGGAGACACCCGGTTTGCTGCAGAGACAAGGGTCTGGCACAAGGATAGATAGAGCTGCTGGACGTTCAGTCAACACAATCACAAGAAGGGAAGAAATTCCATCAGTCAAAACCAGGGGTTCCTAACCTTCTGTCCCCAGATGTTCCTGGGCTAAAATTCCCAGAAGACACTCACTTTGCTGGTCAGGATTTTTGGGAGTTTATTTAATACACACACACCCTTTCTCCTTAAAAAGGGCCCAATGTGGCTTCCATCATTAAAAGACAATTGTAAAACCTTTTTTAAAGCGAGTCTGCAGTATTAAAAAGGATCAAAAATGACACTCTAAGAATTTTAAATATTAAAAAACATATTCAAAAAACATATTCAAATCAGTAAGGGATAACAGTCTGCTTAAAAATCCATTCAGGCAGCCAGGAAAGCTTGCCTGGAGATAAAGGTGTTTGCCTGCTCACAGAAGAACAGGAAATACAGGGTCTGCCTGGCCTCCTGTGGGAGGGAGCTCCAAAATCTGGGGGCAGCAACAGAGAAAGCCCTCTCTAAATAGGTCCCCAGTGAACACACCTGTGAAGGTGGTGCGAGGGAGAGAAAAGCCTCTCCTGATTAACTTAACCCCTGAACAGCCTCATAATGGGAGGCAAGGTCCCTGTTTAAGGCTTTAGAGGTGAGAACCTCTAGCAAAGTGGTTCTCAACCTGTGGTTCCCCAGATGTTCCTGGACTGCAACTCCCTGAAGCCTCTACCACTCGCTGTGCTGGAAGGGATTTCTGGGAGTTGCAGTCCAGGAACATTTGGGGACCGACAGGTTGAGAACCACTGCACTAGCACTTTGTAGTCCTAGAATATCTAAACTAGACTGCAGGGGAAGCTAGGGGAAAGGGGTAGTTGTCAACACCCACCCATTTTCTTCCCCCCTTTTCAGCTATTCCTGTCGTATGTAAATGCTCTTGAAATCAATTTGAAGGAAGAAATTACTAATCTTAAGGAAAAGCAGATGTAATACGACACTTGTCAAGCACTCTCTTCTTTGTAACCTACCATATGATAGTCTCCATTCCCTCTTTAGAAGCTGCAGGTAAAACGCCAAAGAAGAATACTTTAAGAAAAGTCCACAGCTTTCTTTCATGTCACTGAATTTTGTTGTTGTTGTTTGCTCAACAGATAATTGCTACTTCGGTTGCCTGCTATTCTGCTGATATGGAACGTAACTATGGTCTAGATGTTGTGGGACATATTCCAGAAGGGTATGTGTGTGAGAATATTTATAGGTGTGGGTGGGTGGATGGGTGGGTGACCTTTACTAATTTCAAGAATTCTGTCCAAAAATTTAAAACACTGTTCTATTGTGCTTAAACATTAAAATATTTTTTAAGAAAAATAAAATAAAAGGAAATGTTTTTCAGGGTCTGAATCTCTCTTGGACATAAAGTATTCTGCTTATATACTACCCCACAGTTCTGCAAGCACTCTCTGGGTGGTTTACAATTTATGAGCCGGCTACCTGGGATTGAACCCCAGGTCGTGAGCAGTTTTAATTGCAGTACGGACATTTAACCACTGCGCCACGAGGTTCTTAAGATTTAGCACCTTGGATAGCTCCTGTAACATTCAGACTTAAGCAGTGATGGTGAACCTTTGGCACTCCAGATGTTTTGGACCACAACTCCCAGAATTCCAAACCTGTACTGCCAATGACAAAGGGCTGTGGGAGTTGTGGTCCAAAATATCTGGAGTTCCAAAGGCTCATCACCACTGGACTAAAACATGGAGTACATTCACAGTACCTGCAAAATCAGAGACACCTTGCCTTCTTTCTTTCTTGGAGGTGTAGTTCTTTGGACGTACCATATAGAGAGCCCAATGGGCAGCAAGATTACACCTCCCACAAAGCTCTAGGCTTTCTGGGATGGTCCTGGGCAGTTTCTTTCAGGTATATGAAGTAGGCCCAGGGCAGTATGGAAAACAGGGTGTGTTCCATGTGAGCAAAATTCAGGTGTAGGTATTTGTCAGTGTGTTTATGGGCAGGAATTCTGGGAATTCTACCTGGGGAATTCTTAGAAAATTCTGAACACTGGAGTCCAGAAATGTTTAAAATGGCATAACTGTATTCCAAAGTACAATCTCTAGCTGTTTAGGCCCGTAGGATGCCCTGCTTTTTCTGAGGTCTTCACAACAATGTAAGAGATCAGATGTCATTTAGAATGCAAGGGCTGAAATTCTTGATACAATTGATCACAGGACAGTACACTCTTAAGCTGCCATGTAGCACATGGTAGCACTCTAAAGATTAACCACAGTTTTACTTCAGTGTGAACTTTGATGGATCAAAATATATTTAGCTCATCCCAAGATGAAATGGTTAAGTCTTTAATTTGCTACCAATCAACCACAGCTACTTCTATGGAAATAGGTGGGCATCAGACCATTCCACACATTCACACCACTGAGAACAAGTTGGAAGCCCTTAGTAAACCGTAGGCCCTCATTTTGTCCAAACCAGAAAACTGCAGGTAACTAAGCTTGGTAGAAGGTTGGGTCTTATACTGACTCTTCCAGATAAAATAAAAAAAAAATGTGATTAATTGAAAGACTTTCTGGATTAATAAGGCAGAAAGGAATGTAGAAGGCTCAGACAGATCACAGAGGAAAAGGCTTCCACCTATCTGGGTTTTTAAAACCAACCAACTTATTATCATCAGAACATGTGCATTTTATGACAGCAAACTGATTCCCTGTAAAGTGTACATGCAATATTGATATTCAGAGATGTTTCATATTTGTTGAAATCCTAGTCCAACCCCCTGCTCTATGCAGGAATACAAATCAAAGGATATCTGCCAGGCGGTTGTCCAAATTTCTCTTGAACGCCTCCAGTGTTGCAGCACTTCTTGAGTTACTTGGTTCCTTTGCCATACTGATCTAGCAGGATGTTTTCCCTTATATTCAGCTGAAAGCTGGCTCCTCTTTTGTTCAGTAGAACTATTTTATTTTGTTCAGAGCTATTCTAAACAAACAAACCAAAATTGAGGCTAGGTTAAGTTTCCCAAGAGAGAATCTCTCAGTTACAGAACCACCATTAATTAGGCTCTGTCCCTGGTACCCAAAAAACATTAAACATCTTAATAATGCAAAAGTAACATGTGAATGAACAGGCTTTTGTATCTTAGGTACTACAAATGTTACCAACGCTGTGATTGGGAGTTGGCATTGTCTTTCTGTTTCATTAGAGAGAGTTTTAGTAAAACTTTGAACTATAGCACTGGCCGTAGTTTTTGGAGTCTAATAGTACTTTTCTCATTGCATGTTTACATTTTAACACACATTGTTTCCCACTACATAAGACTGTCTTTATTATTTCACAGCATTCCACCACCACAGTCTCCACCCATGCATATCCTCCCGGAGGTAGTCACAGAAGCATTTGGAGTGGCATTAGTTGGATATGTGGCATCACTAGCCCTTGCCCAGGCCTCGGCTAAGAAGTTCAACTACTCTGTGGATGATAACCAGGTATAGTTCTTTATTATTTCTGCCAATGCCATCCCATTTATATACAGTGGTACCCCGACTTAAGAGCAGCTCGACTGAAGAGCAATTCGACTTAAGAGTGGAAAACTGTTGGCATTTTAACTGCTGCCTTACAAATTTTAGATATGGTCTGCTTGACTTACAAATATGTTTTTGATTTTTTAACTTATTTTTTCAATTTTTAGATAGGTGCCCCGACTTAAGAGTAGTTCGACTTAAGAGTATGCATTCGGAACAGATTAAATTCATAAGTCGAGGCACCACTGTATTCATTGCATTTACTGTATATCTTGCCATCTTCTCTAATGACCAGCCCACATGTGCCTTTACAACAACCCCAAGTGCTGGATCATCTGAGAGAGACAGTAATATTATTATCGATTTGCCAGGAGCCAGACTGCCTAGAGAATTCTTAGAATCGTAGTCCAGAAAAGGAACTTTTCTAAGCCCTGTAGACTTTGGTCATCAAGACCTTTTGACAGGCTTGAAAACCTATGGGAAGTTGTTGGATGCTGCAGTAGATTAGACTCGGAGTCCACTCCCACAACACTCATCCAGTGCTCTGCTTTTGTAAATCTTTCCAGGAGTTCTTGGCTCATGGCCTCAGCAATGTGATCCCTTCATTTTTCTTCTGCATTCCGAGTGCAGCAGCCATGGGACGGACCGCACTCCTGTACAGCACAGGAGCAAAAACCCAGGTGATGTATGTAAACGCTCTGGATAATCTCTAAGAGACATCCACTTTCTACACTGGCAGGAGGAAGAGGGGAAAGGATGAGAGCCCTCCACTCTCCACAGCTGTCCTAAGAGGAGTAATCTCTGCTAATCAAATACAGTAGAGGAGAAACCATGACTTAATCTTTATTAGGATTTATTAGGAGAAGGGAATGGGTCTTGGCATTTGCAATCTGCAGATGATTTGGTTTCTCATAATATAATTCTCACCCCAGTATATGGCTATCAATTGTGGAATCAGAGGTAGCTGCCTTCCCTTGCACTTATCTGTAGTTTACAGCAGCAGGAGGAAAAGTATGGCTCTTCAAACAATGTGGTCTTATAATTTATTACAGTTATGCCTGGATGGCAGCGCCAACAGCACTGGCGCAAGGAGGGGCAAGGAGATACTCTCACACAATCCTACATGTGTGCATTATTTTGATACACACAGGCAAACACTCTGTATCATGATGGTACCTGTTATGTGTCCGATTTATGCGAATTAGACTACACACCCGGAAAAAATATTGGCTAGTGGTATAGGAATGCTGGGAGGGTCGTGCTTCAAGAGGATGAATCTGAGGAATGTTTCAAACTCAAATATATTCTTAATCTTTCTTGTCATTTCTCATTTCCCCTGTCTTTTATACTTGGCATTGTGGCTGCAGTTTAGGCTGCAGTTTGCAGCACAGGAGACAAGCCTAACATTTCAACCTTTCACAGTTCACACTGCGGTTCATGGGGCAACTTTTGGAATTAATGATTCTGTAAATCCCAGATGTTTTTATTCTTGTGCTTGTGTCATTGTATGGTGGTTGTCATCCACGCTGATTCATTCTCTTCCTTCAGATTCTGTCAGGGTTGTTTATATTTGATTTTTTTTTTACCACAGGAGTTCATTCAGTTATGAGGACAATGGCCTTGGACAGGTTCATTCCAGAGCATAATATGCTAAAGGATACAAGTCAATAAGAATTCAATGACTTCTGAAGAACTCATGTGTCTGTTTATAGCAAAACTGTTTGAGCTTCCAGTGGCATTTCATGCACAGCACTTCACAGATACTACTTCATGCTAGGACTACAGTAGTCCCTTCCCATAACATCCGCTGTATATTTGGATGCCAAATAATACATGTTCAGACATTATAACTGCAGTTAGTTGTATAAATGGCAGCGTTGGATATAGAAAGACATGGAAAACCCCATTTCGGCTGTACAATCTTAATCAGAATAATTAAAATTGGTTCAAGGAAAATTTATTTATTTATTTATTTATTTATTTATTTATTTATTTATTTATTTATTTTACAGTATTTTTACCCAGCCTTTGTCCTTGGAAAAGGACCCAAGGCATATAAATTGATGTAGGTCTTGTCTACTCAGCGATAAGCCTCGCCAAATTCAATTAACTTACTTAAAAACAAATGTGTGTAGGTCTTAGAAACAGGCTCTTTTTAGTGCCAAAATGCGTATTTGTGATTACCTTGTAGCACACCAGCGACATCTAGAGTTAATTTTCTGCAGTGAGATTGTCATATCTGACCTGAACATGCACCCCCACCCTTTTCAGGGGATACTGCAAGCACCGTTTATGAAGCCTTGAAGAAGTATCAGCTGCCTGACTCTGGATCAAGGCAAACGGCATCTCCCAACATGCTTTCACTTTTATGTATGCCAGTGAATGCTTTGGAAATGAGTGAAGGGATATAGCCAGCTATTAGAATCATTCACAGCTGAAAGGGAAATGAATGGGAAAACCCTTTCTGAATGCCTTACACCTGGAAAACTCTGGGAAGGTTTGCCGTAAGTCAGAATGACTTGATGGCTCTCAGTGCTAGCTATTGTAGTGGTTAGAGTAAAGCTGTTCAAGGAATGGGACTTGTTAGGTCAACACTTAAGTACGGTAAATGCTATTGTCAAGAATCCTAATTTTGAATTCCTTCTTAGCTTTGGTGAACCTATGTAAAGCAGAGGGGGCAAACTGCCACTCATTAGCAAGGTGTGGTTGCATTCTTGGAGAAACATCCAATATGCAATCAGATACCGTAGGTGCCCAGAAAAGCACCCAGAACCTCATTAGGGAGCAGAAATATCCTGTGACAACTTACATTGTTTCTTCTATTGCAACCGCAAACTGGCAGTAAGATCCTGGCTAGTGAATCAGTGCATCTGCTCTAACAATTGGCTCTTGCCCTTTGACATTCACCAAGGAGCCATAGAGTCACATCCTGCCTCAACTGTTTCTTGAGTAATCCCACTGGCCCACTTTATGCGAGTGTTGTAGGCAGAGCTTGGAAAAGTTAGTTTTACAGACTACAAATCCCAGAAGCCCTCAGCCAGACAATAGCTTTACCACACACTGTTTTTTGAAAACACAAAAGAGGAAGAATCAAGGTTGTGCAGCACCCTGAAATCCTTTGAGAAAGAATGGGATAAATACAAGCCTAGCACCTTTGAGGGGATGGTTTGGAAGAGAATAATGATTTTTTTAAAGTTATCAAGTGTGCCTTTGTTGCCATTTCTCTGTTCCAAGCCCCACACAATCACAAAGCAGATGGCAGGCTTTGGTTACATATATATGTGTTTAACATGTAATCCTGCCCCCCCAACACGTCTGATTGATTTCAGTGACATTTGAGTACAACATACAGTGGCACCTCTGCTTACGAGCAGCTCGACTTAAGAGCAAAAAAAGTTAGCGTTTTAACTGCTGCCTTACAAATTTTAGATGCAGTTTGCTCTACTTACAATTTTTTAAAACTTTTTTATTTCTTTATTTATTTTAGATAGGGCTGCTCTACTTAAGAGTGGTTCAACTTAAGAGCATGCATTCAGAACATACTAAAATCGTACGTAGAGGTACCACTATACATCTGTTTGCATTGCAAGTAGAGATGGGCACAAAACGCGAAAACGGCATTTTGTTTCATTTTTTGTTTCATTTCATTCCATTTTGTTTTGCTTTGTTTGAAATGAATTGTTTTTTAAAAATGGTTTCTTTTTTGTTTTGTGTCATTTTTTTGTTTTTTTTTATTTATTTTTCCTTTTTTTTTTTTTACAATAGCTGGGGCCCTACTGGCCGATCGGCACTTTTTTCAAGCACCGACCAGCTGGCACACAGCGCCCTGCCGGCAATTGACTTATTTTTTTTCCAAGCAGCGACCAGCTGGCACACAGCGCCCTGCCTGCGATCGGCTTTTTAAAAAAGTGCCTACCAGCTTGTGCGGGGCCCTGCCAACGATGGCTATTTTTCCAAGCGCCGGACATCTGGCGCGCAGGACCCTGCCAGCGATCAGCGCTTTTCAAAATAAATAATAAAAATCAAAAAATCAAAAACAAAATTAAATTTTCAATTTCATTTTGTTTCATTTTTTAAAGGCACTTCATTTTTCGTTTCATTAGGAAATGAAACAAAAAATGAAAAAATGTTTTGTGCCCATCTCTAATTGCAACTACAGTAATATCTTGGTTTACAAGTACAGAACCTTGGTTTAAGAGTGTTTTGCAAGACAAGCAAATATTTCTTCTAAATTTTGCTTTGACCAAGAAGCAATGTCTTGCAATACAAGCAATGGAGCAGATCACATGATCACACACGAGCCAATTGTGGCTGTCTTTCTCTCCCCCTGCTGGATTGTGGGTGATTTTCTGGAATGTTCCATCTCACACAAGCCTCAAAAGCAGCAGGAGGAGAGAGGAACAGAGATCTTCCTTGCACCAGCCAGGAATGTTTTCAAAGAAGACTGCAAGTTAGGGGTTTGTTTTATTTTTCTTTAATCTTACAAAAGCAGTCTTTAGCCAGAGCATCTGTGGCCTCCTCCATCTCCTCCCATCATCCAGGTGTCAACTATATCTATTTTTCTTTATATTTTTCTTTAATTTGTTTTCAACATCCTTTCTTATTTTTCAAACAATTTCTAGTCATGGGGCAGCTGGTCGAGTGCCTATATGGCTACAAATTGCATTTTATTATTGTCACATTAAAAACACAGAAAATGCAGTTATCAGTCCTAAGCAGAACTGATTTGGCAGCCAGGTACCTAAACCATGGTGTGGATGTGGACCTCTAGCCAACTTCTTTTGTGAGTTTTGGCATTTTGTGTGTACAGTATGGGGCCTATGGGTCCCCAGAATGAATAATCTGAGTTTCCACTTTTTTCTATGGGAAATTTTACTTTGATATAAGAGGCCTTGGGATTAGAATAGGGATTGGCTAAACATTTTGGAAGCTACCACTTCCAAAACAACACGCGTGAGCCCAACTGGTGCTCGGAAGCCTCTGGAACGCAATCAGCCAATCCCCACCATGCAGGGCTAAGCTCCAACGAGGAAGAAGCCTCCGACACCATCGTTTCTTCTTCCTGGCTCTGGCCAATCAGAAAGGGAGCTTAGATGTTGCATTTCCCTGCACAGCTCCTGATTGGCCAGCACCAGGGAGAAAGAACAGTGATGTTGGAGGCTGCTTCATCATTGGAGCTCAGGTCAATACAGTCACAGAACAAGGTAAGGGATTGGCTGATTGCGTTTTGGAGTCTTCAGAACATCAGCTGGACTCGGGTTTCTAGAGCAGATTATGCTTGTAAACCTAGGTATTACCGTATTATGCAAATACAAGCACAAAGTGAGCCCACATTACTTAGGTTTTTTATTTTTAATTTTTTTAATTTTATTTGATTTATATGCCACAACCATCTAGCAAAAAAGCTACTCTTTTTTTCTTTTTTACTTCATGCCTATATGTTTTCCAGTTCAGAAACTCCCTTCAAGCCATGTCTACCTGTATATCTGAAAGTTGGAAGTGGATTCTTTTTGCATTTGCGTGTGTTTGCATATTGCCTTTATTGATATTTGATCTATGTATTTGCTTTTTTTTGTGGGCTAAAAATAATCCACTACAGGTCAAAATCTTAAATTATTCTCAGATGCTTTCAATCTATAGCCAATGTGAGAGCCAAAATCCCCATTCCTGGCTCCTTGAATTTTTATGTGTCTGCAATGTTTTGTTATGCTCAGCAATTTTGACAAACCAAACACTTCAATCTTGTTTTAGTCATACTTTAGAATTTGAATAATGTGATTATTTCTGTTTTTCCTTTCCCATTGTTTTTAGGTGGCTTGTCTAATATCTTGCATACTGGTGCTTGTGGTCATCTATGCAGTAGGACCTATGTTATACTGGCTGCCTATGGTATATTTCTCCTTCTTTAAGCGAAACACATCTTGTTTGCATTGCATATTTCTTATATAATACTGAATTATTCTTTTTCAAAATGACTGCTCCACATTTCATTATGAGTCCATGATTATTAATGTTCTCATAGATGGAAGGGAACATACCCATTTTATGTGCCAAGAACAAATAAAAAAGGTATTATTTCTGTTTTGGTTGGATCTGAGCAAGGTTAATGGAACTTGTTGCAGATGTTTAAAATTGTTGCACATGCTATATAATTTTGTAGTAGGCTTCTGGTATGGATTCTAGCATCAGTATAAAATGTACCCCCTTATTTCATGAGGAAGGGGGCATTTATCCTCCATCTTCACAAATAACCCACCAGACACCCTACACTAGAGATACGCACGTACACACAGAAAGAGAGCGAGAGAAAGCAAAAGCAGATTTATTTATTTGTTATAAAATGCATTGAGTTGGATTTCTATTGCTGTGGCAGTTCCTAAGAGGCAGTATTTTGTATCTACTGTATGGTGACAAATTATTTAAAAGTCTGCCTTAGATCAGTCCCTTTTTATTCGTGCAGCCTCATAGAAGAGTTTTTGCATGTTTTGTGAATATTGTAATGGTTCAAGTGTTGTACTGGATCTTGGAAAATCCATGTTCTAGTTCCCACTAAGCCATACAACTCACTGTGTGAACATGGGATGCTGTATGCTCTCTCAATCTGACCTCCTTCACAGGGTGGTTGAGAAAATGAAATGAAGGGAAAGCATAATATAAATGTAAATAATACATAATAATCAATAATATGATTTGGTCTAAATAATTTTACCAAGAAAGAAATCCTATTGCTTTAATTGAGCCATAACTTTATGCATATTTCCTTGGATTAAGTTCAGTTTGGCTCAGATTTAACTTCTGCAAGACACATTATACATTATAAAGACAATCTGAAATTCATTAATGTTCTAGAGATATGATTTAGGCAGACCCTTATGACTGAGCAATCCTACTTGCAAATGAAGCACCTGTTTACCTTCAGATAACCAATCACACAACAAAACAATCTAATTTGCAAACTACAGAAGGCGTCAGAAGGTGATTATTACATTTTCTATTTTAGGCATACTGCCAACCTTCCTGTTCAGGAACAAGAGTTTTTCTTGGATCTAGAGTTCTAGACAAAGAATACAGAAAGATGCAGCATAGAGCTTGGGAAACCTTTTTCTTTGGACCACAACCTCAAAATCCAGGGATCTTGCAGCCTGGGAGACTCTGGAAACGGTAGTCCGAAAGAGCAACTATCCCAAACCCAGCTCCGTAGACAACGTAAAAAGTCACGGGCCTTAGAGAATAATCAATATTAAATAGTACCGCAAAGCAGCTTCTTAAAGTTCCATAGTTATTTTTGTTTTAACTATGAAACCTCAGGTGGAACAACTTGGGCATGCTGCCATCATCCACCTGAAGTGCTTGCCTCACTCTTCTAATAGCAGGGATGTCCCTCTTCTAAGAGAAGAATAGTGTGCCCAACGGCACCTTTATTGCTGGCAGGTATAGGGATACTAGTAAAGGAGTGTCCTGGGACTAACACCCACCTTGTTCTGTACAATGAATGATTGCACAGAAAAATGCAGTGGTCTATGAACTACATCTGTTTGCTTGTTTGTTTACATTTTTATCCTGCCCAACTAGTGACAGAGCCACTGCTCTGGGTAGCTAACAAAACAAGATGAAACACCATGATATAATGATAGAAACAGCAATGGGAAGGCGGATAAGGCCTCATACACAATACATTAACTTTTAAAGACAATAAATTTGCAAAAATAATAGGTGGCGGATAGAGAGAAATTCATGGATATAGAGTATAATTAATCAAAATATAAAATTAATGTATTACTTAGGGGCAAGGCGGTGAAAGGTTTGCAGAAACAGCCAAGTCTTCATCTGTCTCTTAAAACCAAGGAGGAACGGGGCTGTTTGCACCTCAGATGCAAAGTGATGTGGCCATTACAGAGAAACCCAATTTGTGAGTGGCTGATTTTCAGGCATCACTCAGGGTGGGCATCCAAAGCATCTGATTATAAGTGGTATTGGGTGGGAAGGATAGGCATTTTGAGGGAGAGACACTGAGAGGTATTAAGGTCCTAGTGAAAGCCTAAAGGAATGTACAGAGTTCTCTTTGACAAAAAAGGCACACACTGTACTTAGAAATAGTAATGGTAAGAATAGCTTCGTGTTGTTGTTGTTTTAAATTTGAACTGAAGTGTGTCCAAGGCATGAGGTTTGAGAAATCAGATAGTATACTGAAAGAGATGATGATTACTTATAGCTTCTGCTCATCTCTGCTTGGTGTTCTTTGTGGGTTCTTGTATCCCAAGTGCTTTTTAAATATATCCTTGTAGATGCCATCCAAATGTATTATTTACCATGCTTGTTTGTAAGCCAACACCTGCAAAAGTAATGCGTAGAATTTTTGTGCTTTTCCAGTATTTATATTTGGTATGTTGATATCTGTAGTGGAGAAATGTTTGTAGGCACTGGTAAATTTGTATATGCTCTTTGCCAAAACTAGGTTAGCTATGCATTTGGAGAAAATAGCCATGTATGCTTTCTCACATACAATTCCTTCATTCCAGTGTGTCCTAGCAAGTATCATCGTAGTGGGGCTGAAGGGGATGCTCGTGCAGTTTCGTGATTTAAAGAAATATTGGAATGTGGATAAAATAGACTGGGTAAGCAAAGTTTAGTCTCAGGAAATCTTGCTCAAGTTCATGGAATCCTTCCTTTCCCCATTTTCTCTGTACTGACAATCTTCCCTTTTGAACTGTTCAAAAAAGGATCCAATATTGAGATCCAGTATCAGAGTCCAGTGGAATCTCTTATTTTCCTTTGCTCTAGTTTTGGGATACTTGGGAAAACAATCACTTGGAAAAGAGTCTGGTTCACATTACAAATTATGCAGACCAGATTATTTTTCTTCAGAATTGAAGATACTGTACTAGGAAGGTCTGACACTTCTTAAAAGATAGACCTGCTTAGAGCTTGGTCAATGCAATTGCTCAAATTTTATAAATTAATTAAAATCCCTTGGATTATCCTGGTCAATCATGGTTGTGATCCACATGTACTGGGAGCCCCTGTCAATTCATGGAGTAGAAACTAGAGCTGGGATCCAATGAATTATTGACCAAGTTTGATGACTATTTGTGGGCACATTTGGGGATGAAGAGAAAGAGTTAAATATAGGGATTTAAAAGAGAAGACGCAAAGACAAAGTGCAACAGCATAGGGGAAGAAGGCACAGTTTCACATGAAACATAAATTACATAGTCACCTTGGCCAACTCCTGAAGGTTTTCTGGGCTTAGGAGATCGTTACTTGAGAATGGGGTTGTTCTCCTTCATCCAGACTCATCAGGAATTCGCTTTTAAGGTAGAAAGAAAAGAATGCTTTTGCTACATAGTCTCCATGTTATTTTTATTTGAGAACAATGAACATGTCCATACCTTTCCATATGGATCAAAAGCCATCACTTCCCATGAATCGTTTTATTTATTTTCTTGCTAACACAGGAATAGCTTTCTTCTTCTCATTTGTACACAAGATCTACTATACTTGTCATTTTAAGACAAACATTTATTTATTTATTTATTTATTTATTTATTTATTTATTTATTTATTTATTTATTTATTTATTTTTAGAGTATTTTTACCCCACCTTTCTCTTTGGAAAAGGACCCAAGGTAGCTTACAGTAATGAGGGACAATATGCAGTCCAGTACAATTAAGACATGTTCAGGTCTGAGAACAGGGAATTGAGGGGCATCTTTTACAGCATTAAAAGACAACATTAAAGCTATAAGAAAACGTGAGCAGTTAATGAGAGAGTAAAAATTCCATGTAATCATGTACAGTAGACCATCGAAAAGTTATGGGGGATGGAGACTAACATTGAACACATAGTGTTAAAGCAATCACGCAAGGGGGAGATACAAACACAAAGTTATAAGTGGTTATGAATGAACACAAAGGCTGTGTAATCATGTATGAAGATTCATACAGACACATAATATGTAGTCATCCTATTGTCATTAATTAGCTGTCATTCTGATATTATAATCTAGCGGGGTGGTTTTTTTTGTCTTTTCTTAATCTGTAATGTAATTGATTACAATTGCTATTGATTTTTTTTAGTATATTAGGAGCACTCTGAAAATACTGTATCTGATCAAATGTTAGAAACTGATTATTTGGTCACAAACATAACAGAACAGTGCAGGAGAGAAAGCAGTTAAATGCCATGCTTTGCTATATATCAGAGGTCACAGGTTTTCAGAGATATGCCCCAAACCATATTTAAGTGACAAATCTGTTTTCAAAAATGTTTTGTTAAAAACAAAACAAAAGCAGAAGACATGTTCAGGGCCCTTTTCCATTTCATTCTGAGACCTTTGGAGCAGGAATCCCATATTATTCCGATCCCTAGCTCTTGCTCACACTGGTATAAATTATTGTCTAGTCTCTTTGCTTTTACCTCTCCTTGAAATTCAAAGTCATTAGCTACTCTCCTTTGTAGATCTGCACAATTTAATCAGATTGTTGCTGTTTAAAAAGTCCCCTTTTCAAGTTCAGGGTGTGCATGACTCACATGCAACGAGAGGAAGTTATGCACCCTCCGTAAAAAGGAGAGAGCTCCCTTATATATTAGAAACAATTAAATTGTTATTAAGAATAAAAACCAAGATTTTCAGCAGCAGAATGCTGGCTATTGTTTTCAAAGACAAGTGTTTTCTGCAGACTTTATACTTGATTGCCTTTACAAAGAAATCACTTGAAGATTCTGTAGGTTGTGCTGTCATTTCATACAGGAACACAATCACAAAGGGGGTGATTTGTAATAATCAGAACACTTCAATCAATTGATCAATAGTAATCAGAAAATAGGTGGCTTCCTAACAACTTTTATATGTGATAAATGAAACAGTTTCAATTTTCAGTCCTCAAACTTCTGTTCTGTTCTTATACATAAATAATGCATTTTGTGGTTGGGTTTAATGTTTTACTTATTTGGGTTGTTTTTAATGGGTTTTTTTAAACTTCTCATTTTACATTATAAATCTTGGGTATTTAGGAGAGCTTAAGTAACAAAGTAGGCCTAGAAATAATAAGCAAGAATATGAAATCAAATAACACAGAGACATAACATCATTGAAATTACACAAATGCAAAAATGAGCAGGTTTTAATTTCAAATTTGGAATTTTTGAAACGTCTGCTCATATCTCCTCCCCAGTCCCCAGTGCTCTAACATTCTGGATCAATCCAACAGAAATCAAGTAGATTAATTATGTGAGTTCTTCCGTGCTAGCAAGTACTATTGCATAACTATAGGAGAATAGCTCTTCATAACACATGGTTTATTGGGTTACATAGTTTAGGATTAGTTTTTCATAGCCTACAACATTGGGAAGTTGGTGCTAGGAATGGTCAAAAGCACAACATCCTCATTAAGACCCTTTGCGTGGTTTGCTTTGCTTCCCCAAAGCCTTCCTGGACAAAAAGGCCTTTCCCTACAGATGGAAGAACAACAACGGGGGGGGGGGAGGTTGCTTTTTTTTGGAGGGAGGAAGGGAGTTTTGATCTGTAATCAATTGCACTACAGATTAAGAAAAGACACAAAATGCCCTCTCTTCTGTCTTCCTTGAGTACACCTCTGAAGGAGGTTGAACCAAAGAAAGACTTCCTCTGAAGACCTTAAAATCCTATCTCAAGGGCTGCTGTGGGAATTAAAGTAACCACAGATATTCTGTCTCTGTGTTCTGTTTATATACCGCCCCATACCACGTCTAGTAGTCTCTGGGCGGTTTACAGTTTCAATTACAGTATGCAGGCTACACATCCCCCCCCGGTAGCAAGCTGGTCTATTTGCTACGGGAGGCACTCTGCATACTGGCTGATTTTAGTCCCATCCCGCATTTCGTTGTTTTGTCTTGAGATATGTTAGGTTGAGTGAGTATAAAATCTGACCAGTTAGTAACTGGAGACAGAATTTGTCCTGAAATCATGAGATTTAGTCAGTGATGCATACAGTTGAGGCTTTTGTGATAGTACAGTGCAAGGGATGCTGTGTTTTGTGGCGAGTCCACCTTTGGGAAGTCACATTTCAAAGAAGGGCATGTGGTATTACAAAACTGTCCGTGGTACCCATGTTCGTCTTTTTATGGCCTTCAGCAGCAAACTGAAATATTGGTAGAGGATTTTGGCCCTTGGTTTGGTAGATGATTTTGTTCTATCAAGAGCTAGGAAAAATCAGCACATACTCCACACCACCTGGAATTATGTGCTGATTTTTCCTTGCTCTTGATAGACATTGCTGTATCCTACATTGCTGTATCAGGAAATCTTATAGCCTTTTTGAAAACAATCATCTTCCAAGACAAATGGCCTGTTTGTGTTATCACCTGAATGGTTAATGAGAAACTTATTTTCACAGCACCAGAGTATGTAACCCCAGAAAGATCACTATATCAACGTTAAACATGATTGTTTGTTAGTTCCTATGCATTGTTAAGCTAAGGCTTAATATATTGCATAATTCAGTATTCTTCAGTACTCTATGCCAGTATCAAGACAATGACATACATTTCAAAGGCAAATTGCAGTCTAGTTAAGGAATCATACATGTATTCCTAACCATGCAAGGAATGCATGCACCAACTCCATAAGTAGCATGAATTTCACAATGAGATTTACATCAATAAGATTTTGACCTTGATTTAATAATCCTAATATGTGTCAAAATATGCTTTTTTTAAAAACAACAACATGTTTTCTCTTTGTGTGCTGCCATGCTAGTAAGGGAATATCCAGATTTAATATTCAGATGTGAAACTGATTATTGGGTTTTAGGTTTGCTAACAAGGACAACAACAAGAACAACTCATAATAGGAATCATGACCAAATGTAAGTTTGTTTAACTAATTGTTTCTTGTCTTTTACTCCTTCCAGAGTATATGGGTGAGCACGTATGTGTTTACAATTTGCTTTGCTGCTAATGTGGGACTGTTGTATGGTGTGGTCTGCACAATACTTATCGTGGTTTTTCATTTTCCAAGGTGAGACATTCTAGCAAATGTTAAAAGCAAATAACAGTCTCTTTAAATACATCAATTTTGTTGCTGTTCAGTCATTCATTCGTGTCCGACTCTTTGTGACTCCATGGACTAGAGCAGTGATGGCAAACCTTTTAGAGACCGAGTGCCCAAACTGCAATTCAAAACTCACTATTCCCCCCCCCCCCCCCGTAAAGTGCCAACACAGTAATTTAACCTGAATACAGGTGGCTGTGAAGGGGCGATGTCGGGTGCCCACAGAAAGCGCTCTGAGTGCCGCCTTTGGCACCCGTGCCATAAGTTTGCCAACACTGGACTAGAGCATAGCAGGCCCTCCTGTCTTCCACTGCCTCCTGGAGTTTGGTCGAATCCATGTTGGTTGCATTGATGACACCGTCCAACCATCTCATTCTCTGCCATCCCCTTTTCCTTTTGCCTTCAATCTTTCCCAACATCAGCAACTTTTCCAAGGAGTCCTCTCTCCTGATGAGGTGGCCAAAGTACTGGAGCCTCAGCTTCAAAATTTGTCCTTCCAGTGAGCATTCGGGGTTGATTTTTTTCAGGATAGATAGTTTTGATCTCCTTGCAGTCCATGCGACTCTCAAAAGTCTACTCCAGAACCACAACTCAAAAGTGTCAGTTCTGAGCGATCAGCCTTCTTTATGGTCCAGCTCTCACTTCCATACATCACTACTGGAAAAACCATAGCTTTGACTATCCGGACCTTTGTCAGCAAAGTGATGTTTCTGCTTTTTAAGATGTTGCCTAGGTTTGCCATCACTTTCCTCCCCAAAAGCAGGCGTCTTTTAATTTCAGTGCTGCAGTCAACATCTGCAGTGATCAAGAAGCCCAAGAAAATAAACTCTGTCATTGCCTCAATTTCTTCCCCTTCTATTTGCCAGGAGATGATTGGACCAGTGGCCATGATATTCGTTTTTTGATGTTGAGCTTCAGCCCATTTTTTCACTCTCCTCTTTCACCCTCATTAAGAGGTTCTTTAATTCCTGCTCACTTTCTGCTATCAGAGTAGTATCATCTGCGTATCTGAGGTTGCTGATATTTCTTCCGGCAATCTTAATTCCGGCTTGTGATCCGTCCGGTCCTGCCTTTTGCATGATGTACTCTGCATATAAATTAAATAGGCAAGGTGACGTATACAGCCTTGTCGTACTCCTTTCCCAATTTTAAACCAGTCAGTTGTTCCATATCCAGTTCTAACTGTTGCTGCTTGTCCCACATAGATTTCTTAGCAGACTGATAAGGTGGTCAGGCACTCCCATTTCTTTAAGAACTTGCCACAGTTTGTTGTGGTCCACACAGTCAAAGGCTTTGGCATAGTCAATGAAGCAGAAGTAGATGTTTTTCTGGAACTCTTTGGCTTTCTCCATAATCCAGCGCATGTTGGCGATCTGATCTCTAGTTCCTCTGCCCCTCCGAAATCCAGCTTGCACTTCTGGGAGTTCTCTGTCCACATACTGCTGAAGCCCCCCTTGTAAAATTTTGAGCATAACTTTGCTAGCATGTGAAATGAGTGCAATTGTATTGGCCTTCTTTGGGATTGGGATGTAGACCAATCTTTTCCAGTCCTCTGTCCACTGCTGAGTTTTCCAAATTTGCTGGCATATTGCATGTAGCACTTTCACACCATCCTCTTTTAAGATTTTAAATAGTTCAACTGGAATACCATCATCTCAACTGGCCTTGTTGTTTGCAATGCTTTCCAAGGCCGACTTGACTTCACTTTCCAGGATGTCTGGCTCCAGGTCAGCAACTATATTATCTTGGTTATCAGGGACATCCAGATCTTCCTGATATAATTCCTCTGTGTATTCTTGCCCTCTCTTCTTGATGTCTTCTGCTTCTGTTAGGTCCCTACCATTTTTGTCTTTTATCATATCCATCTTTGCACGAAATGCCCCTTTAGTATCTCCAATTTTCTTGAATAGATCTCTGGTTTTTCCTTTTCTATTATTTTCCTCTATTTTTTGCACTGTTCATTCAAGAAGACCATCTTGTCTCTCCTTGCTATTCTTTGGAAGTCTGCATTCAATTTTCTGCATCTTTCCCTTTCTCCCTTGCTTTTTGCATCCCTTCTCTCCTCCGCTATTTGTAGGGCCTCGTTGGACAGCCATTTTGCTTTCTTGCATTTTCTTTTCTTTGGAATGGTTTTCATTGCAGCCTCCTGTACATTGTTACAAGCCTCCATCCATAGTTATTCAGGTGTTCTATTCAACAAATCTAGTTCCTTAAATCTACTCTTCACCTTCACTGTGTATTTATAAGGGATTTGACTTAGATTGTACCTGTCTGGCCCAGTGGTCTTCCCTACTTTCTTCAGTTTAAGTTTTAATTGTGAAATAAGAAGCTGATGATCTGAGCTGCAGTCAGCACCAGATCTCATTTTTGCTGACTGTATAGAGCTCCTCCATCTTTGGCTGCAGAGAACATAATTGTATAATCAATAGTTGTATAATCAATCTGATTCCGGTATTGTCCATCTGGTGATGTCCATGTGTGGAGGCACCTTTTGTGTTGTTGAAAAAGAGTGTTTGCAATGACCAGCTTGGTCTCTTGACAAAACTCTATTAGCCTTTGCCCTGCTTCGTTTGGAACTCGTTTGTCAATTTTTCCTTTTATCACTTGATTCCCTACTTTAGCATTCCAATCCCCTATGGTGAATTGGGCATTGGAGAATCAATGTTCATAGAATTGGTCAATCTCAGCCTCTTCAGCATCAGAAGTTGGTGCATAAACTTGGATTACTGTGATGTTGAAAGGTCTGCCTTGGAATCGTACCAAAAATGTATCAATTAGCTCTGTTTAAGTCCAAATACGCACTAGATGCTCACACTAGCACTTTGTGTATTTGTTACAGAGCAACAACCTTGAGCCTGAAACACATGAAAGAAGTGGAATGCAGATTCAAAACAGAAGCAAATTCTGTAAGTTTAATCTGTTTATTCTCCTTTATACATCAACAACGATCAACTTTGGCTTAGAAAAATGTCCTTCTCTGCATAGATCCTTTGTGGAAACATGCTCATTTCAACTCTAATCTACAAAGATAGATATGCATGCTAGTTATTATCTGGCAGAGGGGTGGTGGTGTTTATCTCCTATAAATACAGTGAGAGCCATTATCTGGTAACATATAGCTATGTGGCAATCCGTTGCCATTCAGAATACTGCAGTGGTTCCCAAACTGCACATCATGGTGTTGTGGGGCACTAGGAAATCAACCCAGGGTCATCTCTAAATCCTTTCATCCTTCCCCCTCTTACCCTCAAGTATTCTACAGCACTTAACTTCCAGGTTCTCTGGTGCCTGTGCATGATGCAAGGAGGGAACCCCGACCCAGTATTGCAAAAGGGCTTAATTACCTGCCCTCCTGTTCACAAGGAAGCCTTCCCTGCTTCCTCCCTGCAAAAAAAATGCAGCCTCTCCATTTTACCTGGAAGCTACTTGCCTTGGAAAAGACGGCCATGAGGCCATTCCCATTAAGCTCCTTGTCCATACTGTAGTATGGTCTCTGATTCCATCTAGTGGCAGTCCTAGTAAATACACCTTGGGTGTATACATGTTTGTTTGTTTGTTTGTTTATCATTCTGCATCATCAGGCAGTGGATAAATGAAACTGCAGGTAGTGATCCCATGATTATGGCAGCCCTACTGAACTGGGGCGCTGTGGCCAGTGGCTGGTCTTTGGGAATGTTTGGGAACCATTGTCGTCGTGTAGGAATATGCACAGTCTGCTTTCATCCTCCATTTCTAGCCTTTAGGTCCAGTAGGTGTCCAGTCCCGTCATTATTATTTCATTTTCTTGGGGAGAGGCATCCCTTTCTTTGTTTCCTTTTTCAAAGATAGACATATTTGTGGACATGTATTAAATTTCATGCATGGCTTTCTGGAACATGCCACTCCCATCGACTAAAATGTGCTTTGGAAAATAGCTTACATATGTTTTTAAATGCAATTGCTTTTTCTATGTGCACTTTCCAATTGCAAGCATATATTGTGGATGCGTCCAGAGCCCTGTGAGGATTTTGGAGCATCCACCTTGCAGACCGTACAGGAAATGGGAGTGAGAGAACCCTATTGGACAGAGGTGTGCTGATCAGTGTTTGGATGACAATTCCCAGAGTACATTACTGCCTGGGGAATTCTGGGAGTTATAGCCCAAAACCACCAATTTGCACATTGAACGCTAATCTGCAAATTGATTACCCACGCACCCCTAATACAGTAGGGGATGTCTGACTGTTGCAAATGAAACCTCCCGGCCGACTGCGAGTTCGTTGCTTTGTGTGGCCTAGCCTGTGATCTGAAGCACTGTGCCACCCAACGGTGTTGTATGAAAGGCTTTCCTCCAGGTGGTGTTGAATGAAAACTTCTACCACCCCATGTCATACTCAGCAGTAGAGATGGGCACGACTTAGCGGTATTCCCGTTTCCGTTACTCGTTTCCGTTACTCTACGGAAACGGTAACGGGAATCACTGCCCCAGACTTCCAGCTCGAACCGACGAACGAACAATTTGGTCTGATTTGTCGTGCTCGTTACTTGCATCGCGCAATGCCAAGCGGCACAGAAAAAAAGTTTTTAAAAGTTAAAAAAAAAACCCGATTCCCGGCCCTAAAAGTAGGCGAAAACTGTCTGAGGGCACCTACCAGGTCAGAAGGGTGTTTTATTTGGGGGGGGTGTTCCCCGCCCCCCTCTCCTTGGCTATTGCTACTGCTGCGCTGCTGGTACCAGGCTGGGAGGGCACATCCATTTGCCATGCAGTGCGGGGGATCCAAAATGGCGACCGCAATATTTTTTTTGAAATCGTTGCCCAAAACCCCACCAAAGCACCACAGAAACATGTGAAAATTAGCTATTTTAAATGCTTGAATTTTTACAGGAGCAGCAGTGGGTTTTTCTTGCAAAAAAAAAGTCTCCGTTGATTTTATTTTATTTTATTTTATTTTATTTTATTTTTTTACACCTGCACATTTGCAATGATGGGCTCGCCCATGGGAGTGGACCATGCAAAGTTTTGCAGCCATTCCACCAATCGCATGGCCAGGTTTTGCTGACTGTACCAGGCTGGGAGGGCGCATCCATTTGCCATGCGGTGGGGGGGGGGATCCAAAATGGCGACCGCAATATTTTTTTTGAAATTGTTGCCCAAAACCCCCACCAAAGCACCACAGAAAACATGCGGAAATTAGCTATTTTAAATGCTTGAATTTTTACAGGAGCAGCAGTGGGTTTTTCTTGCAAAAAAAGTCTCCGTTGATTTTATTTTATTTTTATTTTATTTTATTTTTTTACACCTGCGCATTCGCAATGATGGGCTCTCCCATGGGAGTAGACCATGCAAATTTTCCACCAATCGCATGGCCACTTGGCCAGGTTGACCACAGAGACTTCTGGGATGTGCCAATCGGGCATAAACAGCCCACTAATCGTAGCCCAAACCCGAACCCTAAG
Source organism: Phrynocephalus guinanensis (assembly GCA_037367245.1). Taxonomy (NCBI): domain Eukaryota; kingdom Metazoa; phylum Chordata; class Lepidosauria; order Squamata; family Agamidae; genus Phrynocephalus; species Phrynocephalus guinanensis. The sequence goes on along the minus strand of CM074739.1, from coordinate 34,073,416 downwards.
CCTAACCCATACGCCAGTACACTGTCCTTCTAAGTGAGTCAGAGAGGCACCCAGATGCACCCCAATACTCACCGTAACCTCACCCGTAACTAGCCTAACCCTAGCCGTTGCGCTAAGCCGTCTTAACCCTAAGCCAGATCTACTTGCATTGCACTACATGCAAGTACGTGAGACACAGCGGGTGCAAAGAGTCTGCCAGTCTGTCACTTGTGGCTCTGGCTGACTCCTGCAGCTCCCTCCAGGAGCCCGCTACCCCCTCCCCAAACCAGTACTAATGACAATGAAAAAACAAAAAAAACGAACCGACTAATTTTTGCAAATTTTCACGAAAAACGGAAACGAGCCGAAACGGAACCGGCCCGACTAACGACAACTCGAAAAAATTTTTTTTCAAGTCGTGCCCATCTCTACTCAGCAGACCAGTCTCATATTTTTTGAAGTGAAATAGGATGGCGCCTGGTCAGCACTTGGATCGGAGAGAACATAAAGGATCTCCAGCAGCCCATATTCCTAACTCTCAGCATTTCTCTCACCATTGTCTGTACTGGCCAGAACTAATAAGAGTCTCTGTCCAGCAACATCTAGAGGACAACACTTGGCCCACCTTGTATTAGAACTGAAGCTATTTGATTGTTTTAAAGCACTGCTGTATTTTTAAACTTTGTTGTTGTTGTTCCAAAGGAGTGTTTGCAGCAAGTTAAAATAGTCTCAGTGAATAACCCTCTCGTCTTTCTGAATGCTAAGAAGTTTCACACGGATATATTAAAAATAATCCAGAAGGAGAGCATGTGTGCGCAGCAGCTGTTGGAAGATATAAACAAGGTAAAGGTCGCTTAGCCATGGAAGATCTTCTATTTGCATTTCCTCTGTACTCCCCCCACCAGGTTTTTGTGTTCATATTATAAAAGAGAAAAATCAGAGGATAGTCAAGATTCGGACCGAGCAGTTCAATATTACGTTTTGAAAAGCAGCCATGGAAGGTGGCCATGACTTGGGGTAGAGCTTGGAAATATTAACTCTTTTACTACAGCTCCCAGAATGACATCATTGGCATGGCCACTGGACAGTTTTAATGGGGGCTCTGGGAGTTGTAGTCCTTAAAAAGTCACATTGAAGAAGGGACTGGTTTGTTTTCCTTGGCTTCCAAGACTAGGGTGCGGGGCAGTGGTCTCAAACTACAGGAAAAGAGATTCCATTTGAACATTAGGAAGAACTTCGGGCGTTTATACACGACCCCTAAGCTCCGCGGCAAAGGGCTGCAAGCTCCGGACCTTAAAAATGTTTTCCCACCAGGTCCGGAGTTTGCAGACAATTAAGTGCGACCCCGCCCACCTAAGCGCAACCCAGCTGCACTTTCTTGTACTTGCTTTTGGGAGGTGAAAAATATTTGATGTGGAGCGTGCCTGAGCTCTCCTTGCTTCTTTTTGTTGTTTTTCTTTCGCCTCCACCCCTTTAAGAGCAACCAGGAAGTAAACCCGGGGCTCGGAGCAAGCTTCCACGCACGGGAGGTAAGGGTTTCTTATTTTGTCCGTGTCGAAGGCTTTTTCCATCTCCCTCCCCTCGCGCAGACAGAACAAGGAAGTGCGGAGGGGGTGGGGACGGAGGAACAGCAAGGAACCCTCAAGATCGCTGGTCCGAATTTAAGGGACCAGCGGATCTGAGGGGTCGTGTGAAAAGGCCCTTCATGACAGTTAGAGCTGTTCGGCAGTGGAATATGCTGCCACAGAGGGTGGTGGAGTCTCCTTCTTTGGAGGTTTTTAAGCAGGGGCTGGGTGGCCATCTGTTGGGTGTACTTTGATGGGGGTTCCTGCATGGCAGGGGGTTGGACTAGATGGCCCATGAGGTCTCTTCCAACTCTATGATTACTAGGTTTCCTAGCTTTCTCAAGGAATAAAGAACACAGTCTAGCCAAGTTGATGACAAGCGTCCACCCATCTGGCAGCTGGACCCCTTCCCAGGCCATGTGAATGCTTCAGGTTGGAAGCATAAACACTTCTGTCAGGGAGATAGAGACTTCCTTACAGGAGAAAAATCTCCTGAAGAGAATGGGATTCCTTAGGAGTAGGGAAACTAGCCTGCCAAATCCTGCAGCTGGATTTTCGTACCAGCTGACCAAAAGCCCAGAGTTTAGCTCTGTAGGGGAGGTTCCAGCAACCTAGCTCTATAAACCTTAGCTTAGAAATGTATTTTTCCTGGAGACCACATATCTTCTAATTTCAACTTTTGCTTGCCTGGCATACTATGACTCTTCTTACGGACCCCTGACTAGTGTTTGGACTAGCTTGATTTTTGGACTGTTGGTAGACTGTGGCTTTGGACTTGCTTGCCTCTTTAGTGAAGCTCTGGTTACTTGACCCCTCCCTACATTGCCTTCACTCTAATTCTGGACTTCTTTGGCCTTGTGGCTTAGCTGATCACACCTACAGTTAAGTCCACTGTAGAGCTGGGCATTCCCATAGCTGGGAATAAAAGCCCCTGCTTAGTAAGCTTGTTTGATTTGGCAAAATACAGGGTAGATTCCACTAAGGCAGTAACAGAGTCCTTCTATTGATTTTAGCTGAATAGGGCAATAAAAAAGTAAAACCTTTTTTTTTTTTGAGTTATGGATCATCCATCACTTTACATTCATTCCCCTCACCCCAATGTAAATGCTGACACCCTATGGAACTCAGCATTTGAGGCTATGGAGGCGATACTCACTAAAATTTTTGAAGAAGGCCAATGCAAATAATAACCTGGTTAAAGCAGGAATGCAGAAATCAGTTTAGATAGAATCCAGAATCCAGTATGTGCCAGAAAGTTAGGACCAGTATTTCTGGTACTCAACACAGCATACATCTTTGTGTTAAAGCTCAACAGAAATAGAAAGAAACTATACACAATAAATAAGATTTCTACAGGTATGATATATAAGTATGATGTAAAGGGGATAGCAGATGTATGAACATAGAAAATGATTATATAAGTTGATGTTAATAAATAATCTGTATTTATTATTTAATTTGTGTATTATATGCATTTTAAAATTATGATGCAACAGTGTCTGAGCCCAGTCTGTGAAGATTCTCAGTCATCCAGGTGAGTTTATCTGGAAGCTGAGTCATGGCAACTGGACTTCTTTTCTTGAGAGATTGAAACATTTTGCTACTCATTCAAGCAGCGAAACATTTCAATCTCTCAAGAAAAGAAGTTCAGTTGCCATGACTCAACTTCTAGATAGCTGAGTCCAGGTTCTTGTAGGTTGGTAGGCTCATGAAGAAACAAGATGTGAAGGGTAATTCATATTTCCTCTGGTGGAACTGCTTTCCCTCCAACATTGTCCCTTTAACAGAGGATCTGACATTCAGATTTGCAAATTAAGTGTGTACTTATCTTATTGACTAATCTCAAAACAATGCACACTTAATCCAAGGTTGGGAAAATCATGTGCAACACAGGGATGTAAATCTTTATTTTGGTTTGTCTGGTTTGAATGAGCAGTGTCCAGTCTTATGCAAGTTGTTTTGCATTTCAGAACTTAGTTTTGGAAAAAAAAATTAGTTTTGTTGTCGTTGCACAATTTGTATGTGCTAGCTCACTCCATTTTTTCACAAAATCATTAGAATTTTTCAAAACTGAGATATTTTATGCAAAATATGATTCAATGGAAAATAAAATGATAAGCTGCTGACAAAAAAAATCTCAGATATTTCACTGACATGGAAGTGTAAGCATTTTGCATTAGTTGGCAATTGTTTCATTGGGTTGTCCTGCTGTACTGAGATACCTTTTTAAATATGAAAAAAGAGGGAATTACATCTCTGGTGCTAAACAAACAGATGCCTTTTACCACTTGAGGGAGCACTTCTTGTAAGTACATGCTAACGAAGTATATTCTTCAGTTTGTCCCTCAGATGTGGGAACAAACATTTCAAAGTTAAACAGGCATTCATAACCACTAGCATAACAGACTAGCAATTTTTTGGCAGAAGAAAAAAGAGAAATAATCACGTTGTTTTTCTTTTTATTTCAGTGTGAACAAAACACCTTGCTCAGTCCAATATCCAATGGAAATTGTCATGGTGAGTTTATCATTTAAGACATGAATATTAGGCAGTTTTTTCCAGATCATACTTTGTTAGGTTCGATGTTAGACTGTTAAGGCTTGATCAAGACTCAAATGACTCTCTGCTGCCTACATATCTATCTGGAGATAATACATTATGTGAGAAGAAACCAATCCTTTCCCCTCACTGGAAACTCTGTAAATTTTCAAATGAAGGAATCAAGGAGTCATGCAAGCCCCCTCTATGACTGCTGTTGTACCAACCATCTTTTATTTAAGCAGCCACCTGATTGTCACAAGCAACCTGGAGTTGTACATAAGCAAGTGAGTGTTTAAAAAGACTGTTTTCTTCCTCTGTCCTAGCATAGAAATCACATGCCAGCTAAGAATCAGGAGACCAACATTTCATGCCTAAGTGCAGTGAACTGGAGTTATGAAGCTCTCTGACTCTGTCTGTTTCCGGAAAGCTTATTATTATTATTATTATTATTATTATTATTATTATTATTATTATTATTATTATTATTATTATTATTATTATTATTATTATTATTATTATTATTATTATTATATGACCATTTGCTGCCTTGTGATTCTGTTGCCCCCCTCCCTCCTTCCCCCCCTTTTTTTTTACCTCCCCACCTATTCCATCTCCCTATGGGCTTCCCTTGACCTTTTTATACTTAATTTATTTCCACTAGTATCTATTTATTCTTTTTTTTTTAATTGTATTATTGTTTTGCTTTGTTACCTGGTTATTTGGTTATTGTCTTTGGTTGCTTTATTTTGTATTGTATTTTTTGGTGATTTCTTTTTTGTTGTTGTTGTTGTTTGTATTTGGCACCGCCAGGTCTGGGCCCTTGACCGTTTGAGATCTTATGGAGCCCGCTGGGTGCCCCATTAGGGTGGTGTCGGGCCGTGGGAGATACGCTGTGGGCCGGCGGGTCGATCGGATTAGGAGAACTCGGGACAGACATCTTTTGCCTGTCCTCCGTTCTGATCCGTCGGCTCACCGCCAAATGGCTGGGATCCAAACCGCCTGTCCCCCCGACCTGTCCTGTCTGCTTATTAATGCCAGGTCGGTACATAATAAGATCCCTCTTGTCCACGATCTTATCGTGGACGAGCATGCCGACCTGGCTTTCATCACGGAGACCTGGGTGGGCGAGGGGGGTGGGGCTTCCCTCGCCCTCCTTTGCCCCCAGGGCTACCGTTTGCAGCAGCTGGGCAGGTCGAAGGGGCGGGGTGGCGGGGTGGCTATGGTCTTTAGGGACTCTTTTCATGTCAGTAGATCCGCGACGTTGGTGAGTCCGGGTTTGGAATGTCTCCACCTTATGGTGGGTCAAAGGGACAGGTTTGGGGTAGTGCTTGTGTACCGTGCTCCCCGCGACCCTGCACTCTCCCTTCCGGAGCTCTCCGAGTTCATCTCGGCGGCACTTTTGAGGTCCCCCCGCCTATTGGTGGTGGGGGATTTCAATGTGCACGCCGAGGTTGGGCTGTCTGGAGCAGCTCTGGAATTCATGGAGTCCATGGCCTCCATGAACCTGCCCCAATTAGTCATCGGACCCACTCATACTGGTGGTCACACCCTGGACCTGGGTTTTGCCTCCACATCGCGGGGTTTTGATCTGAGGGTCGGGAGTCTATCGGCCCGGCCCGTGTCATGGTCTGATCACTATCTACTGACTTTCTCTCTTGCGGTAGCCACCCCGCCCCGCGGGGAGCCGGACCCGTCCATCTGGGCCCGCCCCCGGGGGCTCCTGGACCCTGCGCGGTTTTCGGAGGCCCTCGGGGATGTACCAGACAATTTGGATGAAGATCCGGCCGACTCCCTAGCCCAACGTTGGTTTGAGGAGGTGGCTGGGGCTGTCGACCGGATCGCCCCCAAGCGCCTGATCCGATGCCGAGCCCGTTCGTCCCCTTGGTTTACCGAGGAGCTACGGGCGATGAAGCAAGAGCGGAGAAGGCTAGAGAGCAGATGGCGGAAGGCTCGGACAGCACAGAATTGGGCTGCGGTTAAGGCGTTGAACGGTCGCTATTCTCGCACGATAAGGGCGGCTAGGAGATCTTTTGCCGCCCTGAGAATTGGTGAGGCCTCGAATCGTCAAGCGGAACTTTTCCGTGTGGTCCGAGACCTCACCAATCCCGCTCCGCCTGGGCCTCCTCCTAGTGATTTCACTAGTGAGTCATTCGCAGCCTACTTTAAATCCAAGATAGAGGCCATCCGTTCCGAGTTGGATGCCGGTTGCCCTGATCCGGCCCCTGTCATGGCCAGTGTCGGGCCGCCTCGGTTTGTTGAGTTTGGGCCTGTTACACCGGTGGATGCCTCCAGGGCACTGGGACATTGCAGGCCTGCGGCTTCTCCGTTCGACCCTTGCCCTTCCTGGTTGATTAAGAGCGCAGGGGGGAGCATGCCGAAATGGGCTTCACTGATTGCCTCAACCTCCTTCAAGGACGGGATTTTTCCCAGTCTTTTGAAGGAGACGGTGGTGAAGCCCATTATTAAAAGACCCGGCTTGGCAGTGGACGATTTGTCCAACTATCGCCCCATAGCCAATGTTCCCTTTTTGGGCAAGGTGATCGAGCGAGTCGCCGCCCTGCGTCTCCAGTCGTTCCTGGAGGAGAACAATGTCCTGGATCCTTTCCAGTCCGGGTTCAGGCCGCGTCATGGGACCGAAACGGCCCTGGTCGCGCTGCATGATGATCTGTTGAGGAGGGCTGACAGGGGTTGCTCTACCCTGCTGGTCCTTCTCGACCTGTCAGCGGCTTTTGATACCGTCGACCACGGTATCCTGCTGGAGCGGCTCTCTGAGGTTGGGATTGGAGGCTAGGCTTTTGCCTGGCTCCGGTCCTTCCTTGGGGGTCGCACCCAGCGAGTGAGCTTGGGTGGTGAGTTGTCGGCTCCCTGGACACTCTCTTGTGGGGTGCCTCAGGGGTCGTCGCTCTCCCCAATGCTCTTTAACATCTATATGAAGCCGCTGGCTGAGATCATCCGGAGTTATGGAGTCTGCTGTCATCAGTACGCTGATGACACGCAGCTCTATCTCTCCTTTTCCACCTGTGCAGTGGAGGCCGTCGGAACCCTTGATCGTTGCTTGGCTGCGGTACTGGATTGGACCAGGTCCCACAGGCTCAGACTCAACCCAGGCAAGACCGAGGTTATGTTCTTCGGGGGCTCGTCGGAGGGGTACTGTGGCCCTCTTCCCAGTCTGGATGGGTCCGCCCTCCAGCTGGCGCAAAGAGTGAGGAATCTGGGCGTCGTCCTTGACCCGGATCTGACCCTGGAACCTCAGGTGTCAGCCGTGGTCAGGTCGGCCTTTTACCACCTTAGGCTTATCGCCCAGATTCGCCCGTACCTCGATGAGGGCTCCTTGAGGACTGTGGTACAGGCACTGGTCATGTCGAGGCTGGATTATTGCAACGCTCTCTACATGGGGCTTCCCTTGAACCTTGTTCGGCGACTGCAGCGGGTCCAGAATACGGCGGCCAGGCTGGTGGTTGGTGCGCGTCGGTATGACCGCGCCACCCCCATCCTGGCTCGCCTGCACTGGTTACCCGTTGCCTCCCGAACAAGGTTCAAGGTGTTGGTTTTGGTTTACAAAACCCTCCATGGCTTGGCCCCGGCTTATTTGGTGGAGCGTCTCTCCCGACAATTAAATCCGGCCCGACCCACCCGAGCCTCGGTGGCCTTATCACTGCGGATGGTCACTCCGAGGGATGCCCGTAAGGCTAGTACTCGTGGGCGGGCTTTCTCGGTAGTGGCCCCATCCATTTGGAACAAACTTCCCAGTGACGTACGGCTGGCTCCATCGCTGCAGGCATTTAAGAGGAACCTTAAGACCATCCTCTTTCGAGAAGCCTATGGCGATGTCTAAGGTCCCACTCTGGGTTTTTTTTTCCTTATATATATTTTGGATTTTATAACCCCGCCTAATTATTTTTGTTCATTGTAGTTTTGTTATTGCTGTTCGTATCTGATTCTCTTTTGCTGTTTTAATTGTGATGTTGTGAACCGCCCAGAGTCCCCATTGTGGGAATGGGGCAGTATACAAGTGTAAATAATAAATAAATAAATAAATAAATATTATTATTATTATTATTATTATTATTATTATTATTATTATTATTATTATTATTATTATTATTATTATTATTATTATTTTGCTGGCTAGTAACATTTGGCAGTGCATTTTAATCAAAAAGCATTTCAAAAGTAGTGTGTGGCCAAGTTGCCAGACATAGAATGGCTGCATTTTAACTGTACAGGATTCTGGAATTCACTGGGACTATGTACATTTTATGCCTCCGGGCCACAGCCCTTTCCCACTAGCTAGCTGTTGCTTCATAATCATGGTGTGTTTTCAAGTTGATTCTGACTTATGGTGATCTTTTTTGCAGAGTTTTCTGTGTATAAAGTATTCCAAAGTCGTTTACCAAAGTTTTCTCCAAAGGGTGCTTTGGAGATAAGTAGTTTGCCCAAGGTCACACAGGATGTTTTTTTTCCTCTCATAATGCATGTGTATAATTGAATTCCCAACCCCTGGCTCTGCAGTTAGATACTCCAACTCAGCCATCTAGGTAGCCATCTCTTTATTATCATGGCTTGTAGCTATGATTCATTTCAACTATGAAAACTGGACTATGGTTTGTCTCCAGAGAGCATAAGTATGAATTCTCAAATAGGGATGTGCATCCACTTTGAAATCCCCATGGTGTCCGTGCTCATATTGAAACAATCCAGTCAGTGTCTGTGCCAGTATTATTTAGAGCTCCCTCAAATATGCTTTATTACCCAAGAAGCTAGTGGTTGACATGTTATACAGACTGTAGGCTTCCAGACAGAGTCAAACTTGCCTTATTGAAGTTTCAGATATGGCAGAGTTGTCTCGGTGGAGCAGATTGCTTAACAGCACTTTTATTTATACCAATCTGAATCATTTTAATCTTTGTCTATTTTATGGTGATTTGTATGGTGATGTCAAGCATTTTTGTCAGTGTGTGTGTGTGTGCATGTGTGTGTACTGGTTTGCATTTTGAAATAAGAAACACTTACTGGAGACAAAGAATTGGAACTCATCAAGAAGTCATCAGTTTCCTTGCACATTGATGGTGTTTTGATACAAGGCCAACACAACACTTGTGAACTTTGCATGAGATGAAAAACCAATAAAAGATTTTGGAGCTGCCTCACAACGTGGAGGCTTTGAAATGTCATCAGTGATCCCTCCCCTTCTATTTAAGTAAAACACTAATCACAGGTTGAAAAACACATACTGGGGAATTTTCAAAGCTTTTGATGTCCTCTCCTACAATTGTTGGCCTTTCATTATCTCTTTGTGGCAGAGGCTTTCTTTTGGACATTTCTGAATGGGCTATAGAGAGGATTACGTTAAAGCATTGGAGTCCTATTAAGACTATTCTTGGTTACCATTAGGAGGGCATTTACTTTCTTTGATATTACTTTTTTATGCCCCGTTACAGTGTATTTATTCACATACAATAAAATAAGCCAATAAACCTCTGGAGCTGGAAACTGAAAAGGCACAGGTTCATTGACTACTTTTTCAGAAAGATTTTGTGCCCCTATCAATCCATACAGTGTTGGTACCTAAGTCCCTTGAATAAATTTCAGAGAGCTTTAGAGTCTTTGTCAAAACTATTTGGTTTAAACCATTTCACATTCAGCTTCTATTCCTTTATTTAGGATCCTATAGTGTATGATAACTAAAAAATTACTTTACACGTGACCTTGCCTACTGTCATTTACAAAGAGACCCCGACCATGCTTAATAGATGATTTCATTTCTTCATCACTGTTTTTCAAACAAACAAAAATACTAGCATTTTTTTTTGGGGGGGGGTGTATTTTTGACCTCATCTCCCATAATTCCCCAGGAATTCCCCAGGGGGGATTCTGGGAGCTCCGGTCCATATACACATCTAACTACAAAGACCTTCAATTTGCTCACCAAGACAATGTCTTGGGAGCTGTATATTTTTCTAGGCCTCATTTCCTGCTGCAGTGCATTCTGGGAAGAAGTTGCTACAATATTCCCTGAACAAGTGTCATGCTCTACTGTACACTGTATAGCTAGCTACTCCCCAGAAACTACCATGCCAAGGAAACATTACAATGGGAAATGTAGCCTACAATGTTACACAGCCAGAGAAGCCTTCTCCTTGTCTGGATGAGGGGCTTCCAGCGAGGAAATCTGTGGGCATGAACTCCCAAGAATTTTGCTGAGGGAGTTCTTTGAGAATTCTGGGAACTGAGATTAATAGAAATAATAAAAAAATAAAATAGCACACCCATAGAAAATACTTCTGAGTTACATGCCAGATTTTCATAGGGGAGTTAAGAACTAATAATAGGAATGCTAGAGATGTGCAAATTTACAAATTTCAAGTGTTTCAAAATTCTCCTTGAACCATATTGAAGCACATGCCTTTCATGCACATTCTGTTCCAGTAATGAAAGTGTGTTTGTGCAGTGGCTAGGTGATGAAAGTGTGTTTCCCACATGCATCTGGGAGTTGAGTCATGGCAACTAGACTTCTTTTCTTGTGGGTTTGAAATTTTTCACTACTCATCCAAGTAACTGCAGTCTGAGGAAGGTTGGTGGGAGGGTTCCGATTTATAGTTCACCATGGTTTCGCCGCACCCTGGTCTGAGTAGGCTCGTTAGGTGGACAATGGCCTTGGGTATATGAAAACTACACCTACACCTTTCCCAACACCCATTAAGTATGGGTTGTTAGCAGTCACCTTCCTAGTGGAGGTGTGAAGTGGTTCTGATTTGTCTCGGGATCTATGAAAGGGCAACATGATAAATGGGAATCATCAATCATCATCATCATCATCATAATAATAATAATCATCATCATCATCATCATAATCATAATAATAACATTTCATAACAACCCAAAGGGAATTGCTTTTAACAGGGTTATTGAACAAGCAACATCAGAAAAGTGTTTTGACTGCTTTCTATGCCTTTTCCTTTCTCCCCCAAAGGGACCCCCATTGCTTTTAACAGGGTTATTGAAGCAGAGCGTTGACATTTCTTTGAGGGATTTCTAGAAAAGTGTGTTTTGACTTATTTTATTCTTTTCATGTCTATGCAGCTTTTTCTCACAAAGAGCTTTTAGCGATCCATGAAGGAGAAATCAAGGTCATTACAAGCAGCATTTGCAGACAGTTAAAACCCCGTCCACCTAAGCGCGACCCAGCTGCATTTCTTGACTGCAGAGGTGGTTTCCCCAGGTCCGGATTTATTCAGTGCGGGGCTTCACTTCTGTTGTGTTTTTTTTTTTGCTTACCTGCCCCTTTAGAGAAGAGTGGGAGGAAAAAAAGCAAGCATAAGAGAAACGGAGCTCCGGGAAGCTTCCATTTGCATTTTCCCCCTGTCTATGCAACGAATCCCTAAGATCTTTGGTCCGAATTTAAGGGACCAGCGGATCTTAGGGGTCGCGTGAAAAGGCCCAAAGTGTGTATCGTGATATGCATTTTGTTGTGTCTATATACCTCTTGCTATTGCTTGAAAGAAAATGGTGTTGGTGTTACATCCATAAAGACTTTCAAAGAGAACAGGCAGGATCTACTGCAAATCCAACAACAGATAAGCTGCTTTATCAACAGAATCAGGAGGGTGTATATATCCTCCCCCCCCCACCCAGTATGACTTGTTCTTTCTCCTCCCGTCATTTGTATCAGGAATACTCTGGTTTAGATCTGGGAGTTGAGTCATGGCAACTTGACACACTTTTATTGTGGGATTGAAATGTTTTGCTGCTTATCCAAGTAGTTTTGTCAGTCTGAAGTGATGAAGAAGGTGTGTTTTTTCTCATCCCATGAGAGGGCAATGTATTTGGCAGCATGTTGGAGAAGAGGAAAACGAAATCAAATTATGCAAAGTGTCTGTGTGCAAAACTAGCCTCCTTACTCTTGGAGAAGCAAAGGTCACACATGCATAGCTACAACATAAAAGGACAAGGTGTCTGTTTGGAAAAAAAGCAAATAATTTCAGGGCTCCAAGTTCTTAGAAAACTATTAACAAAGCAGTTGCCAATCTGTATTATTTGTCACAAATGCACAAACTTTTGTAGAACAGAAAATATTTTCCAATCTTGCTTGGGTGAAAATAAATATTTTGGTTTCATTTTCGTGTACAAAAATAAGAGAAGTAAGCATTTCCAAGGACATTTGGTATTATGACCTTGCAAGCCCTGACATTACTATAATGCTGATTCCTTATTTTCTCCTTGTATGTTTTCCTTCATGTGTTTTAAAATGCTAATTAGAACTCTGTCAGTGCTCATAGAATTCAAAGGTCACAGCAGAATAACTACCTAGTCTTACATCAAGCCCATCTTGATTCAAACCACTTGTGACCTTTTGGTTTATGAGCATTTTGCGACACTAGAGCTGGTCCTAATGAACACACTCCTGTTTTGGGACTATGTGCTAGGATCAAGATCTCACAAAGGTAGGGAATGTACAATTTGCCATCTTGGAGGTGCCATGAAATTTGAAGCAAAAATACATGGCAATGCCTATCTGTCTTCCTTGGCCACTTTCAGGTAATATCAAAGTTGACCTGAGAAGTTGCCGTGCATGACCACAGGGTAAAACTCGCCAGTTTCTACCCGTCAAATAATTGCCATGATACTACATGATAGAAAAGTAGTGTAAAAATGCAGACTAGAACCATCTTGTGATTGCTTCACTCTTGGGCTCTCCCCCCCCCCCGAACCTCATCCACTTGTAAGTGGAATAATACTTGTAAGTCTGACTCATGAGATCTGAATAATTCTTTCATTATTCCATAATTCTCCCAAGAGTTAAGCCATCCAATCATAACAAAGGAAAGATGCCAAAGGACTTAAGATAGGTCAATTTATGGGAAAGAGGGAGGGTGAGAAGGAGCGGGAGAAAGAAGCAAACTGTACTTGGTTGGAAGAAAAAAAATGAAATGAAGAAGAAATTTCTTAGAAGAATGGAGATCTTGATCTATTTCTCTTTGAGGTCAACTTTGGCTTTGGTTATGAGTCACTTCTGTCCCATTGTCCCATGAACTTGAATATTTGAAAATTAAATATGTTTAGAAATGCATAATTAAAGACTATACTATACACATATTGTACAAATTTAATATATTAGTTACCAGATATGCATATGTAAAGACAGTGGTACCTCTGCTTACGAGCGGCTTGACTTAAGAGCAATTTGACTTAAGAGCAAAAACCCATTGACGTTTTAACTGCTGTCTTACAACTTTTAGATGCGGTCTGTTGTACTTACAATTTTTGTTTGATTTTTTAAAGATAGGGTTGCTCTATTTAAGAGTTGTTCAACTTAAGAGCATGCATTCAGAATGGATTAAACTCGTAAGTAGAGGCAGCACTGTATATATTCTCCCCAACACAAAAATATTCATTTCAGTACATATTAGTAAAAAACTAAGAATGGTCTCTCTCTAGAGATGGCAAGGGTTGAGGTTGGTGTGTGTGTGTTGTGTCGTTACAGTCGTGACCGACTCTTCATGACTCCATGTCCATGGAGTTTTCTTGGCAGGAATACTGGAGTGGTTTGCCAGTTCCTACTCCAGGCGCCTACAGCACCTGGTATTCCCTGGTGATATCCCATCCAAGTACTAACCAGGGCCGACCCTGCTTAGCATCCAAAATCAGGTGAGATCGGGTGTGCTTACGGCATCTAGGCAGGTTGGTGGTCTATACTAATTTGTATGTTTTAATGAACATAACATTGTTTTTTAAAACCCTATGAGTCAGCAAAATTTAATTACTGGAGGAAGAGGATATGTTAGTAGTAATTAAAATCTAAATAGTCAAATAATTGGAAAACTGTTCTAATATTTTTGTGCTCTTTTAGATTTACCTGGACTCCAAAAAAAGAAATATTGATGTTGTCCTGGCCAATTGCAAAGGCAAGTAATAGTTTTCTGTAAGAACCAGGTTTTTTTTTTAAAAAAATCAAGTTTTTGGTCCCATGATCCCCTTTCTAAATTGCCAACTTCCTGTTTTATTACAGCTTCTCTCATAAAGGCACTTAAGCATAGCAGAAGGCTAGACTCTGACACTGCTGTCTTCTTTGAGTCGGTTTCTTCAGCTGTTGATGCTGTTCAGTTTAACCGGGTGAGTTTTGATTTGTGAAATCAGAATCAGGAGTATGGCAGGTGATGGAGACCTCTGATCTATAACTGTGTCACCCGGAAAGCACCAGCATCGTCTATTTTGAGGGATAAGCAGGAACAGAACTAGTTAGTAATTGACGAGGAACTATACTAGGGAATGGCAGAAATCTCTAAGGAGGCCAGTCTATCAGATTTGACAGGACTGGATGGATCAAGAATCTGACTTGGTATAGATTCTTAGCAGCTTGCTGTGTTTCTCTCTGTAGCTCATCCTCACTTCAACGTGTTCATTCAGGTGCTACAGGAAAATTTACAGGCAGAATTAGATAGCAAAACTACTGCAAGACATTTTACTGCCTGAGGCAAAACAAAACACAAAACAAATACCAATCAAAATGGCAGCTGAATCTGTTTTCACCACTGGTTGTTAGACAATGACCCCTAAATTAGCCTGCTGCTAACCACCGGGCTGGCCCTGTTTGAAATCAACATCCATACCTGTTCAATATTCCAGTATTTGTTCTGGGCAGGAAAATGGTTGTGGTAGTGGCGGGAAAGCCTGGAACAGAGACGTCAGATAAGGACACTTCATCAGAATCACCTATTCCAGGAGACAAATGAAACAATGTACTAAACAGTCTTCTCCATGCCAAGCTACACTGATAGCTGGGGAAGCTGACAGAAAGAATGCAACCACAGTGCCTGGTTTTGTGTTTGGAAAGTGATTCCTCTTGAAGAGTGGTTCTTAACTGTGGGCAACCCACGTGTTCTTGGACTGCAATTCCTAGAAGCATTCATCATCAACTGTGCTGGTTGGGGTTTCTGGGAGTTACAGGCCAAGAATACCCAGGTTAGCCAACGTTGGGAACTGCTGCTGTAGATGGTTGGTGGCTAAATATATTACTCCCATCTACAGATGGATATGAACTGAAAAATGGATCAGAAACACAGATGGATCGGGCTGGTTTCAGGGTTCGGTTCCCCGTTTGGGGATCCTGTTTTGATGAAAGAAAACAAAGTGCAGAACTTTATTCCCCTTGGCACTTCATTTTGCCTTGGCAAAATGGATGCCAGCCCATCCTGTTCCATTACCCCCTTTGCCTCTCTACCTCGCACTGGCACCTGCTCCACCTTAATCATCAGAGATCATGGGCTAGCTTTCTTTCCAGAAGTTGGGCCTGTTGCCTTTGCGCATGCACAAGCTGCTCAGCTGAGACCCCTGGGCACTCCTCCCCCAATGATCTGTGAAAAAAAACCCTGAACTGTGATCCGGTTCATTTTTCAGTTTGTGATGGTTTGGGCGTAGCCAAAAATCATAATGAACCATTAGTTTGCTTTATGCCCATCTCTACTCCCACCCATTCATAAGTGACTAGTGAACTAGTCCCTGTCACCACCTTGGGAACTGCTTTTCATGGGCCTTTTTGAGAATATGAAACCTAAACCCAGTTCAGACCCTAGATTGTGGTTCCTGGGGCTACATCATGGCTGGTTGAATCTGTCTTCTCTGCTGCAATGGGATGAGTGCATTTTGACGTGCTGCACTGTTTGGAAATTGCTGGTCTGGTCTGTTTTGCATAGTGTTGGTTTTCTGTTATAATGTGTACTTAGTTATGGGCTTCCTGGGGATGTTTCTAGACTGTTATATCATTCCCATCTCGTTTGATACAAGACATAAACATCATGGTTCTGAAGAGCCTTATGGTGCAGTGCTTAAACTGCTGTACTGGAGCTGTAACTAAGCTCACAACCTGGGGTTCAGTTCTAGTTAGCGCACTCAAGGTTCGCTCCGCCTTCCATCCTTCCAAAGTTGGTAAAATGAGTACACAGCTTGCTGGGGGTGGGGGTGGGGCAATGTGTGCAGCCTGCATGATTACTTGTAAACTGTCCAAAGAGTGCTTTAAGCACTATGGGGTGGTATATAAGTAGCCTGCTTTGCTTTTTGCTTTGGTTTTTAACGATTTTCATAATCTGGATCTTTAGACTAGAACAAGCACTGGAAATTGGTCCCTGGGCCTGTTTCGTGGCTTGCTGCATCAGTCACCTCTAGTTACATGGGACAAGTGAATTTTGTTCAGCTGATCTACTTTGAAATCACTATTCTGTGCTGTTTTTTGCAATATCAGTTTTCTGTCTACCAGAGTGTTGTTCTTGATGATGATTTGTGGCTTGCTACCACATCCATCTCATCTATTCACAGATGTGGCATGAATTTGGTTGTGTTATCCTACTTGAAAGTTGCTTGCTTTCAGCCATTTTCTTCCATTCTGGTTGGGTTTGGGGTGATAAATAATGAAAGAGTAATTTTAATTGGGTTTGAGGTCTAAAATATTGTCTGATCTTTGTCCATCACATCCCACCATTTTGACATAAATTTCTATTAACAAATCCCCATCCAGCCCAAATTCCAGCCCGTTCAAGGTTTTATCTAGTCCCTTGTCTCTGTACTATAGCAGCAAAAGAAAGCCATACCATCAGGATTTGTAATTAGTTAGAAGCCCTGGTGGCCACCCACTATGGTGTAGCACTAGTTTTCATCTGCACTATTTCTGATTGCCATTCATTAATGGCTACATATATCTGATCACTGGGAAATTTAAGCCCACCAAATTGCCCATGCGTAGGGCTCCAGGACTGCTTGAGTTGGAACCAATTTCCTTATATAAACTCTGTTCCCACATTCCTAGGTTCTTAAGGCTCTAACTTGGCTTATAATGTAAACTCCTGTAAGCCTCCTCACAGCAGCTGTTATTAAACCAAACGTTCAACCAGTTTGTGGAGTGTTGCTTCCCATTGTTTTACACATGACTGCAGAAGCTGGCAGACATCCATGACAGATTCGTTCCCTCCAAAACAGATTAAAGTTAAACTAGTCAGTGGGGTTGTTGTTTTGTGTTTCTGCTCCCCCCCCCCAATTCCATTTTAGTGAATAGGCACATTCGGGTAATTAGATTAGTAAAAACCTTCTTTCTCTCTCCCCCCCCCCCCCCCAAAATTGCTTTAATCTGATTGATTCAACTAAGCCAAACTGGTGGTATTAGTTTGACTGGATTGAAGAAAGGAGGAAACACAGCTATTTGAAACGTATGTTCTGCTTGGCTATATTTTTCTTTAAATACTTACAGGCCAAATTGAGTTTTGTTTAGGGGATGTTGTTTTAAAGTATTTGCAAACTCCAAATGAAGGGGGTTAACGCATAAATTTGTTCCCACAAGTCGGCTCACAAGGTGCAAATTGAAGCTTGGAACTTAATAAGGGCCTTTTTACACGACCCCTAAGATCTGCTGGCCACTTAAATTCGGACCAGAGATCTTAGGGGTTCGTCGCTCTTCGGGCGTTCCCACCCCCCTCCGCACTTCCTGGTTGCTGGCTGCGTGAGGGGAGGGAGAAAAAGAGAAAGAAAAGCATGCCGCTCACCTCGTTCTGCCTCTCGTCTCTGTAAAAGTAGCTCTTAAAGGGGCGGGAGCCAAAAAACAACAAACAAAAGCAAGGAGAGCCCCACACTCACTATCCTTACACCGGATCAAATAATATTCACCTCCAAAAAGCAGGTACCTGAAAGCTGCGCTGGGACGCGCTAAAGTGGGTGTGGTCGCACTTAATTTCCTGTTAACTCCGGAGCTGGTGGGTAAACATTTTTAAGCTCCGGAGCTGGGAGCCATTTGCTGGGTCGTGTATAAACGCCCTAAGTTACTTGAAATTTCATATTGCATTAGAAAGTCATAATCAGATCCCAGAGTAATTTTAACATAAGGAGGGATAACTTCTGTTCTTTAGAGGGGTCTGTCTGTACAGTTTTTGAACTAATAGGATCAGCCTTGCCATGGATTTTAATGTTTCAGTTTAACTGTGATCACTATTACAGTAGGATACAGTGACCCCCCCCCCCGGCCTATTGCCAGGGTTAGGGACCCAACCCGACCACAATAAGTGAAAATCTGTGATATGTGAATGCAGGTTGAATCAGGCCTGGGGCACCTAGCTGGGAGCTCTTGTACTTACCCCCAGCCTGGTGCTCCCCCAAAGGGCCTGTGAGGACCTTCCCGGGCCTTTGGGGGCCTCCAGAAGCCTCGGAAGGCCCTCGCAGGCCCATTTGGGGCAATAAGGGAGTAAGTCCTGGGGTAAGTAAGGGAGGCCTGAAACAGGACTTTCCCCCTCACCCCAGGGGGCCTTTTTTCATATACTGCAGTCCCGTGATATAGCAGGACCGCAGTATATGAACCACAAATGGGTGGGGGGCACTGTACATGTCTTTAATGGTTTAAGGGGGGGAAAACTAGCTTGTGTTCAAAGTCAAGTGTATAGTTTTCTGAAAATTTCTATGCAAATGGAATTACTTTGAGAATGATACTTTTTAATATAGGGCTGTCAGATATAATGCTCTTTTTCTTCCATTTTAGAATTTCTGCAAGCTTAATGAACACACAGAAGTCTGATGCCAGCTCGATACATAAACATATTCAGTGTATCGGTCAAACTGCACACCTACAAAAGGAACTATACCAAAGTATTTCTTCAGCAGTTTAAAACTAGGATTTTGTTGGTGATCCTTTGTATGCCAAATATACCAGCAGAAACAGTGTTTATTTTTTATTATTCCTGAAGGTTCCTCTCTGACTTCCCATCCAAGAGAGGTGTTTTTTTTTATACTGGGATTGGTCCTTGATGGTTTCATATTTTTGTAAGCATTTAAATTCAAGAAGGAAAAGAAAATAGAAAGCATTTCAAAATATTACTGTAATGTATATTGTTTTAGATCTGTTTTATTATAACTTAATTGTATCCATTTGTGTCAGGTAAATACCATGTTGTTGTATTTTGTTCTGGTGCAATGGGGAGGGCATCTGACCCAAGATCTGTAGCTTGTTACATGCAAACACAAGCTGTGACAGGAAACCATTTTGTTTTATTAACTACCCAGAATATGCATTAGAGCAATTATACCATGCACCTGTCACATCTGTCCAAGTTCCCGAGAAAACGGGTTGTATTGAGTATTGGCTGCATGCTTCACTATCTTATTTATCTTCTCATGAGTTTAGTAACTTCTTCCCCAAGGCCAGGCACATATGCTGCCATCTCCCCCAAAGAAGATGTAGCATCAACTTCTAAAAATTCTCAAAAATGCATTATTCTATGTTTTCTAAACATAGAGACCCAGATGCCTTTGGACTACAGTTCCAAGAAGACTAGTCTAGGGGCTGTGCTGGCTAGGACACATGGCTGAAAAATATCAGTGTCTTTACCTTTGGGAACTATTGGCCTATATCCAGAGATACAGAGGCATCTATACAGCTGTATTAAACTTGGCAGAATGGTGCTCGTGTACAATTGTTTAGAAATGCTTGAAATACCGTTTTAAAGGGACAGACCAGTATTCACATAGGGATGCATCTGAATAAGAAAAGTTATGTCTTTTGTGTTGCAAAATGTTCAGGTTCAGTTTGCATACAAAGGAGGAAGTTCAGATGCAATGTTAAACCATGAGCCAGTATTTTTACAATGTTTTTCTTTTCGTGCCATCACCAAGGGAGAACAAAACTATCTTTGTTTGTAACAGTTCTTCATTGTTTTGCACATCTCCAGTATGAGTACAACTCTTCCAGCCTGGAGTCAATTCAGCTATATTTCCCATTGTTTAAGAGTATGATAGAGCAGTATGAAAATGTCATGTTATTAACCAGGTTTAAATAGATTATACAGCTCCCATATGAAATAGGGATTTATAGGCAAGTCAAACAATACCTGCTTTTCAGCAAAACAAGGTTATTAATGTTTTTTTAATTTTTACAAAATATGGAAGCATGGCATATTTGATTTACCAGTAATTGGTGATACAGTATATGATTTATGGAGTCCAGGAATTGAGCCATGGCAACTGGGTATTGGGAAGAGATGCATGGGTGTGACTTTCACACACCCCAGGCCATTGTCCATCTAACAAGCCTATTCAGACCAGGATGGGGTGAAACCAAGGTGAACTATAAATTGGAAGCCTTTCACCAACCTTCCTCAGACTGAAGAAGCTACTTGGATGAGTAGTGAAACATTTCAATCCCGCAAGTAAAGAAGTCCAGTTGCCATGATGCAACTCACCCGGATGACTAAGAATCTCCGCAGACATGATTTATGGAGATGGAAATCACATTATATTGATGCCGAAAGTGTGGAAATGATAGGTGGCACATAATATGTTGTTCCATTTTAGTGAAATTCCACTCCATGCCAGTTCAACTGTTTCAATCTTTCTGCAAATGACATTATATCAGGTGTGACCAAACTTTGGCCCTCCAGATGTTTTGGACCACAACTCCCAGAATTCTAAGCCTAGATTGCCAGTGACAAAGGACTGTGGGAGTTGTGGTCCAAAACACCTGGAGGGCCAAAGTTTGGACACCACTGCATTAGATATTTGGGACTCATACCCTTGAAAGTGGGCGTAAACTCCATTTTTGTAGCTCTGATCCAAATCGTCTCAGTGCATTTCATTGTTCATATGTAAATCATGTTCAAAAGCACATATTAGTATACATCTCAATACCTGTTGCATATCATATGCCTTCATTTACTTAACTTAGTATCATCTGTATTCAGTAGCACTATAAGCAAATAGAGGTCCAAATCATTATTTGTATGAGTTTTGAACCATTGTTGGCATTATCAATTAGAGATGGGCACGAATCAAAAAATGGCATTTTGTTTGTCGTTTGTCGTTTGGAGGGTCCGTTTCGGTTCGTTTCCATTTTTTTGCAAATTTTTGCAAAAAAAATCGTTTTCATTTTCATTCGTTTCATTACCATTTCATTACCATTTATTTCATTTTTTGTGATTTTTTAAAGGATTTTAAGCAATTCACTTGTATTGAAGTAACGGAAACGAAACGCACAACAAAATTTCCGGTGTTTCTGTTCGTTTCATTTCATTTTAGAGACAAAATTCCTTTGTCATTTCGTTGCATAACAAAACAAAAAAACAAAAACAGAAACGAAAAATTGTTCGTTTCATGCCCATCTCTATTATCAATCAATGGGGTTCTGCACTATTACTACCAGTATAGTTTGCTTGCTGTTGTTAGACTGCATTCTGTTTCTTTTATTGGGGGTGGGGAGGAGTAAAGATGTAACAAATATTCTCGTCCGTGTTGGCAAAGGACAATTTTTTTGTCAAGTGCTGTGAGAGTTTTGCTCCCACACAAGTGACAAGACCCAGTGTTTTCTTTTGTTTTTCATTTTCACCACTGCTAGGACAAACATCTTTATTTTGTGCCCGAAACACCATTTTTGAAGGGAGGAAGAACTCTTGTGCCTTGTCACAAAATAAACTGGATTTTGTGCAAAAATATATTCTGGAAGGATTTTTTTTTTTTTTTAGTAAAGAAAATCGCAAAATCAGAAAAAACTTTGAAACATTTTTTTTCATTCAACATGAAGAAAACATTTTGAATTTGTCATTCTTGCCAGGGAGATTAAAACATGTTGGGAATTTTTCAAATTTTCAACCAGCATTCTGGGTTTAATCTGCATGTAAAAACAGAAAATTGGAAAAAAATGGGCCCCTATTAAAAAGTTAGAAGAAACTAGAAAATTCTGTTTTGTGAATTATGAAATTGTGCACAAATGGCTTATCAAACAACAGATGGACAATGTGCATAGTCCTTGCTTGCCAGATGCAAATGCCCAAGTTTTTTTTTTTGTGGGGAGGGATGTTCCTGGCATAAATATCAAAGTAGTGAATATGGCATGCATGCAAAATGTATTGTTGTTACTTCACACATACACACACAAAAGAGTTGGGATGAAATGAATTGTCTCCGTAGCAAGCTTTCTACTCATTATGGGCTTTTAAAAAGGGAACAATGCATAGAAATTGTATGGAAGTCACATGATGAGTCAACATCTTGGTTTGATTATTCTAAAATGTGCAGCCCTGCCTTTTTCTACTGCTAGTGCTTATTGTGGTTATCGTTTGTTTATTTGCAAGAAGGCAGGGGATCCATGTTCAGCCGAAAGAGCTCCAAGCAATCACACTTAAATAATTGCCTCCATGTTATGCTGAACTATGTGGCTTGTTTACAATGATGCCTGCAGAACACTGGGTTGATGCTATAAATTTTATAGGCCTGGGAACAATTGATTTGGAGGAGTCTGTTAAGCTGCACATCTACATAAGCTTTGCAAAAAGGAAGAAAACCTGTTGGATCTCAATCTGTTATAGTTTTGGAATTTCTTTTCTTTTTTTATTCCTTAGTGAATGGAGATGGTTTAGGTCAGAATAGAGAAGAAAGGAGGATTACTTGCACAGAGAATCAGACCGTTCCCCGTAGGGCTGTGCTAAGATATGCAGCCAAGTTTAAGACATTTCATAACATGCAGAAGCGTGTACTAGTTTAACAACTGCACAAAACATGAAATTGGCTAATTACAACACACACACACACAACACAATGTTTCACAACTACTATTAGAGCTCCTCCACACTGTAGTGTTGTCTGCTGCTGTTCTGAGACAGCTCTGGGTTCTGGGTTCTTATTTCCCCCCTAGATCTGAATAGATCATCCTGGTATTGGCGTCCTTGCCAGTCTTTCAAATGTTATTTTTTTCATTCTTTCTTTTCTGCCACAGTGCAAATGTGATAACATTCTAAAAGGAGACAAGAACACCTTGTCTGTTATTCCCCCACCTATGTCGCTCTCTGTTCCTTTCCCACCTTGTTTTACCGTCTCGTTCCCCTTTTGGTGCCAAAAATCTTCTATTTTAAAAAAATGTTTAGCATTCACTGTTGTGTGTGATGCAGAAGTGATACTACAGCTGAGACCTTCTCTGCCTTCTCTGCATCTGCTACACTTCCTGGTACCTTCCCTACTTGTATTGATCCATCCACCAATCTCAGGCCCTCGTGTGTCCACTTAATTTTTTTTCTGTCTTTAATTTTTCTGCTATGGTGCAAAAGTGCTAAAATGTTTTTTAAAAGCAGACTATAATAGCAGCTGCTATCCCAAGAAAACTATAAACAGGAGAAAGAGCAGCAGGGATGGAGACTGACCAGCAGAAAAACACTCATAAATGAACATAATCAAACGATATACACTTGCAAAGTGTGTGGATTAGCTTGTGTGTGGGATCCACACGGGAAAAAAATCTGGAACCAACCTCATCAAAAATACACCACTGCAAAGGAGTAGTGTAGGGAAACCCAGAAAATAAGGTGGCCTTTTTTTGTTCTGTGTCAGTTTTATTGGACCTTGTTTCAGACTTCTGTTGAATGGCCACTGGGATGCCATACTGCTGTCATGGATTCAAGGAAAGTTGAACGATTGCTTGTTGTGCATAGGCCCCTGGGTTGCCTTTGACTCCACAGGATATTTCACAGCTGATATCATTGATACTAGACTTTACGAAGATTAATTCTCTTACCTTGAGCATCTGAAGTTCTTTTTATTTTACTTTACAGTTTTATTTTATTTTACAGTTATGTGCCTTGTATTTAATAGCTGGTATTTAAAGAAGCATACCTCTCTTTTCTCCAATAAGCATCTTGGATGATAGCAAGTCAAAACAAGGGGGTGGTTAATCTCTTCCTACGGCATTCCTTTGCCAAATGGTAGAGCTGGCACTGTGGAAGAGGGTTCAGATTGCTCCATATGAACCAGGGTTGTGTGGCACAGAGGAGGCATTATGACAGGATTCAAGGAAAGCTGAAGAGACTGCAGTTCTGTTAACTAGTAGATCAATGAGCTGCATGGAAGAAAATATCACCCTCTTAGTCAAGGCCTCTTTCATGTTTTATTTTGGCATTCTTAAATTATTTCAGAAGCTTGCAACATTAGCCATGTTTTTCCATTGTTGTCGACTGGGACTCGTGTAAATGGGAACACCTCATGGAACTGTACTGATGTGCTGAAGTTAGGACCTGGCCAAGTTCTCATTTCCAAATCTTCAGACTGTTTTAAATGACATAAAGAGCAACTAAGGCTTGCTACATATGTGAATCTGTGAAATAGAATTCAATCCAGTGTTAAGGAAGGAAAAAAAACTTAGTAAAAATGATAAATTAGATATAAATATGTAATAAGATAGATATGTGAAGTTCATTGCTAAGCAAATTAAATATCCTTAATGTTCATCTTGTGACTTTATTTTAAAGGTTATTTCCCCCCAGATCCCTATATTAAGTAATGCAGTCTAGGTTGAGCTGCCTTGATATAATTTATTAGATGCCAGGATACAGCTCGATGGTATAAATCTACCATGTAAGATATTTCCCATGTTTAATGAAAACCTTAATATGCCAAAAAGCATTTGTGAATATTGTTTGACATTTACTGCCTGGCAAAATATACTAATGAGTTGTTTGGAAAAGTATACCCTCCCTAGAAGGGATACTTCCTCTGTAAAAAATAAAATAAAATAAAGGTTTTTTATGAAACAAATGTGGCATCAGATGGATAATAAATGGTGCTTTTGTCCTTCCAATGAATTTTAGGCATTCAAGACAATCTGCTCATGTCTGTATGTTTAACAATGCATTTCATTTGTTTGTTTCTTCCATTTGTTATTAGCATATGTAACAATAAATTTATATGGAAAGCAATTGGAATGTGAGATAATTTTGAAGGAAGAAACAATTTTCCCTCTCGTAATGCACTGCGTTAAAGTTTTTAACATTATGTGCTAAACAATCCATTTTTTGGACTGGACTGTGTAACATTTTGCTATCAATCTGATATAGAGGCACTCATTTTCTTCTGCTGCTTGAAAAACTGGTGCAGGGGTGGAGGGACATACAATGGTTTTTAAACATAATCTGACGTGGAATAGTGAAGGCACTAAAGTCCAACAGGTGCAAGAGTTAAGTCGCAGAGCTGCAGGCAGACAACTTTATGTCCATATTCCAGGAGAGGCTTCAATGAAATGGATGGAGGGGTGGTGGTCAACTCTTAAGTGAAGAGTAAGCTCCTCTATAGTCTTGCTAAGCTTTGCCATCTGAATTAAGTGCCTTGCAGTTGCAAAGTGCCAACGGTAAGCCCTTACACATTGGGGATGCATATATTACTGATGCTACTGAAATTGCCTGTGGTGATGAGTGAGGGGAGAAGGAGTTTCCTCATGTAGAATGTGCCATATGTTGATTGTTTCCAGCTGAATTGATGGGTTTCCCCTTTAAAACAAGATATGTAAGTTATTTACCAGTCAAATATCATCATCATCATCATCATCATCATCATCATCATCATCATCATCATCATCATCATCATCATCATAGAATTGCAGAACTGGAAAGGCATAGTGGGGAATCAAATTCCCATCCTCTAGGTCTGCAGCCAGATCTGTAAATCACTGAACTATTTAGCAGTTGACATTTTTGGGAAGTTGATGAAAGCATGTTTTGGCTTCTAACCACCTTGTTTTGATGAGGAAAATCCGGAAAAGACCAAATTTCTAGAATGAGGAAGAGGTCGAGTCAATTGAAGAAATTATGTGCCTGAGGCAAAGAGCAAAATGATGCCATTCCCTTTTCTGAGTACAGAGATTGCTTCTCCCACTGCTCCTGAGGTGATGCCTGAGATAGGCAGTCCATGAAATAAGTTACAGTGTTCCCCCATTTATCACGGGTTAGGTTTCCCAACCACCAGCGATAAACAAAAATCTGCAATAGGAAGATGCCATCACCCCCTCACTGCCGCCATAATCACCATCACCCCTCCTTCCAAAGCCGCTTTGAAGGGTGACACTGGTGGCGGCAAGGGGGCAGCGCCAGCGCCTGCAGTGGTGGGAGTGGCAGGGATGGCAGAGGCAACAGTGGCGGGGGTGATGGGGATGGCGGCAGCAACAGTGGCAGGGCAACCGTGGTGGGGCGGTGGGTGCCGGGGATGAAAATGGAGGAGGCAGCAAGGGTGGTGGGGTGACGGGGCTGAAAGCGAGGTAGGGGTGGTGGTGGTGGCAGCGGCAGTGGCTGATTCCATGATATACTGAGATTCCGATATATGAGCTGTGATGGAGCGGAGGACGAATGTATTGTGCCTATAGCTCCTTCTTCCCAACAAAAGGGAAGCACTAAATGGATGCTGATGCTTCCAGTCTCTCCCACATGAACAGATCACCTCCCTCTACCTACTGATAGAGTCAGTCCACTTGCCCCTTATTTAATGTCTGAGAGCTCTAGTGCTCATGAAAACCTACCCTAAAATCTTTCATTCACAGGGAGATCTTCCACACTACAAAGCAGTGTTGAAAGAGAATCTTGTTGGATTTGACAATCTTGATAAAAGGAGACCTTTTGCCCCTTTGTAGACCTGCTGTGAGAAGAAAAGCACCTCAATTCAGGGATGTACACATTTGCACTGGTAACAGAATATTTTGGAGAAACAGAAAATGTAGGAAATAAGGTGCCAATTTTAAAATGTGGAAGCCCCCCAAAAGCAAACATTTGAGGGGAAAGTGCTGAAAACCCACTTTAATCAATGTCCTATGCGAATACATAAGTTAAAGTGCATAATACAGTAAATAAATAAATAAAATGTGCAAATAAAATGGCCATGCCCCCCAAAGTGCAACAAAAATGACACCAGGACCCTTCCACATTCCTTCTAGAAAGACATTACATAGCACTTCCTTGATACAGCGGAACCTTGACTTACGTCATTAATCCGTTCCGGAGGTTTAGACATAAGTCAAACATGCCTTAAGTCAAATGAACTTTTCCCATAGAAAGTAATGGAAAAGCGGATTAATCCGTTCCAGATGAGGAAAAAGACCCCCGAAAAGAGCAATTTAACACAAATTTGACTGGGATAGGAGATTCCTTCCGAGGATGTAAATGAAATGCCTCTTCAAAGAGAGGCAGAGGCAGTAGAATTATAGTCCACAAGTTATACGCCTCCACTTTTTAATGTTCATAGCAACAATGTCTAACATTTAATTTTAATGATTTTTAACCTGACCTTCCAAGTTCTGAACAACTCTATGCTTACCATTAGAGTCCCACAACTGTACAGCTCACCAACTAAAATGCTTCCATTGTGGACCAGACTTCTGCAGCCAGATTTTTTACAAGACTGAGCCGACTGTCTAACCAGCAAGGCCAGCCCTGAGCTCCTCCTGGCCCTTCTCCTTCGGCAGCAGCAGCAGCTTCAGCGAGGCTGAGGAGCAGCTCCAGGTGCTCGGAGCTGGCCTCACCGAAGTGGCCGCTGTCGGAAGAGAGGAAGAAGGCAGGAGCAGTTTGGAGGTGGTAGCCGCGATGCTGGGTCACGGCTGCCACCCGATTCCGGGGCCTGCGCCGGCGCTCTGAGCTGTAACTCAGAGTCTGCGGCTCAAGTCAAACAGGCCCCTTCTTGCTGCAAGCCAAATATGCTGCAAGTCAAGCAGCATGTAAGTCAAGGTTCCACTGTACTTGCTCCATGGAACTGAAGCTCTCCCTTACTCATTTTATTCTCATATCAGTTCATGAGGTCAGTTAGGTGGAAAGAGTGTCAAAGATCCAAGGTTACTCAGTTGGCATGAGGATTTAAGCGGAGCACTCTCCGAGTTCAAATCTAATACTTTAGCCACTGTGCCACTGCAATACACTGGTTTAAATAACCAATGTGTCTCTCTTGATGTTTATATGAATGCCTGGCTATTAATGGAAGACAGAAAAAGAAATCTGCAGATAGCTTTCTAGCCAGTTAATGTAAACTGCATATGCACTACAGACCAAGTGAAACAAAAACCTCTTTAAGCCCCCATCAGATTTCCAGATGTGCAGCCAGCCTAGTCATCTTGCCGCAGGAGATGCCTCTAATAATGCCCCACCCCATCTGTTCTACCTTTTTTTTTTTTTGCAACCTCCGGGAAGAGAACAGCACAGTAAAGACAGGTGAAACCATTTATCCTAAATGGCACGGCTTTGGTTAGGTTTAAGAGACAGTCCCTTAACATTAGTTTAACATAGATTTTTATGGGTAAATTAGCAACTAAATTCATTATGAATATCCATTTACCAAAGGGCTGACACCAAACAAAGCCAGCGGCAGCTATGGAACTCTGGGACATAACATCTGTTCCATAAAATTTAATTCAGCCATTCCAAGCATTTGCCTCTTCATTGCCACTTTATAGTTTCTGAAAACAGCTACTTTTCTCCTCAAGACGTACAAAGTCTGACATAGACCCACAAAGGCTAAACATCTATTTCAGATCTGCAAGGCATAGGAAGTCAGACTGAGAGAGAAAGTGTGCTCTAGTTAAATAATGGACCTCTTGTCCTTTGGTGTGCATTTCTATATATTTCAGCATAATATTTATGCTTGGTTCTTCTTGTTTTGTCACTCTTTCAGCTCCACCCACCCCTCTGCTGTATTCTGCTGATTTCTTACATTGTTCTTCTGTAGACATTTTATGTATGCCAGTTAGCAGTTTAGCTTATGTGTAAAGTGGCCTTAGTTACTAATTGGGGGTGCTTCCGATCACGTTTCAGAAATACAGCAGAAAGCAGCAGATGCTGCTATAGCCCAAGATCAATCACCCACATCGCAAGGTTCCATAGGCCAATATTTCCATTAGTCTTGAAGACTTCAAATTATGCCATCTGCCTGAATAAAAAGGAGAGAGAGAGAGAGAGAGAGAGAGAGAGAGAGAGAGAGAGATGTTGTAGCATCTTTCCTGATATCTGGAGGCCCTTCTACCGCCATTGCCTCAAGGGTTCCTCAAGTTGGCATTTGCATTATAACAACTCTCTACAGGTTTAATGTTTACTACCAATTTGCTGCAAGAAGAAAGCAAATTGACTAGAACCTGGTGAAATACAATACAATGCCTGTCTCTCTAAGGCCACAAGGACAGGGTTGTTTTTTCTTGTTCTTGTTTTGTTGTTTTTGGTTTGTGTGTGTGTGGGGGGGTGACTGTTGTTTTTGCAGTGACAACTGTGGCTGTACACAAGGCATGATGTATTGTGGTTTTTAAAATGGCACCTATGCCTCATTTTATTTTTATTTTAAATATCCATATTAGGGCTTCCAGTTTGCCCAGTCAGTGCCAGAAAGCCTACAGTTACTGATACTGCTAGGACAATAAAGTCTTGGCCAGCTTGACCTGCAGCAAAAACAGAATGGCTGGAATAGCCCGTGAGGTAAGAGACACATCCCCATGTGACCAGTGCCGGAAGGGTTCTTGGCTACTTTAGTACTGGTCCAGCTGGCAACGTTGCTCTTGGCTGGAGCGCCAGTTCCAGTGGTTCAGTGTTCATTCAATGCCAGGACTCTTGCCTCCTGCCCTGATCCCTAGCATTGTCAGTAGCCAGGAAGGCTCCTAGCTCTGGAGGGCCGGCAATGTCTCCATATCCTGCTTCGATGGGAGGAATTATATTAAAAGAGGTCATAGGTTTCTAGTGACTTTGCACCTGTTTGCAGATAACGTGCAGTACAAACCTTACTGTGGCTTATCTGCAAATATATAATTCTTGCCAAAGAGTGCCTTGTAGGGACCGTGATACGGCTTTTCTTTGTTTCTGCAACTTTTCATCCTATGCCTATACAATCAGACATTGCGACGTATCTCCAGTTTGGAAAAATCCAAGACTTTGGTGCTTTTGTAAGGGAAGTGGGAAGTCGTATCACATTCTTATAGTCCTTTTCTGAGCGACTAGCTATATACCCCATTCTATTATGTCACCCTCTGCAACATGATGCCATTTACATATCATGACCATGACAGTACTTAGAAACATTAATTTTTAAAAGCTAATTTGCTTCCACTAATTCATACAATAGGCTGCCTAGATGCCCTGAACACATCCAATCTCGCCTGATTTCGGAAGCTAAGCAGGGTCGGCCCTGGTTAGTACAGTGGTACCTCAACTTACGAATTTAATCCATTCCGAATGCATGCTCTTAATTTGAACTAGTCTTAAGTCAGGGTACCTAGTTAAAAACTTGAAAAAATAGGTTAAAAAATAAAAAAAATATCAAAAAATTGTAAGTCGAGCAGACCATATCTAAAATTTGCAAGGCGGCAGTTAAAACGCCAACAGTTTTCTGCTCTTAAGTCGAATTACTCTTAAGTCGAGCTGCTCTTAAGTCGTACTCTTAAGTCAAGCTGCTCTTAAGTCGGGGTACCACTGTACTTGGATTCATACAATAATTTGGTCATCTTAATAAAACTAATTTATTAGAATAATTGTTACTAACGAGCCAGCAACAAATTATTTGAAAGTAAGAACAATTAAAATGACTAAAATGTTTCTAAATCAATCAATAAAAATAATTGCAGAATAACTGACTTTTAGGAAGGTTTGTTCACCATGGTAGGGATTCTATTTGCTTGTTTATCTGTCTGAGGAACCCAACAGTTCCCTGAATACAGTTTGAGAAATGAATAACATAGGGAGTTATTTCCCCCTTTCAACATTTCCCAGTTGTCAAACACCGGCTCTGCATTTTTTCATCTGTCTCCAACCCTTTCATCCCTTGTGTTCCAAATCAAGATGAAGCTAATGCTGTGTTTTCATTCTGTTTTGCCAACTTCTGACTTTGGTTCAGTTGCATCACTGGTGATGTCAATAATTCCCTGAGGATAGGCTTTGTTAGCTTATGTGTGTTCCCTCCACTGACTTATTGATTCTGCAGAGTATGAAACATATGAGATCCTAGATAAACAGTGGTCCTTGTTTTATGTTCCCAATTGGCAGTGCAAGGACTTTTTTGACCATCATAATTACTTCCTGCCAGATATGTAGATTTCAGGTTTTCAGCATTCCAGATGAATGACTTTGGCATTCAAGTCAGCATCTGCTCAGCAGGTACTCTATTCAATTTTGCTCAAATGTGCTTTGGGCCACAGGCAGAGGTAAATGTAATGGTATATTCCATATTCCGGTCATATGATCAGAATCAAATTATAGAGACAGGCAAGAACCTTGGTTCGGACATTCATGGTGGTTCATATGTGTGACACCACAGGTGCCACACATTTCTTCCTTCTCACTGGCCTGTGACTCATTCACCAGACGGAGCATGGTCCTTTCCTCCTCCTCTTTGGCTGTACAACCGGTCCCCAGGGGGAGCACAGGTTTGCCTGTCCTGCCTCTGTGTCTGAGTGGGCAATCACCCACAGAGGCCTGGCAGGGAAGCCCATTCTCCTGTGAGGGAATGGATAAATTGCTGAAGAGATGTGCAGCATGCACCGGCTGGTGAGAGGAGGATTTAGCCATGGAGGCAGGGGAAGGGAAGGTGTAGCACTTGTAGTGGTACACATATGAACTGGCACTAACCTCTGGACTGGAGTTCATGCCTATCTCTAGCTTACACACACACACACACACACACACACACACACACACACAGAGAGAGAGAGAGAGAGAGAGAGAGAGAGGTACCTTGTATAAAGGATTCAATTTGTTCCGAATGAAATTCTGTTAAGCATATTTTCCTTTATACAAATTTCTCATAGGAATGCATTGAAAACAGAGTAATCCCTAATTGCAACCATTTTTATGTTGTACGGATTTGCCCCACAGGCGATTCTGTTAAGCAAATTTCCCCTATTTCTGGAATTTTTTATGTTGTACAGATTTTATGTTATACAAATTGTTTGTTATATGAGGGCCCACTGTATATAAAGAAACAACAGGGTTCTAAATGGGCATAATATATCCTCTGTCTCCATTCTGCCGCAGAGAGTATATTCAGCACAAGGAACAGTTGTCTGTGGACTGTGGTTAAATAAAGAATCCTAGCTTTATCTCAGAATAGAAGTCTTGGAGCCTTCCCTAATATACCATATATGCTTCATCTCAATGCTGTGCTACATAACATGCAATTTGTGATGTGACTTTCAAATATTCAACACTTATTGATTGCTAGCATAGATAACAGACACCAGAATTCCAACACTGCAGTACTAGCAGGTTGAATAAAAGGTATGGGCCAAAGAGTAAACTAAACAGGATATCAAGAAAGCATTTCAGAAAACGATAGTGGCCTATATGGAGCAGCAGGTAATTTGGGAACTTCTACATAAGAACATAAGAACATAAGGACGGCCTTGCTGGAACAGGCCACAGTCCAACATTCCGTCTCACACAGCGGCTCACCATTTGCTTTGGGGTATTCTGGAAGAACACTTTTGAACGCTGAACACTTTACCTAATAATTGCTCAACTTGTCCTTGCAGATAAATGGACATGTCCTTATAAATGCCGCCTTTCAGAGTAAGGCAAGCCACCTCTATATGTTTGTTGTTGAGGAACATGACACGGAGCGGCCACTTATCATCTGCTAAAGGGTCTTATATTAAGATTTGTTGAATACTTTAAAAGAGGGCAGCCCTTTATTAGCAAGGCTATGATTGACTATTGAAGATATATCTCTGTCTGAAGGGTTGTCCAGTCTAATTCTGATCTGGATTTGGAAAAGGAATTATACGAAGATGGAGCAGGAGCCTTGAAAAGGAGTCAGGAAAAGTTAGCAACTCAACAGCATGATGACAAGGCATCAGGTGATACAGAGGCAACCTGGTCAAAGTGCTCCCTAGTAGACTAAAATATTTATGTTTCCATTTAAACATGATCCCTTTAAACACACAGTATATAAAATATCTGTCAAAATGTTGACCTGCCACCATAAACAAGCACATACAAAATTTATGCAAACCAGTCTTTTAAAAATCTATTTGTAGGGTGATCTTTTCTCTCTCGAACTTAGCAGTTCACCCATGCCCACCCTACATTTCATTAGGTGAAGTTTTAGCATTTGACAGACTCTTTTGTGAGAACAAGAAGCTACAGGAAAAGTAGCCTTGATGTTGACTCTGTTTATTTTGGAATGAAAGACCTCTATAAACTGCCTTGGAACTTAAAGATAGGGGTGGTGGTGGGGGTAATGATTATTGGAGCCCTGAACTGCAATCTGCTGCTGGGTCTGTTCTAATCACATCTGTTTTAGCAGATTGGTCAGAAAGCTATTTATCTAATCAAACCATACAATTCATTATTTGGAACAAATATCAACACACAAGTACTTATTGAGGCCAAAGAATAAAAAGATTTTGGGAATGAATGAATGAGAGGAGTAGAAGTTGAGAAAACATCCCAAGGCATAACATGCAAAACCATTTTGCCTAATCATTGAAGCATTGGGAACTTGGCTAACAGTTAGTTATATGAAAAGCCTTCATTGTTGTCCAGTTCCAAAACAGAATGCAAGATTATGTGCTGTGTCCATCAATTCCAAGTAGGGGTGCCAGGCCTAAGGGCACCAGCCAATGTCTCCAGGAATTCCTTTACCTCCTAGGCCAGGGATGGCGAGCCTTTTAGAGACCGAGTGCCCAAACTGCAATTCAAAACCCACTAATTTTTTTTGCAAAGTGCCAGTACAGTAATTTAACCTGTATACAGGTGGCTATGAAGGGGTGATGTCGGGTGTCCACAGAAAGGGCTCTGAGTGCCACCTCTGGCACCCATGCCATAGGTTCGCCATCACTGTCCTAGGCTTTCTAGACAGGGACACAAATCTGAGAATGAGGAGCAGTGGAAGAAGACAAGGTTTGATTTTTGTAAGTGAGACAGCTTTAAATATTTATCCACTCCTTGACTGGCTCCAGGGCTCGCTGAAGATGTATGTATCATTGTATGTGTGCTGGGCTTCTACAGCAACACATGCCAAACAGACAGAAGAGAGGAGGGGATTATGGACAGAACTGGTAAGCATGCACTGGGGCCCATCATATCATTTGGAGCACAGCAGAGAGCTGAGTGTCAGCATGGTGGGTTGTGACTTTTCTTGTTGCACATGCTGTGACAACAATGGTTCAGGGATGAGGAGAGGCGAGAAGAACTCCCACAGACCAGTGGAAAGGTTTCCACAAGCTCCAGTCGCAGTTCTGAGCTTTGAAATGTTCCCCAACACATGTGTCCTTGTCAATGTTTTACAAGCTGTGAGCCTGTGCAGGTGTTGGTGATGGCCGGCAACTATTGTAGACCTGGGGGATTTGGCGGTGGGCCAAATTGCCCTGATTAGCCATCGTTTACTCATATTCTGGGCTTATTTCACCAAATTCCTGACATGGCACTTCCCACAACCATCCACCCAAAAGCAGTCCTTTGCTTGTCTTGTGTCTGTGAGAACACACGATCTTGTCCTGTGATTGACACCAAAAGGCCTACTCTGAGGTTTGAAGCCTCGGAGTCTGGGGTGATGTGATGCTGGCAATTTGGAAACCCAAATTCCAAGATGTTTTCTCTTCCACCGAAAGCCATTTCATACTGAAACAGAACCCAGAACTAGCATCATCACCACCACCACCACACCCTGGAAACTGAGCAAAAAAGGGAGGAGTGAGTGGGAGAATCATGAGTTAAATCTAAGACACTGCAGGGTTTGGGGGGGGGGACCAAATCAAGTCTGAGTGGAGTCACAAGTGCAACTTAAATCTGACTTGACAGCAAATCCCAAGACTTGAGTCTCCATTCCTGTCTTCTCTTAGTCCTCTTTTCTGCTCTGTTTCATTCATCTAGACCTCTACTATCTGAAGGCTATGTGCCTGTATGTATGCCGGATGTCACTCTTGAAATTCACCTCCCATTTGAACAAACAACCTGAAATGTCGCATACAAAGGAAGGGTGAACTTGCTGTTTGAAAAAATACAAACACACTAACACACACAATCCTAAACTCAGTTGAACATATGAAACCAATAGAATCCCAGCCTCTTGAAAGGAATGTTAGTGGAAGTGCATCTGATTCTAACATGTTTACATGTTTTGGCTGTCATTAGAACCAAATTTTCATTCATGAGTTGTCGTTCTTTAGCAGAAGTGATTATATATAATGTGGAAGTGAGTAGAGAGGCGTCCCATTGATTCACTGATTCTGGGTGCAGTGGTGACAGATCACATTGTTTCCTGACTTAAAACATATTCCAAAGAGATGTACAACCATCTGGTTTGTATCTTCTATTCAGTTTTCAGATTAATGAACTGCGTCATTATTCTTTCTGGGGGCCTAACTCTTTTCCAAGGCAGTTCCTGCATATAAAACCAAAGACACCTTCTCCCCCCTAGTCATGTTGCCGCTTGGAAATCTGCATCCACAAGATAATGTTTCCAATACTGTAGCTACAAAATATCTGCAGCTTTTCCTGCTAGTATGCATTAGTGTCATCTTGTTGGAGAGCTGAATCCATATATATCAGGTCATACCTAGACTCTTCCACTTCCTGAAGGAATAGTTGTGAAGATAAGGAAATGTTCCATACTCTGAATGACACATTTTCATCACGACAAACTCTAGCAAAACAAAAAGTTAAACTAAAATGAGGAGTCCCTGTGACAGGTTTGGGTATGGAGTAAAAGGAGACATTTGGTTCAGCTAATGTACAACAGACATGCCACAACCACATAGGGAAGGAACACAGTTGGAGGGGCAAAATTGACAGCGTACAGTACATTAGCAAGTTTCAAATTCACTGATTGCAAGTTATCCTAATATGAAGACGATAAACAGGAAGTAACAGGAAGTAAATATGACTTCTTGCTATTGACTCCACATCTGATACTAGTCAAGAAAATAAACATGACCACATACAAGCACACTAAGATTCGAAAGCAAAAGAAATCCTCTGCCATCAGGATCTAAGCTGGGGCAGGGGACCTTCAGCCTTCCAGATGTTTTGGTCTACAACTGCTAGAACTTCGAACCTATGTTGCCAATTAGAGATGGGCACGACTTGGAAAAAAAAATTTTCGAGTTGTCGTTAGTCGGGCCGGTCCCGTTTCGGGTCGTCTCCGTTTTTCGTGAAAATTCGCAAAAATTAGTCGGTTCGTTTTTTCGTTTTTTCGTTTCCGTTTCTGTCACGATTTCGCGCATTTTGACGTCCGACCGAGACTTGCGGCTTGCGGGCGCAGCGCCGGCGGCAGTGGCGCGGGGGTACATGCGTGGGCGGCGGCAGCGGCAGCGGCAGGGGGAGTGGCTAGCGCGCGGTCGGGCGCGTGG
The DNA here is from genome assembly GCA_037367245.1 of Phrynocephalus guinanensis. NCBI lineage: Eukaryota > Metazoa > Chordata > Lepidosauria > Squamata > Agamidae > Phrynocephalus > Phrynocephalus guinanensis. The sequence goes on along the minus strand of CM074739.1, from coordinate 34,037,254 downwards.
GCGGGTGGGCGCGCGGTCGGGCGCGTGGGCGGGCGGGCGGGCGGGCACGCGCGCGGGCGGGTGGGCGCGTGGGCGGGTGGGCGCGGGTCCCGCAAATGAGCAGGCAAAATACAGTTTAAACCTGCCTGGGTGATGGACTTGATGCTGCACAACAAGGCTAGTGCATCCTAAGCAAACAAAGTGGGGCAGAAACAAATTTGCATTTCTTTTTTTCTCTTGGTCTGCTGTGCTGCTGAATCTGCTGATGCTGAACCAGCCAGCCACCCTACTTGGTCTGGCTGACGTGCCTGTTTGTTGTACTTTTTTGTTGTTTGGTTTTGAATCCATCCCATCTCCCCTCCACCTCTCTCAGAGGCAGCAGGAGAAACAGACATTCCGTTCCTCCCCAAATCTGAATGAGTGGTCTACTCCTCTACTCCTCTCAAATTGCCCCCCCATCACCAAGGTCCTTCTGCCTTCACTTCACATTCACAGTCAAAGTCACACACACTTAAAGGACAAGCAATAAAGCCAAAGCCAATGCAACCCTGCTTTTGGTCATGGTCAAAAAAAACATTAGCAGTTAGAGCCTGAGGTGGTTAAGCTACGTACCTAGCTAGTAGCTGCTACAGCCAGGAATAGTTTTGGTAGGGATGGGAATGGGATAGGGCTCTGGGTTGCTCTGGCTTAAGTTTTACAACCCACAGCCCAGCCCACTAGGCTATACAAGGAGGAGGACTATCTCTGGTCCATAAGGCCAGAGTAAGGGCGGCCACTCCGGTCAGGCCACAAGGCAGAGTATGAGAGCACCACAGCACAGAGCCAGAGTGCGGCAGGCTCATTGCCAGCTCCAGTATAAAAAGGATGGAGCTGAATGGCATGACAGGAATTTAAATGCCACTGGCCTTGGGTCACAGTGTCTTGCAGCCCAGAGGACTGAGTTGCGGAGGAGGCCAATCACCTTGAGTCTGGTCTGGCACCACACTGCCTGCGATGCACCAGATGGCACTTTCTGACAAACTCTTGGGTGGTGCTGTACGTAGTACGAACGCTGTTCAAATCAGTACCCCCCTTCCGTGTGAAACACGGCGTCTTGCAGCCCAGAGGAAAGACTGGCGGAGGAGGCCAATCACCTTGAGTTTGGTCTGGCACCACACTGCCTGCGATGCACCACCGTCCACCACATGTCACTTTTTGACTAAGTCTTGGCGGTGCTGTATCAGGGACCCCCTTCCATGTGAAACACGGTGTCTTGCAGCCCAGAGGAAAGACTGGAGGAGGAGGCCAATCACCTTGAGTTTGGTCTGGCACCACACTGGCTGCAAAAAGGACAGCAAGCCACATTCTGAGTCTGACTCTTCCTCCCCAAGTCCCCAGCTGTGTGCTGGTAGACTTGCTACCTGCCGGCCCGGCAGTCTACTACCATGCCCTTCTTTGTGAATCACAGTTGGTTCCCACACAACTCCAAGAGCCAAGCCTGCAACTTTGCAATAAACTAATGGAGGGCTGGCACCCAAGTCCTCTTATCTTCGTTGTGAGGCACAGTGTCTTGCACCCCAGGGGAAAGAGTGGCGGAGGCCACAAGCTGGAGTAATTGAATGCTGGGCCAGCAATCCACGACCATGGCCTTCGTTGTGAATCCCAGCTCCTACAACTGCAACAGCCAAGCCTGGATGGAACTGTCAGAGAAACTACTGGAGTGCTGGCACCCAAGTACTCTTCCCTTCTTAGTGAGGCACAGTGTTTTGCATCCCAGAGGAAAGAGTGGCGGAGGCCACAAGCTGGAGTAATTGAATGCTGGGCCAGCAATCCCGACCACGACCATGGCCTTCGTTGTGAATCCCAGCTCCTACAACTCCAACAGCCAAGCCTGGATGGAACTGTCAGAGAAACTACTGGAGTGCTGGCACCCAACTACTCTTCCCTTCTTAGTGAGGCACAGTGTTTTGCATCCAAGAGGAAAGAGTGGCTGGAGGAGCCCACATAGCCTGAGTCTGAGGCCACAGGGCCTCCGTAGGGGAGGAACATTGCCAGGAAGAAGCTCCTGCTCCCCAACGTGGCAGAATGGCCTGAGGAGGACGCCAGGAAATTGCCCTTCTTCGTGAGCCACAGTTGGTAGCCCAGTGGAAAAGCAGAGTCCACATGGTGTCTAACTCTGAGGCCTGAGACCACTCTGACAAAAGGACTGCAAGCCAGAGGGTCTTCCTACACAGCTGTGTGCTGCTTTCCCCGGCCATAAACTCCTAGCAGGCCAGCACAGCCATGTTCCCTTCTCAGTGAGACATAGCTTTGCACTCCACGGAAGACAGTAGGCCTGAGAAACACAGGCTCACTGTCTGTGTGAGTCAGAGTACCCACAAAGAACCAAGCCTGGAGTGGAGGCTTCCTTGCTCCCTCCCTTCACAGAGAGCCACAGCCAGTGCATTGCATCCCAGTGGCATGCCCTTCGTAGTGAATCACATTCCCCACAACTCTAAGAGCCAAGCCTTGAACTTTCTGATAAACTGTCCTATTTGTAACGGTGACAGAGGGCCACCAGCACGGCAGTAAGTTGCCCTTCTTTGTGAGCCACAGTGTATGGCAATGGCAGCCCACTGAAGACTAATTGGCGGTCCGGAGGCTGACAACACTCCCACACTGCGGCACTCCTTCCTGCAGAGTCCTGTCACTGTCCCAGGCAGAGTCCAAGGGTGCTTTCACATGAGTTCTGCCTAATCACGGGCCCACCCCACGGCTGTTTTCTAGCACACAAGCACAATTCCCTTCTCTGTGAGGCACAGTGTGTGCAAACAAATAGTTGTTGAGTGAATGCACTGTTACAGTTGGTCTTCAAGAGGTTTTCCGCCAAGAAGAGGGCACAGCCGTGGTTGCTGCATGGGCAAGTTGAGGGCAGTGGCGACAGGGCTGAACTTGAAGCACTAACTGGACCATGATGTTAGGGTGAAGGAGAAGCGGCTGGAAGGCCTCCTCTAAGCCGGAAGTGGGGGGAGCCTGACAGGCAGGCAGGGAGAAGACACAGAGCTAGAGTGAGTCTGAGTCTTTGACCACACAGGCTTCCAAAAGGACAGCAAGCCAAGCTTTCTGACTTTCTTTCCCAGCTGTGTGCTGGTAGACTGCTCCTAACTGCCGTGCCGGCATTCCATCTCCATGCCCTTAGTAGTGAATCACAGCAGTTCCACAACTCCAAGAGCCAAGTCTGGAACTTCCTCCTGAAAGGCTCTTCTATTTCTAAGAAACAAACGATTATTGAGCTGAACTGTGGTACGCGCAAGTACATTCCACTCCAGCCCTTCTTAGTGAGACACAGTGTGGTGCAGCCCAGAGGACAGAGTAGCGGAGGCCTAAACATCCCCCTTAACCCTAACCCTAAGCCAACCACCAGCTGTTCCTGAAGAGTGTTCCCATAACTCAATCATCATCATCAATCACAACCTAGATTTGCAACCAGTAACTTTTCTGGTCCGGCAGCCTTTGTTCCAGGGTTAGGGCAGAAATGATTATAAAATGTTTAAGCACCAAGTGTGCGCACAATGAGTCACACAGCACAGCACCAAGATCCACACAGGGGACTTTCGGCCAGGAGTACGCACACACAACAAGGACATTTCCCTTCTTTGTGAGGCACGGCTGGCAGCCCAGTAGAAAGAGTGGCGGAGGAGACAGAGCTAGGTCTGTGTAAATTACAGACTCACACAGTCAGTGTGGGACAGAATATCCACCAAGAACCAAACATGGAGGCTTCCTTGGCAGGCAGAGTTTCTCTCGCCACCCCAGGAGACCAGGTTTTGGCAACCAAGAAGACAGAGTGGAAGCAGGAGAACTGGGTGGGTCTATTTCTTTAAGGCTGTAAGGAGGGGAGCTTGCCCCCTGATACTCAGTCTTTGAGGTAGGTTGTTGTAAAGTGCTTCCTCACCACTTTGTGTGTGAGAAAATACAGGTAGGCAGGCAGGCAGGCAGGCAGGCAGGCAGGCAGGCTCGTAGGGCCAAGGGAATGGTGTGAAGCACCAAGGAAGGCAGGTATTAGGGTCTCTCTCAGACCAGCCATGGCAAAAGGAGAAACATTGGGCCAATACAGACAGACCCTTTCCAATGACACTTTGAGTGGCCCTGCCTGGTTTGGAGACAGGCCAGGGCAAGAAAAATTGGGCCACTAATAGTACCCTTCAATTGTGTGTGAGAGAGAATACAGGTAGGCAGGCAGGCAGTTCTGCAGGCATTAGGCACTGGAGTCGGCAGGTAGTCACAGGGCCAGGCAGGCAGGCAGGCAGGCAGGCAGGCAGGCTCGTAGGGCCAAGGGGAGGCAGGCAGGCTTGCAGGCGGGCATGGAGGATTGCAGGCAGGAGGTTAGGTTACAGGCAGCAACTTAGTTCTTGGAGTGTTGGGGTAATCCCAAGGTGGAAAGGTTGAAGCGGATGAAAGTCAACCTTTCCACCGTCTCCGGGTCCAGGCGACAGCGGCGCGGCCTCAGGACATCTCCCCATGTGGGAGAAGACACGCTCACTCTGGACACTGGTGGGTGGGATAGACAAGAGGTCCAACGCCAGAGTTGAAAGAGCGGGCCAGAGGTCTGCCTTTCTGGCCCAGTAGTGCAGTGGGTCCGAGCTGAGGGGTTGGAGGGGCTCGGCCATGTACTCCTTCACCATGGTCTGAGCGGGGTCTGCTACTTCTTCCTCCCTTGCCTCCACTGAGGAGGAAACTGCCATGGCTAGGGCAGAGGCCAGGTAGTTGGCTGCTGGAACGGAACCTGGTCTCTGGGTGAACGCTCCTGGAGTACAGAGGGATGTGGATCCTTGCGAGGACTCCCTCCTCAGCATCGCTCTGGCTTCCGTGCGCCCTCTGAAACGCCTGGCCCTCATCGGAGACAGCCCTGACTTGACGGCATAGCTCCGTCTTCCAGGATTTCAGTTCGGCAGTGCTGGCCGCCAGGGAACCCTTGACGCGAGGGTCGCACAGGCAGGCCATCTGGTACACCTTTTCCCTTCTGAGTGGCCCAAGGCGGGTATCCACGCCGGTCAACAGCCTGTCTGCCAATGCCCTGCTCTTAGGGAGAAGATTGCCTTCTTCCCGGGTACTGGTCTCTAGGCGTTGGCGAAGGGCATTGACCAGGGGAGAACATGGCCCAGGCTGGCGTTGTGTAGCTGCTGAGGACGTGGGTGGTCTCCTCAAAAGGCTGCAGGATACCCGCCATCTGGGAGAGGGCGAGCCACTCGGTAGCACCAAGGTCCAATTCCCTCCCCTCATGCAGGACTGGGGTGGTTGACATGATGTATTCCACCACTTCCTTCTGCACCACCAGACGCTTGATCATTTCGTGGGTGGAGTTCCACCGGGTGGTCACGTCCTGGATCAGGACGTGCTCCGGTCGGCCCGTCTCCGCCTGCCTCTCACGCATCATCCTGGCTGCCTTGACACTGCGAGCGAAGTGCCCCACGATCTTCCGGCACTTGTCCAGCAAGGCCCTGGTCTCCGTGGTCCCCTCACTCCAGGAGTCCTTTGGTGCACCCAGGCCAATGGCATCGCCCACCACTAGATGCAGTTTGTGTGCTGCGCACACGATGCCCTGGAACCCTGCCCCAAGAACCGCGTTGGTCATGTTACGGCCCGCATCTGTAACCATGACTCCACGATTGACCTGTCCCTCTGTCCCCAATCCCCACTCTCGCATTGCTGTCTTGAGAACGTCAGCAATGTTGATCCCTGTGGCGTTGTCCTCCATGCTTTGTGCCTGGAGAAGCACCACCCTATACCCTCTTGGGGTGCTGCCTTGTGCCTCCCCCTGCAGCTGCTCATGGGCTGACCGGGGCTCCAGGACCTCCTTGGGTTGCCACCAATGAGCCGTCAGTGAGAGGTATCCGTGGTGCCCACCGGTCCAGAGGTCAGAAGTGAAGTGGATCTTCCTCCCTCTGGCCGCCTGCAGCAGGGCCCGGATCCTGTCCCTGACAGACTCATAAAGGGAGGGAATCACCCGCCTGCTGAAGGTACGCCGGGATGGAGTCTCGTACCATGGTGCCACGTGCTTCATCAGGTGCCTGAAGCCTGATGACTCCACAAAGGAGAGGGGCAACCCGTTCATGGCCACCATTTCACCCACCACTCGAGTGGTGGTCTCCTGTGCTTTGGCCCTATTTCGAGGGCTGACAAAAGTCCCACCCAACAGCCCCACTTCTTGCAGAGTGGCCTGCCTCTTCCCACTCTCACTAGCGGAGCTGTGTTTTTCTTTCTCTATCTCTAACCCTTCTTCCCCTCTCTTCCTCCCTGAAGAGCAAGGGCCTGACAGGGTTCCAGGCAGAGTCCCAGGGTGCTTCCTCATCAGATGGCTGCGCAACCCACTTGAGGAGAGGTGTTTGGGGTCATTCCCCCTGCGCAAGACCACCCCGCATATCTTGCACACCGCCATCCTTGCGTCTTGGGGGCTGTTCTCAAAATGCTCCCACATACACCCTCGTGGCTTACAGAAAGTAACGCCCCCTCTGTTATTGCCTGCCGCTGCCGCTGCTGTGCTGCTGGTGTGGCCTCTGCCCTGCCGGGAAAGTAGACTAGTACTACTGCTCTCACTGGTGGTACTCTGGGTGGAAAGAGGGCTGCTCCTTCCGTCACTGCCTGGAGCCTGCCTTAAGTCTGACTCTGCCAACAGGTCCTCAGAATCTGGCAGGTTTAGATACAAGGAGCCCGATTCTGATTCTGATGCCATTTCAGAATCAGAGCCCTTGTCTTCTTGCTGTTCAAGGGTGGGGCTCTCAGGTAACGAAGATGGGATTTGGTACGCCTCATCCATGCTTCCCTCGGTGACAGACGATGGCACATTGCTGCTTGTGCCACTGGCACTGCTACTCGAGGAGGGAGTTGCACCAGTATCACTTTCTGCACTACTTCCTGTCCCTTCCCTCAGAAACGTGCCCCTATTTATCTTAGTAGGGGTCCCCCTCCCCTGCCCTCTAGCTGTGCGACCCCTCCTCATTTTTCTCACTTCTTGTGGCTCAGGCCAGGGAATGTATAATGTGATAGTAAGGAAAAGCACCAAGGAACTGTGCAAGTAAATGAGTGACTCACAACAGCAGCACAACAAAGAAGGAAATAGGAGCTAGGGGTTTGCCAATCCTGGCACCCAACTAAGTCTCTCTATGCCCTGCACAGGCAAGTGTAATTAGGAGGAGAACTGTAACTTCTTCCCAGTTGTAATTGGATTGTGTATGTAGACTGTGGTGTCAAGTAAATGAGTGAGATGGACTCACAACAGCAGCACAACAAAGAAGGAAATAGGAGCTAGGGGTTTGCCAATCCTGGCACCCAACTAAGTTTCTCTATGCCCTGCACAGGGCAAGTGTAATTAGGAGGAGAACTGTAACTTCTTCCCAGTTGTAATTGGATTGTGTATGTAGACTGTGGTGTCAAGTAAATGAGTGAGATGGACTCACAACAGCAGCACAACAAAGAAGGAAATAGGAGCTAGGGGTTTGCCAATCCTGGCACCCAACTAAGTTTCTCTATGCCCTGCACAGGGCAAGTGTAATTAGGAGGAGAACTGTAACTTCTTCCCAGTTGTAATTGGATTGTGTATGTAGACTGTGGTGGCAACAAGTAAATGAGTGAGATGGACTCACAACAGCAGGAGAACAAAGAAGGAAATAGGAGCTAGGGGTTTGCCAATCCTGGCACCCAACTAAGTTTCTCTATGCCCTGCACAGGGCAAGTGTAATTAGGAGGAGAACTGTAACTTCTTCCCAGTTGTAATTGGATTGTGTATGTAGACTGTGGTGGCAACAAGTAAATGAGTGAGATGGACTCACAACAGCAGCACAACAAAGAAGGAAATAGGAGCTAGGGGGTTGCCAATCCTGGCACCCAACTAAGTCTCTCTATGCCCTGCACAGGGCAAGTGTAATTAGGAGGAGAACTGTAACTTCTTCCCAGTTGTAATTGGATTGTGTATGTAGACTGTGGTGTCAAGTAAAATGAGTGAGATGGACTCACAACAGCAGCACAACAAACAAGGATATAGGAGCAAGGGGTTTGCCAATCCTGGCAAACAAGTTTCACAAATTAATGCACAGGGCAAGTGTAATTAGGAGAACTGTAACTTAACTTCTTCACAGATGTAAGTTATACAACAACTGCACAAAAACCAAGCTAATAGAAGCAAGGGGTTTGCAAAATCTGGCAGCACCCAACTTTCACAATAATGCACAGTAACTAAGATGAATGGAACTTCTTCAAAGATGTAATTGAAGAAAAAGTTCTATAGAGGTGGCTGGGTGCCTGCCCTTCAACAAATGTTTGTTTGAGTGCCTGACTGCAAAAAAATGAATGAGGTGTTGGACAAGGGAAAGAAATTCAAAGAATATCTATAGTGTTAAGTAAAATGAAATTGTAAAATGTTCTATAGAGGAAGGTGCCCTAGCCTTGTTGCCAAAACAAATGTTTTTGAGAAATTTGAGTGAGTGCACTGGTTGGCGAGGGAGACTCTGCCTAGTACTCAGTCTGTACTGTATAATATTTTTAAAATAATTTAATCCACAGCATCCAACCTCCCCTTCTAAGCACTAGTACTACTGGACCTTGGCTGTTGCTTGCCACTTGCTAATAAACTGTAAAATAGAAAATAAATGGAATAAAACTATAAGCTGCTACTAGGGTAGGATAGGGGTTGCTGGATTCCCTTCCAAAACCCCAATCGCAACAGCAGCAAAAAAACTGTAGGCGCAGGGTAAAAGGACCTTGGCCAAGTAAATGAACTTGGTGGGAAATTGGGATACAAAAGAAATGGTATGGTAGTGTAATATAAAATAATATATTTTCAAAATAAATCCGCAGCACCTCCCCTCCACTACCGCTCCCACTCAAATCTTCCCTCCCCCTTGAAGCAAATATAAAACGTACGGAACTCTTCCTCAAAAATGGAGAAAACAAAAAAGAGAATAAACACTGTGTTGCTATTCCCCACAGGGAATAGAAGAAATTATTATGTTTTGCGATTCGAATTAATATCAATTCAATTCCCTCCCTGCCTAGCGAGACCGAGACCGCGACCGCGAAATCGAAACTAGACTGAGCGCAGCAATCCAGCCCTGACCACCCTCCACAAGATCCAAGCCCAGACTGTGACGGACTGGAACTGCCTCGGCTTTTTATGCCCTCTGGCACATCCAGAAGTGTCAGTCAAAACCTGTCCATGCGATTGGTGGAATGGCTCCAAAAATTTGCATGGTCCCGTCCCATGGCCAGCCCATCGTTGCGCAGGTGTAAAAAAATAAATTAAGAAAAAATAAAATAAAATCAACGGAGACGTATTTTGGCAAGACAAACCCACTGCTGGTACTGTAAAAAATCAAGCATTTAAAATAGGTTACTTTCGCATGTTTCTGTGGTGCTTTGGTGGGGTTTTGGGCAAGGATTTCAAAAAAAATAGTGCGGTCGCCATTTTGGACCGGGAATCGGGTTTTTTTTTTAACTTTTAAAAACTTTTTTTCTGTGCCGCTTGGCATTGCGCGATCGCCGCGATGCAAGTAACGAGCACGACAAATCAGACCAAATTGTTCATTCGTCGGTTTGAGCTCGAAGTCTGGGGCAGTGATTCCCGTTACCGTTTCCGTAGAGTAACGGAACCGAGTAACGGAAACGGAAACGGGAATACCGCTAAGTCGTGCCCATCTCTATTGCCAATGATAAAGAACTGTGACAAACATATGCCTGTGAACCACAATGCGCACAATCAAGAAAATACCAGACTAACCCTAACATGCCCTACACATTAAGAAAGTTGTTCAAGATAAAATTGTAAAAGTAATTTTCACAAAATGAAGCACTGAAAAATGAGGAGCTTCTAGAACAGTGTTAGCGAACCTATGGCACGGGTGCCAAAGGTGGCACCTGGAGCCCTTTCTGTGGGCACCCGACATCGCCCCTTCACAGCCAGTTGTATTCAGGTTAAATAGCTGTATTGGCACTTTGCGAAAAGTTGTGGGTTTTAAATCGCAGTTCGGGCACTTGGGTCTCTAAAAGGTTCACCATCACTGACCCAGAACATCTTCACTGATGAGCCGGGACACATGTATGCATGTTTAAGTGCACTCCCGGGCACATTTGGTGGGGCCACTGTGAGATACAGGAAGGTGGACTAGATAGGCCTTTGGCCTGATCCAGCATGGCTCTTCTTATGTTCTTAAATGCAGTTTCAGAATAAGCTGTGTGTGAAAAAAAGAGCAGGCCAGCCCTGCTCCCCCCCCCTCACTGCATGTAGACAATGACAGTCTCAAGGAGGCAGCATCTTTTTTGCACTTACAACCTTTCCACCTGGTCATTGATTCCCCCCCCCCCAGGGTTCTAGACTTTTTGCCTAAGGGAGAAGACATTCCCCTTGTCAGACTATGTTCTGCTCACGTGGAGAGCAATGGATTCAGGGGAAGGTTTAATGTGTCTCCTCCCCTTACACATCCCGGTTATCCCCATCCTGTACACCTGAATAGTCTTTGTTATCATCAATAGTCACTACTGCATCTCGCAATCACTAAGCTGGTCCATAGTGTCCCTTCCTTCTGTACTTTTTAAAAATCATTCCCTAGGCCTGGCATTTTGCTCTGTTCTTTTATATTTTATATTTTTAACATACCTGCACCGAGGTGTGGTTTTAAAAATCCCAGGTGCTACATGACCCTCCCCTGCCATCAAGTGAGATCTTGGCAAGGACACTGTGCAGTGATAGCACCTCTGTAATGACCCCCATTGAGTCACAGCAGGGTTTTCTTTCTTTCTTTTTAAAAATCCATTAAATGCATTGAGCTACTGCATTTTAAAACCCAGAATACTAAATTCTGCCCTTGGATATATGGAATCAATTCCCACTGAAATCAATTAGAGCTGTTCTGATGTTAGGCAGCGCTCCATGTCCGAGGGCAGGCTTTGGGTTTTTAATTCAAAGCTTCGCCATTACCCTGAGCTCCCCAAAGACTGAACGCTTCAGTGCAATCCCATCCAGCTAGATTTGATGCTCACCCCCTTGCTTGCTTCTTCCGGAACAGAAATAAGGTTGCTGGCCAGGAAGGAGGGAATTATGGGAGTATTACTTCATTATTTTTCTTCTGAAAACTTTATCTCTGTCATCTTAGTTATCTCAGTGTCGTGGTGATGCTTTTGAAAGTAGTGTTTTTTTTTCTAGGCATCTCTGAGAAGCAGGGTGGGGAGAAGGTTGTCTAAGTGTTATCCATGCTCCTGTGGGTCATTAGAAAAGAGGGCTGTCAATTATTTCCCCTGGACCACAGCCTCATCCCAATGCCAGCACGGAATTTGACAACCACTGACACTTGATGACTGACAAAATGAATGAAGACCCCACAAGCTGATTATAATTTTTTTTATGCAGTGCCTGCTTGAATGATTGATGTGCCCTCACACTAGAGACATTGGTGGAGATTGTACCTCACTCTCTATTGACTAAGCCCATGTTTTGCAGGAGGTGAGAAACTGCAATCTCAGTGCAATCTTCTGTAATCTCCGAAAACACTGCTTAGGCTGCTCTTCTATGCTAAAAACGTACAGAACTACCTCTGCAATTATAGATGTAACTCAAACAATTAAATCTTGGATGGCCTTCTTGCATTCAAGGGTTTCACAGATTTTCCCCCCCCTGGGGAATAGCATAATAGTAAATGAATACAACTTGTGTGTATTATTTGTATGCATAGCATGCAACTTGCTAAAATGCACATACACACTTTTTCAGGAGATTTGCACATATGCTTTGATCCTTGGGCGGTTACTTCACGTCCTTCCTTGTTCCGCGACTAGTTTTCTACCATGACAGTGCTGGTCGCGATCACATGGTTTTGTCCCTGTTTAGTCCCTGTTTCCATGTTCCCACAGTCATGATAACTTGTCTCATGACTAGTGTTACTTCACAGTCTTGTTCTGTGACAAATTCTAGTTTGCCCAGCTAGTTTGATGTTGTTCAGCAAAAAAAGAGGATGTAACACAGTCCCTGAGCTAATCGGAATGTCGATCTGCAACAGTTAAAACATCAGGAGAACAAAACAGCCACATGTTTGTGAGGGGAATGAAATGGTTGTTGCCGGACAGTTGTTTCCACACGGTCCCTTGTCTTGGAACAGAAACTGGGAACAAACTGTGACAAGGGAAAACCCTAACCCAGCGCCAGGTACAGGACTGTCATGCTTTGATCCCGTTTTGGGGGGGGGGTCAAGACAAATTTCAGCTGTTGCACTATGGACGTGAAGTAAGATTTTTTGGTACCGCTCCAAAGTGCAATACTTAGAGGGACAAAAAGGACGTGAAGTAACCACCACATTCAGTGACATTCGGGAGTTTGCAAACAGCGGAGCAGGAAGATGGAGACATTTATGCTTTTAGTTATTTCCTGGAGTCAATACCTTTGATGCAATATCTACAGCAGAAGCTGTTGTCAGGAAAAAGAGTTTCCATGGTCTCCAGTGATTTCCTTCATTTTGGTCTCCTCGGTACATTGCTCGAGCAGGGGGAGGCAACGTGAGCAGGTTCATGAGTCTTGTTTGTGCTTGTAGAATCCATCTGTTAACAAAGTGGCCAATTTTGGAAAGTTGATGTTTTCAGTGTTGACCAGTGCATGGGACCATGACTTATCTTTTCTGCAGAATTTCATGATAAATGATTCTCTCTCACTCTCTCCCTCTTTCTCTCTCTCTCTCTCTCATGCTAGGAAAAATATATTTCAAGGAAGTCTGACTGAGCCAAGAGATGCAAATATCACCTCCTCACCTCTGCTACAGAGATTTCTGCAGGCATTCCCTTTCAGTGATCCCGGATCACTGTTTTAATGTGTGTTCAAATTAGGGTAACTCACTCTATACACCACCACCCAAATTCCTCCAGACACTCTTGCTGTCCCCATAAATCAGACCATGCAGCAGGTAATCCCACATCAGACCAATTATTTGCAAGAAATATGTGTTAAAGGGAAACACAGTTCTCCTTGGACAATATCCCACCCTTCGGAAAGCCCATCCAGTGCCACCCCCCCACACACACACACACATACACACAACTTTCCTCTGTTGCTTCTTCTTGCAAGGCCCTTCTTTGGTCTGAGCTGCTTCCTGTCCTGCTAGGAAAGTGACTAATCAATTACACATGGAGATTCCAGCTTCTGTGGCCAGCAAAGGTTGGGGCGGGGCGGGGGGGGGCACAACCCTTTCTGGCTCTTCATTCCATGGTACTAACGGAAAAGAGGGTTGCCAAGTTTCATATGGGGCACACACACACACCACATCAATGTTCCAACATGCCCCCCCCCAAAAAACACATTTACATGAAGACTTCCCTTTCCTTCTTTTCTTGCTTGCTGTCAGATTTCCTGGCTCCAACCCCCCTTGACAAATGCTTTCACAGGGGGGTGGCTTTGTCCTTCATTAAAAGAAAAGGACCATCAAAAGCATTGATTTGAATCAGTCATTAAGAGCCTTAATTCTGAGCTAGTTCCAGAGGCAACTTTGAAAGGGACTGATGTGCCCTTACTTTCTCCTCTCTCTTTTTTAACATTAACTCTGTCATTCTCTCCTTTTTAATTGTACAATGTCATCAGGTCATAGTTATTGGCTGCTCTCAACCTGACTAATAAGAGTTACAAATTGAAGCTGTAGTTGATTCGCAGCCTCCAGAAAGGTGCAAGGTTGACAAATCACTCTTCACTCTTCTCATTAAATTACACAGCAAGGGCTCTCTCTCTCTCTCTCTCTCTCTCTCTCTCTCTCTCTCTCTCTCTCTCTCTCTGTGTGTGTGTGTGTGTGTGTGTGTGTGTGTGTGTGTGTGTGTGATTGAGAGAGAGAGAGAGAGAGAGAGAGAGAGAGAGAGATCAAATGGGACAGAAAGGATACAGAGAAAGATTTTTGCATTGTTTCACAGGGCACATTACATTTTCTGCATTTATATTCAATATACAGTAGCTGCAGTTCTCCCCTTATAATTAGAAACAGTCCACATCTTGTGTCTGTGGGGGGGTTTGAACCTCTCCAGGGACACCAGTCTTCATTACAGAGGCAGCTCCGCAATTAGGCAAAAGCAAGGTGTGTTCTCAGACACCAAATCTCTGTCTCTGTTTCTTTCTCTCAAACCATAAGCGCACAAACATAGCCTTTTCTCTTAGGTGAAGAATAACATCTTCTTCACTGATCAGGTAGGTTCAACTGGAAGCCAAGGGGAACTTCTACACATTTATGTTGTACTCTTTCTCAAGGAGCAAAAATGTCTCGATGTGGCTTTCCTTTTTTGTCAGCATACAAATCCTGACACAACTTGTTAGGGAAAGGGTTGTAGACAGATTTCGGATTTTTTTTGCCCCATGACAGAAACATTTACTCATTTCATATACTGTAAGTATATTGTAGGTTGAGGTGCATTACATCATGGTAAAACCAGCTGGCAGATATCTTATGATTTGTATTATTGCCTTGAGCAAGGTGTTAGACTCAGTGTCCCCTACTAACTTCACGATTCTGTGATTCTATGAGCTCACGAGTGTGTTGTGTCACTTTAATGAAAGGCACTGTTGTTTTTGCTGGGAACAGACAAACATTTGCTCCTTTGTGTATATCTGGCCAGCCACATGCTATCCAGCTAATGAATGGTCTATATATGAGTACAAGTCACAGAACCCACCTCTACAAATCCTTCACCTCCTGCTCAGTTCCTGATTTTGCTTGCATTCTGTTCCCCTCATTCATCTTGAATTTCATTTTAATCACTTTCAGTAATTTCAGTAGAAAAATAAATCCTCCCTGATGTCTCCTCTGCCCCACCCACCGCTGTTTCCTTTCCTTTTTGCATTCTGAAGACTCCTCCACACTTTGTTTTTTGCAGAATCGGTGCCTTCTTTTCACCAGGGAAAACCTCTGAGTTGAGCAGCTCATGAAGAAGTGCCTTTCCATACTGAAAAGGAGGGTCCAATCAATCTGCAAAAGCAAAGCAGAGAGGAGGGCAATCAAGCACTGCTGGAAAGAAAAGAAAACAGCAGGGGGTGGGATGGAGAAGAACTCAAACTGACCTCGCTGTTTCACTTCCTCCCCAGCAGTGCTTGCTTTTGCAATGGTTGATTGGCACCTTCTTATCAGCATGGAAAGGCACTTCTTAATGGGCTGCTCAAACCCCAAGCCTTTCCTCGCTTAAAAGAAGGCACCAATTCTGAAAAAAATGCAGAGGAGTCTTCAGGACATGGAGAGCAAACATGGGCTGCTGGAAAGGAATGGAAACAGAAAGGTCAATTTGGGTTCTCTTCCACCCCACCCCCACCCCTTGGGAAAATCTTACTTCCAGGTATACAATGCACCTTAATTTTTAGTGTCACGGTTTTAGCGAAAAAATAGTGTTGTATACACAGAAAAATACAGTACTTTCTTCCTCTCCATCTCACATACAGGGGTTAGGCTTGCCTGCCAAGCCTTATTCAGTGAAATGGTCCTGGTACTATCATTTTCATTGGTGAGATTCCACATGCAAAAGATGTCTATGAATATTTCTTGACTTCAAGCAGTTTTGCCTCCAAATGTTGCCCCTCTTGTGTAACAGCACAACAGGATTTTAGCAATTGTGTCATCACTACCAGAAGACCAGAGGCCCCAGCAGGATGAATGGCTATCTGAGAGGTGAGAGATGAATCCTCACCCCCAGTTCCTGGAGCAGCAGAGCCCCCACTTCAGTCCTGGGACTGCAGCAGCATGAAGCTGGCAGTCCTGACCCAGAAAAGGGTGGGCAGGAACATCAAAGGGTTAAATTCTGGGAGGCATTCAGATCAGACCTCTTTCCCGGCTCACTCTCCTTTCCTGCCTGTTGAAAGCACTCACACACTGCAGTCCTACTGGGAAGCTGCTGTTGTAGTTTTGCACCACGTGGTTATTCTCCTTGGCACCAACAGAAAAGATTGTGCTCACTTGCATGTGAGGAAAAAAAAGTTGGCTTCTCCTTCTCATAAATGACAAAGAGGCCTATGAGGATTTACACAGCTAATGACAACATACCGTATATACTTGAGTATAAGCTGACCCAAGTATAAGCTGAGGGCCTAATTTAACCCCCCAAAACTGGGAAAACTTATTGACTTGAGTATAAGCCAAGGGCATTTTTTTCATTATACTCAAGTATATATGGTATACCGGCCGAGCTCTAAAGGGGCTGGGTGTAGTTATTGGCAACCTGTGCTGGGAGTGTGGAGGCAATTAGGGAGTTAATACCATAGAGGAAACTCCCTGATTGCCTCCACAGTCCCTGCACATTTGCCAGTACTACCCCCAGGCCCTTTAGAGCTTCATAACTAAGTCCCTTTACTCCAAAATCTTTCCAGATTTCCGGGGGTTCCCTAAAATCACTTTGGGAAGGTACCCCTGCAACTTTGGAGTCCCAAGGTAAGTAAAGTTTGGTTCCATATTTTAAAAATAATTTTGAGTGCATATTTTAAAAAACATACACTCAAAAATTACTTACTTTGGGGGCACCAAAGTAGCAGGGGTACCTTAAGAAAGCGATTTTAAGGAACCCCCTGAAATTTGGAAACATTTTGGGGTAAGGAGGGCTGAGGTATGATGTTCCAAAGGGGGTGCCCCTAGAAAAAAAACTTTTAATTGGAATTATATGGGAAGTGGCAGCATCCTTATCTTCCACGTGATCAGCTTTAGAATAGAAGTTTTTTCCTAGGAGCACCCCCTTTGGAGCTTCATAACTCAGCCCCCTTATCCCCCAAAATTTCCATATTTCAGGGGGTTCCCTAAAATCACTTTCTTAAGGTACCCCTGCTACTTTGAAGTCCCAAGGTAAGTAAATTATGATTGCATATTTTTAAAAATAATTTTGAGTGCATATATATTTTTTAAAAATACACTAAAAATTACTTACCTTCGGAGCACCAAAGCAGCAGGGATACCTTCAGAAAGTGATTTTAGGGAATCCCCTGAAATTTGGAAACATTTGGGGGTAATGGGGGCTGAATTATGAAGCTCCAAAGAAGGTGCCCCTAAACCTTCTCATTGGAATCATATAGGAAGTGGAGGCACTGTTATCACCCACCCACCCCAGTCAGGACTTGCCCTCCACCACCCTCCTCAAGCCACTCCAAGCACCTCATTTTATCCCTCAAAACTGGGAAACTTATTGACTCAAGTATAAGCCAAGGGTGTTTTTTCCAGCCAAAAATAAGGGCTGAAAAGCTCAGCTTATACTGGAGTATATACGGTATATAAAATCCTTTATGTTTAAAGGCCAGTAACAACATACTATTCCCGGCAAGAGTAAAGCGAGTGCCTTTGGATGCACAACAATAAATGGGCGCATTCCCTTCCCTCAGCTTGAACTATATATTTACTCAGTGGTCTGCTTTCCCACCCCCTTCTCTTCAGACCATTGACTTTATGCTTACATCAGATCCCTGTGCTGGGATTACAGGTGTTCCATATGTTCCTAACACCATGCATTATTTTTAGACACCGTTTCTTCTCAGTGGAATTGATCGACACACTTTCATTCCAAGCACTCTTGCTCCATATGTGGAGCAGAACGCAGGAGGGAATAGATGGGTCAGTGTCAGCTGGAGGCAGCAGACGCTCTCTTGCGTTAATGGCAGGGCTGTCACCAAGCGCCGTGAGAGGATGATTGACTTTTGGGGCTTAGATACATGCAGGCACACTGCACCACCTCTTTTTCTTCCAGCCCTTTCCCCCCAATGGCCCTCTGTTTGGCTTTCCATCTTCATAACAAAGCTCTGGTGGAAAAAAATCTGAGCTGTGCTTTCAAAAAGCTGTTCTGAGGTTGCTAGAAACCAGAAAGCCCCCCGAACACCATTCCATCCAGCCACATGCGTCCCCTGTGTAGGCTTTCACTGCTTCCAGGATTGACTATTTTAATTTGTTCCTGGTGACATTCCAGATTATTTGCTAAACCGGCTACAGATGGTTCCGAACGCTGCAGCTTGCCAGAACTGTTACTCTGATTTGATCTGCAAGATCACATTTCTCCAGTCTCACATTCCCTTGATGCGGCTTTCCTGTTAAGCAGCATATGGCTTGAGACCCCCTTTTAGTAACCTATAAAATTTGCAAAGGACTTGGTTCTCTTTGTCCTCCTGAACTTATTGCCTCTTTAAGAATAACAGTTGAGATTTCTCGGTCATCTGATGTGTGCAGAAGAAGTCCCCTATTCTGCTGGTGCTGAAAGTGGACGAGTCTCATACACTTTGTACACAGTAGCTCTTCGCTACGGGGCCATTTTAGCTGGGAACACCTGTAATTCACTCATGAGCGGCACTGTCATCAGCTTGGGAATACAGTATGTCTGAGAATTCAGAGACCATCAGTCAGAAAAATATTGTTATAAGGCAAATATTTTCAAGTTCAGTTTGCCTCAGAACGAAGCCAAATATCTAATATCAAGGATTTTAGCCCCTATTATTGTTATATGTTGTCAAGTCAGTTCCAACTTCTAGAGATACTATGAGTTAGCTACAGCCGAAAGGTCAACTCATTACTAGACCTGCTCAAGTCTTGAAAACTCAAGGGTGTGACTTTATTTATTCCATCCATCCACCCATCCATCCATCCATCCATCTGTTAGATGTCCTCTTCATTCTACTACTTCTCCTAGAATCATGATCTTTTCCATTGAGTCTTATTTTCTCATAATAAAACCAAAGTACAAGAGACTCACTTCAGTCATTCTTGGCTTCAGTCTCCATTTACTCTTACATTATTTGATACCACCTGCTTGTATAAAAACAACTCAAGGCAGTGTACAAACACACAAAACAAACATAAAGTAACATGTAAACAATAGGCAATAAACAATAAAAATAATATAACAGATACCCATTAAAATAGGCAACATAGATCCAAACTAAACTAAAGGCATCCAGGAAAAGCCCAACAAAGATGACAGACTCAGAAACAATTACCCAAAGGCCTCTTAGTAAAGCCAGGTTTTTAAGGCTTTTCAAAAAGCAGGCAGGGATTGCACCAGGCGGATCTCGCTTGGAATAGAATTCCAAAGCCGCAGGACAGCCACCGAGAAGGCCCGGTTCCGAGTAGAAACCTTATGGGCCACTCTAAGGGAGGCCACCCAAATCACGAGTGCCTGGCAAGCTCTTGTGGAACGGGCATTTGCTGATTTGAGGGAAATGAGCTCCACCAGATAATCAGGATCCCAAGCTGTGAAGGGTTTTGTAAACCAAAACCAATACCTTGAACCTGATTCAGGAGGCAATGGGCAGGCGAGCCAGAATGTGGATGACAGGGGCAAATCTGCTCACCCCAACCACCAACCCGGCCACCACATACTGCGCTAGAGATGGGCAGGAAATGAAAAAAAATTCCTTCCGTTATTTGTTATTTGTTTCGTTATGTAACGAAACGAATAACAAAAATTGTGATGAAATTGGAATGAACTGAACAGAACCATGAAAATTAGGTTCGTTACATTTCGTTTTCGTTAATGGTGATGCGCAATAAAATGAGCTGTATTTAAATGTTAAAAAATGTCCTGAATATCCGTAAAAACCCAGCGATCATTATTTATTCTGCCTGATAATACCTACCAGGGGGTTGGGGTCCTTAAAAAGTGCATTTATGTCTTTTCTCAGATTGCTGTATTTATTTATTTTTCCTTTAAGGGGAGTTAGGGGACATCGACCCAAAATGGCTCCCAGATGCCTAATATTGATTTCTTGGGTATTAAAATGCCCTGGACATCCATAAAAATGCAGCAATAATTATTTGAAATTATTACCTACCAGGGGATTGTGGTCCTTAAAACGTTTGTTTTTGTCTTTCTCCCATTGCAGTGTATTTTTACTTTTCCCATTAAGGATGACACAAAATGGATTCCAGTCACAAGATGGATGCAAGCCATTTGATGGGATCATGTAAATTCTTGGACAATTTCAACCAATAGCATGCCCAGGTTGCAGACTGGGTAGGTGTGGCAGCCACAGAGGGCATAAAAAGCTTTGGCAGCCCCCATCCTCCTTCCAGTCTGCGGTGGGAGTTAGGGTGGGATTGCTGTCTCTGCGACTAATTACTTTAGGCCAGCCAGGCAGGTGTGTGTCTCTCTGTTCCTGCTGGCTGCAGCCTGGCTCTTAGGGGAGAGAAAGAAGAGATTTCTCTTGCAGCCTCCCTGTGTGCGTGCATACCACTCAGTGAGTACCCTCCCCTGCCCTGCAGTTCAGTCACTCTGCGGCTGCCTTACGCCCTGGGCAACGCCCGCCGCTGCCTTTGCAGCCTCCCTGCGTACCTAGTCTATACTGTGTCTCTGCCAGCATCATTTTTTAGTGTTTTCCCTCTGGTCTGGGGCGTTGGGGAATGTCCGCACGTGGAAATGCTTTAAAAATCCTGCAAAAAGTGGGCAAAAATGAAAAATGAAAAAACGGAATGACATTTTTTCAAAAAATTCACAAAAAACAAAAAACTGAAATGTCATTTTTTCCGATTTGTGCCCATCTCTATTCTGCGCGCACTTCAATCTCCAAACTAAGCCATGGGAAGCCCCACTTAGAGTGTGTTGCAGTAGTTGGTCCTTGAGATCACCAGTGCATGCACAACCACCCTCAAGGAGTCCTCATATAGAAACAGGCAAATCTGGGAGATGATGAAGCTGGTAAAAGGCAGATTGGGAAATGACCGCCACCTGGGACTCCATGGAGAGAGGGTCAGATCCAATACCACACCAAGACTTCTCACTCTCTCAGCGAGCTGGAGGGAAATTCTTCCAAAACTGGGGAGAGGGCCACAGAAAGTGTCAGAGGAACCCCTGAAGACAGTTTCTCGGGGTTCAACCTGAGCCTATTAGACCTGCTCCAGTCCAGGACTGCAGCCAGGCAATGCTCCAGGGTCCAAAGAGCCTCCACTGCAGAGGTGGAAAAAGAGAGAGAGAGCTGCATGTCATCAGCGTGCTGATGACAGTTAACCCCAAATCTCCAGATGACCTCACCCAACGTCCAGCGGCTTCACATAGATGTTAAATAGCATGGGGGAGGTCACCGAGCCTTGGGGCACCCCACAATTGAGTATCCAAGGGACCGACAACTCCTTCTCCAGATTTACACACTGGACACAGCCCCCAAGGAAGGAATGGAGCCAACACAAAGCCAAACCACCAATTCTCACCCCTGAGAGCATGACCAGGAGGATACTGTGATCGATGGTATCAAAAGCTGTTGAGAGGTCGAGGAGGACCAAGAGGGAAGAGCAACCCCTGTTGGCCTCCCTCAAAAGGTCATCATGCAGCACAACCAGGGCTGTCTCAGTCCAATGGCATGGCCTGAATCCAGACTGGAAAGTATTCAGGACATTATCCTCCTTCAGGAACATCTGGAGACGTTCGGCAGTGACCCACTCAACCACCTTCCCCCCAAAAAGGAACAATGGCTATTGGATGATGGCCAAATCACCTGAAGCCAAGCTGGATTCCTTAAGAATAGGCTTCACAACCATCTCTTTCAAATGGGAGGGGAACATCTCCTCCCTGATGGAGGTGTTAATAATAGATTAATCCCATTCCAGCATGCCCCCCAGATCTATATGATGTGTTCTGTATAAAGACGAAAATGACAGGGAAGTAATACATATATTTTCCAGTACTTTGTCAATTAGAAACCACTTCCCCTCTGTTTTCTGTTCTAAAAATAGCCTCTTGTTTATGTGTCATATCTATTTTCTTACATAGATCCATAGCTTTTCATGATCCATAGATTCAAATATTTTACTGCAATCTATAAAGGACAAACTAATTTTCTTCTGAAATTATTCAGTAGCCATTGTGTCTCTAATATTTGTTGTAAAATCATGAAATGAGCCTCACTCCTTGTTCAATACAAATTACTATAAGTCATATAGTCACAGTAATAGCTTTTTGTCGGAATTGTAAAATATATCAAACCGCTGCTTGTTTCCCATATTTCTTGCCATAATCATTTTTAAGGTATTTGGATAGATTCCATCTTTGTAGCTATAACAGCTCAGTTGATAATCTATCTAGTATGCTGTTCCTATATTTTCTTTATTTATTCTGTTCAAATAGAATCATTAATTCATGGAATCATAAAATAGAACAGAAGGAAAAGAAAAGGAAATAATATATTTCCTTTTTTGATAATCAAGTACCCAAGTTCAAATTACCTTTGACTGCTCAGATTTTATGTAAGGCAACTTGTATTTTATTTTTTATTTCAATAATAATAATAATAATAATAATAATAATAATAATAATAATAATAATAATAATAATAATAATAATAATAATAATAAATGATGATGTGCCAGTCAGTGAAAACTTGCAGCTAGGATTCTGACTGTATTTATACCACCTGTTGCTTCTCAAATGTCATTAACAATTAAAAGAACATTATTAGTAATCTATTGAGTGCTCTCGTATCTCTTTGTGAGAACAATAGTCTTTTTGAATTCTGCCCAGATATTTCTGATTTTATTCCATATCTTTGGTTCTACACAGCCAACTGAGGTTAGTAGCGCTCATATTCCAGTCCTCATTGGACTTTTCTTTTTCCATCTCTGCGTATCAGCAACTAGACTTCCTCTAACTTTACTGCAATTGCTTCATGGATAATAGCAGTATTTGTACTCATACTCTGCTCTTCCGAGGGTTGACTGAATGCCTTCAACCTGGTAGTCTCATCTTCCAGCTCAATCTCTTGGTTTATTTTGGGTTATTCCATACAAGGTTTTACAGTCAAGATATTTAGAAGTGCTTTTCTTACTTTTCTCTGCACAGTACTAACAAAAGTTAGGTTGGGTGTCACTTTTGTTGTCTATGGAAGATCCTTCCTCCATATCACCTTCCTCTGCTACTGCTTCCTTATAGATATATGCTGAAGCATTTATCTGTCCCCATCAATGCTGTAATGATCAATTCTCTTCTGCTGATGTGATTACTATTTCTTGAAGAAGATGGATGAATCTTAGTTTGATGCCTCAGCTTTGACCATTCTGTCTTGGCTGACACTGCTGGGAATCCAGAACTGTAATAATCAGACTACATCCATCACATCAAAGTTTTCAAATAGCCATTTTGGTGTTTTCTCAGAATGCTAGAAATGTATTCTTTGATGTGATGATGCATGTAAATTATGATACTCTTTTGTGCAGTGGTTAAAGGTAGATGCACATGCTCCTAATCATTTGCAAAATCCCATGTACTGAAACGTATGGGATGGAAACGGGCATATAACTGTAATTTGGTAGGGTGGTATGGTGCTGAGTTGCATATATGATCTAATTATCTGGGATCAAGCTGAGATGTTTTGTGGACTTCATCTATATTGTGCCTTTCAGGTGTTTCTTGCTTTAGGTATTGAAACTCGCAAGGTTTTTTGAGATTTGTTCCCATTTAATATTCTAAAGATTTATCCTCAGAATTTGCCTAGATCTCAAACCTGCACCCCATCTCTTCTAATGATGCGGAAATGTTTCCAGGGAAGCCTTACAACTTGCCGACATGACAGAAATCCAAATGTAAACCTGCATTCTCTGCAGTTTCCTCGAAATTGTCTAGCATATCCCCTAAAGAAAAATGCTAATTGGGCTGAGTAAATTGTGAAACCAAACATCATAACTGCAAATGTCTTAAGCATTAACTATGCTGGTAATGGTTAGGTCATATGCACAATAACAAGTCCACCATCTGGAAAATTTCTCTTCAAGTCACTCAAAGCCCATAAACTCAGCAGCAGAAAAAACACTCATAGGACAGGTAAGGGCTCTATGACAGAATCATCTGTCCATAATGGATAGGTTTATATAACCAGGGAGCACACAGACAGTCCTACTCATAATTGGGAGTAGACCTGGAGGGGGTGGGTGGGTGGGATGGCCACAAGCCAAAAGAAAGCAACAAAAAGTACTTACTTAATTTCCACGAAATATCCAAGGAATGCTTGTGCCCCCAATCCCATGACAAAAGGTTTGAATTGGAAGAGGATGGGGATAATGTTTGCTTGGATCCCACTGGGATTAAAACGTGGAGAGCATGAAGATATGCTGGCGCACAATAGCTTTCATCCTTGGGGTTGCCAGCTGTCTCCGATTGCCCTGGAGAACTCAGCCACAGCATATGTGTTTAAAGACATTTTTCAATGCTGTCCTAGCTCGTCGGCACTTAGCATTTCATACATCATTTCCGTAGCAGAAGGTCCAGGTTTTAAAACCCTGGGACTGAAAACCACATTTTTTGGTTCTTGCTGCTCTCCCTGGTTTAGTTTTATTTTGTTGCTTTGCAAAAAGAAGGAAATATTTTTGAAATTACACTGACATGATTTCCTCCAAGGATATCAGGACACGATGTGCCATAATTGGACAGCATCCTCAGCACTATTTTATCCTGAGTACAACCTGATGAGGTTAGGATGAGCTGAGAAATAATGATTTACCCAAGCTTCTCAGTAAATGTTTTGGCTGACTGGGGAGTTGAAATGCTCCTGCCTCTTGGAGATAAGACATCTGCACTTTCCAACTATTTCCAACATCTGCACTAACCTACTATTTTGGCAATCATAAAACATTTTTTTGCAAATATTTCATTTTTTTTAAAAAGAAAAATTGGTTGGTTTTATAACCATGTTATAAATGCCTGATAAACCCTTCCGTCATTAAAATATTGCATGCTAGAAATGGAGAGAGATTCCTGTCTTCAGTATCTTATGTAAATCAGCCCATCAAAACCCATGGCGCTCTTTTTAAAACTCAGAGTTGGAAGGATGCCAGAGCAGCACCCAATGTACCCATCATGTTGAAAATGCCAAGTGCACCTCATCAAGGAGAGCAATCTGTTGTTTTAAATGTATTTGTACTGAGTTACGAAATTCTTACTGGGATTTTATCATCATGTGAATTCAATATTGCCATGTTTCATATTTTTATTTCGGCAACACTAATGAAGGAAATATGAAGCAATCTGATTTTCTCCTAGGGGGATCCCCTTTAGAGTTTAATAACTTAGCCCCTGAACCCCAAACCTCTCCAAATACTGGGGGCTTACAGGGAAGAGTCCAAAGAAGCTATGCTGTGATTTCTATGCTGCTACATGTCTGAGGCCTCTATTTTCAAGTACATAAAAATATGTACTCGAAAATAGTGATTGCAGGCATGTATCAGTACCAAAATTGCAGGGTAGTTTCTTTGGACTCTTTCCTGTTAGCCCCCAAACGTTATTCAACTGCAAAGATGGTCCCCTGACTAATTGCAAAACTGCTATATAGCATGTGGTGGCAATATAGGGGATAAGCAAGAGGAAGTAATAAATTGACCTATTGCCAGCACAGTGTGTGCACAGAGCCGGCACTTCCATTAAGGCGAACTAGGCAGTTGCCTAGGGCGCCAAAATGGAGAGAGGGCACTGAACAGCTTGCTGCCCCCCACCCTGCCCCCACCACTGGCCCCCACCGTCCATCCCCCCACCGCCCGCCAGCCACCCATCTATCGCTGCCCGCCGCCCCTGCCCGCTGCCCCCATGCCCATTGCAGCCCCCGTGCCTGTTGCCACCTGCCCGCCACCACGCCACTGCCCCCTGCCCCCTGCCCCACCCCCTGCCACCCCGCCCCACCTGCCCCCGCCCCCTGCCACCCCCCGTTATCCCCTCTGCCGCCCGCCACCCCTGCTTCGCCCCCTGTTTCATATTTCATTTGGTGCCCATCTTTAAGTATGACTTCTATATATGGTTCTATTAAAAAACCAGTGACTCTCATCCACTCATCACTCTGTTTTATTATTATTATTATTATTATTATTATTATTATTATTATTATTATTATTATTATTATTATTATTATTATTATTATTATTATTAATTATACCGCATCATCTAGCAACAAGGCCACTCTGGGCAGTTTACAAGGCTGCATCATGACAAAACAGAGGAATATACAATATAAAAATAAGCAAACTCAATGCTAGGTATCATTAGGAAGGGTACAGAAAACAATTCAGCAAGTGTCATTTTACCTCTTTATAAATTGATGATGAGGCCCCATCTGGTGTACTGTGTACAGTTCTGGTCACCATACTCCAGAAGGATATTATAGAAATGGAAAAAGTGCAGAGGAGGGCAACCAGAATGATTAGGGGACTGGAATGCCTTCCTTACCATGTGAGGCTGCAAAGACTAGGCCTCTAGTCTTCACTATTGAACGACTGTGTCTAAGAGGTGACCTGATTGAAGTTTATAAAAATCATACACAGTGTGGACAAAATAGATAAGGAAAACCTGTTTTCTCTATCGCACAACAATAGAACTAGGGGGGCACTGCATGAAACTTTTGGGTGCTGGATCTCAAACAAATAAGAGAAAGTACTTTTTCACCCAGACGATCACTGATCTATGGAACTCCCTGCCACATTAAGTGGTGACAGCTGTCAGCCTTGACAGCTTTAGATAAGTTCATGGAGAACAAAGTTATCAATGGCTATCATTATGGATGCCTAAGGACAACCTCCAGGTTGGAGAGATAGGTAGGATAATTCTCAATGCCATTTGCAGGGAATCATAAGCAGGTGAAGAAATACCCTGAAGCAAATGGTGAGCCATGGTGTGAGACAGAATGTTGGACTGGATGGGCTGTGGCCTGTTCCAGCAAGGCTGATCTTATGTTCTTATGTTCCTATCATATATATCAAGTGGAGTGGAGAAACATGTTGGACTACAAATCCCATCATCCCTTACAATTTGCAGTGCGATCCGGTGTTAATGGAAGTTGCTATCCATCAACAGCTGGAAGAGCACATTTTCTCCACTCATGGTAGCACTAGACCAAAGTATTCTAAGTAGACTTTGAAGGCAGTGTTCTGTCAGCTACTGGCCCAGTCTCTGTGTACGTTTGCATGCCTTCGTATACATACACAACCTTTTCTGTTTCCAGACAAAACCACTGTGAGCCAAGAATCTGCAAAATGAATAATGCTTGGACATAAGATATTAGGAACTGATTAGACATGGGCACGACCAGAAAAAATGATGTTTTGAGTTTTCATTTGTCGGAATGGGTCCATTTCGGGTCGTTTCCGTTTGTCGCAAAATTTTTCAAAAATTTGTCATTTCGTTTGTCATTTGTCGTTTCCACCGCAATTTAGCGCGATTTGACTTCCCAGAGCATAGGGGCGTCCAGCAATCAGGGCCGGCGCTAGGTGTTTTTGCGGCCTAGGCGGCGGGCGGGGTGGCGGGCAGGGGGAGGTGCGGGTGGGCGGCGGTGGCGGGGGGCCATGGGTGGACGGCAGCCACGGGCGGGCGAGTGCGTGGGTGGCAGCGCGGGCCGTAGGCGGGTGGTGGCGCAGGCGGACAGGTGAGTGGGCAGTTAGGATATCACTTAGGATAGAGGTTCTGTTCTTGGCTTGCACCCCAAATATGTGTGTGTGCAAGCAAATTGAAGTTGGGAAAATAGAAAATAAATGGTAGTATATATTTAAAATAAATCCACACCTCCCACTCCCAGTCGAACCTCCCCCTTTATCCAATATCAGAAAAAAATCCTCACAAACTGCCAGAGAAGAAATAAAGAATAAACTGCTATTCCCTTCAGCAGACCAAGCTGCAGGGAATCAAAGAAATTATTTTCTAAATTCAATTCCCTCCCTGCCTGCCTAACTTAAATCCTAAAGCCTCCAGCCTCCCACCTCAATCTCGATTGGATCACACCAGCACCAGCAACCAGACCTCCTCCCTCAACCACATCCATACACCCAACTGCGATTTCTGGAAGGTGCCTCGGCTTTTTATGCCCTCCGAGACATCCAGAAGTGTCAGTCAAAAACCTGGCGATGCCATTGGTGGAATGGTTCAAACAATTTGCATGGTCCCATCCCATGCCCAGCCCAAATGGGCAGGTCTAAAAAAATTAAAAATAAAATAAAATAAAATAAAATAAAATAAATATGATGTTTTATTGCTATAAAAAACCCACTGCTGCTACTATTAAAATTCAGGCATTTAAAATAAATAAATTTCACATGTTTCTGTGGTGATTTGGTGTGTTTTTTGACCACGATTCAAAAGAAAAATTGTGGTTGCCATTTTGGATCCCCCCACCGCATGGCATGGTGAGACAATGAGGATGACCCCCCCCAGCCTGGTGCAAGCAGCCCAGGACAGGAGAAGAGGGGGGAAAGGCCGGGGACCCCCCAGAAACCACCCCTCTGGTAGGTGGCAAAGCCTCAGGCAGGCATATTTTTGCCTGCTTTTTTGGCCGGGAGTCGGGTTTTTTTTAAAAAAAAACTTTAAAAAACTTTTTCTGTGCTTCGCATTGCGCGATCGCCGCGATGCCACAAACGGAAACGAAAAACCCGACCAAATTTTTCTTTTTTCGGTTCGAGTTCGAGTTCTGACGGCTTAATTATCGTTACCGTTTCTGTTGCGTAAAGGAAACGATAACCGAAAATGGAAACGACAATTTCACCGAGTCGTGCCCATGTCTAGAACTGATAGTTCAGTTAATTTTGTTCAGAGCAATTAACCAAAAAACAAAGCAGATCTATTTTCAACTTGCGGATGAGACAACAGCCCTTCTCTAATCAGAGCATGCACCCAAGGTGCTTAAATTAATTCCTCTTCAGAAGTCAAGGCCTGTTTGCTCTAACCAGGTAGGCTCAAATAGAGGCAGATCTTAGAAAAGTTACTTTTTCAGACTACAGTTTGCAGAATCTCCCATTTGGAAGTGGCCATGCAAACTGGCAGGGGTTTCAGATATTATTGTCCACAAAGGTAGCTTTCCCAAGCTCTGGAAAACACTACAGTGGTACCTTGTATAAAGGAATTAATTCGTTCCAAATGAAATTATGTGAAGCAAATTTTCCTTTATACAAATTTCCCATAGGAATGGTTTGAGTGGAGTAATCCCATTTTTATGTTTTACGGATTCTCCCCATAGGTGATTATGTTAAGCAAATTTCCCCTATCTCCGGATTTTTTATGTTGTACAGATTTTATGTTATACAAACTGTTATACAAGGTTCCACTGTATATTGATCTTAAATATAGCTTGGGAAGATGATGAAATGCTTTCTCCCCCCCCCCCCGGTCACCACGCCTTTGCTTCGCCCTTTATGGAGAGTTTCAGTGGAATGATCCGGCACCATGAATTGACACACAAATCCACCCTGACATTTTCTCTGCTTTGTGCAGTGAACAAGCACCCTGTTCCCTCCTGGGAAGAGTGAAGCAAACACCTGATGGCCTCCAGGGAAATTCATCTGTGGGTGTCGGCCAGCTGCTGCTGCTGCTGCCCATCAGCAAGTCCAGGTGTGGTGTAGTCAGCTGAGAGGTGACTACAGCTGCAGATGTAGTCGCAGCAGGGGATGCAGGCGAGCAGGAAGCGGAGAAAAAGCCACGCTTGGCTTCTTCCGCTTTCTTTCTTTCTTTATTTATTAATGCTTGGCCTGGCTTTGGTTTGGTCTATCCTCATTTGGAACACCTGGCCTTATGAGGGGATGCAGATGTTTGCTTGGTTGCCCAGGAACCAGCACTGCATTCTCTTTTTATAACATGCCTCACAACCTTGGGGAATTTTTAAAGCCCTTGTTTAACAGAGTCTTGATTTCCCTCTCTTGGTTTCTCAGCTCACAGCCTGACAGATTTAGTGGCGGGAGTAAATAGAAATGAAAATCTTAATTTGCAGACTCCCTCTGAGTCAAAGTTAATTGGCAAGAACTTGGTCTGTGGTTTTGCAATGTGCTCTATCACAGTTTCAGTTTTTCTGTGGGGACCTTTTTCTCTCTTCCTCCCCCACCCCAACCCGCCCTACAGTTATCTTTCCATTTGGCTTTTTTTTTTTTTAAAACCCACATTAAATTATGAGGCAATGACTTTTAATGGGCGCAGTATTTTAGTTCCATTGCAATAATCATGTAGGGGGGAAAAGCTGAACCGCACACTTCTCCCAGTTCAGCAGAGGAGATTGTCCTTTACTGAGGAGATATAAGGTCTTTCTTTAAAATGTTAATAAAATGAGCATTAGGAGAAAGATTATGCTTCTCCGCATGCTAGTCACACATAATGAAATAAAGGCTAACATGTCTTTGTACAAATTCTTTACCTTTAAAAGGCAAAAAGAGGTATCGCTGAAGTGTGAAGTATAGAAATCACTAGAGCACTGAGTTAGTTACCTTATGCACTACAGCTTCGGAAATTTCCTGGCCAGCTTAGCCAAACGCCTGGAGAATTCTGGGCTAATAATAATAATAATAATAAATGTTCAGAGCTCTGCTAATTCTACCAAAAACCGAAATAAGAAACAAGTCTGAGAATGTATCCCGTAGTTGGAGCTGGTACAGGCTGAATGAGCTAACGACATTTTTGATTCTAAAGCCTTGCTCCTGAAGCAGGCCATACATGCTGAGCATTCTAAAATCAGAATAAAGATCTGTGAGTTAGTGTGGAGATGGTACTTAACTCCATTTAAACTTAATCAAATAGATAATTTTTCTAAGGTGTGCTGGAGAGGGTGCCAGAGGATAGACACTTGTTTTCACACATGGTGGGAATGTGAATGCAAATATAAATTTTGGCAATTTGTTACGTAAGAACTGAAATAAACAACTAAAATTTAGCTGCATGCCTCAAAATAGCACTTAAGTGTTCAAAGAATATCTCCAGGTAAAGCACACAAAAACCAAAAACTTTAGTTTCTGGGGAAAGAAGAAAGACTTACAGATGGCAGCTGAATAGGAAACTGCTTGAACAAACTCATATAAATACATTGAGGCAACATTCAAAATTTCAGGAATGTGGTCAGGCCACTCGGAATCCGCAGTTCTGTCCGCAGAGGCAACTCCCAAGGCTATTCATTGTTTCTCTTCTGGATCAGGCATTAAAAAAGTGGCACCACTAATACTATTGGAGCCTCATGGTGCAGTGGTCAAGAACCTTGTAGTGTGGTGGTTAAACTGAAGTACTGTGCTCACAACCTGGGGTTCAATTCCAGGTAGTCGGCTTCAGATTCACTCAGCCTTCCATCCTTCCAAGATTGGTAAAATGAGAACGCAATTTGCTGGGGTGGGGACAATATGTAGTGTGCATAATTACTTGTAAACCACCCACAGAGTGCTTTACATAAGAATATAAGAACAGCCTTGCCAGAACAGGCTACAGCCCATCCAGTCCAGCATTCTGTCTCACATAGCGACTCACCATTTGCTTCAGGGTATTCCCAAGCCGATGTCTTCAACTGCTTATGATTCCCTGCAAATGGCATTTATTATTATTTATTTATTATTATATTTATATCCCGCTTATCTTCAGTTCTGAACTCTAAGCGGCTTACAACAATGGAGTACAAGTATTACAAACAAAATGCAGTATGCAATTAAGACAGATAATACAACAATACATATAAAGAAAAGCCTAGAGGCACCTCAAACGGATCATTAAAACCTAACAGTAATGGTAATACACGATACGATGGCGGGGAAAAAAAATTAATAACAGTCGCCAAAGGCCTCCCGGAATAGATGAGTTTTTAAAGCCTTCCGGAAGGCCAGCAGGGACTCTGCAGAGCGCACTTCAGAGGGGATGGAGTTCCAGAGGCTAGGGGCCACCACCGAGAAAGCCCGATTACGAGTACTCGTTTTTCTGGCCTCTCGAGGGGTGGCGACCCGAAGCAAGTGCGCTCGCACCTTCCGAACGGGCCGGGCCGAGGTGGATCGCTGAGCGATACGCTCTGCCAGGTAGTCCGGTCCCAAGCCATGGAGGGTTTTATAAACTAAAACCAGGACCTTGAATCTAATCCGGGCCGCAACGGGCAACCAGTGCAGGCGGGCCAGGACTGGTGTGATGTGCTCATGACGACGCACCCCCCCCCCACCAGCCTGGCCGCCGCATTCTGGACCCGCTGCAAGCGCCGGAAAAGATTCAAGGGCAACCCCATGTAGAGAGCGTTACAGTAGTCCAGCCTCGAGATCACCAGCGCTTGGACCACTGTTCTCAGAGAGTTCGCGTCCAGGTACGGGCGGATCTGGGCGATCCGACGGAGATGGTAATAGGCGGACCTGGTCACCGACGCCACCTGGGACTCCAAGGTAAGCGCCGGGTCCAGGAGCACACCCAGATTCCGCGCCCTTTCCGCGAACTGGAGGGGGATCCCCCCCCCCAGACGAGGAAAAGGACCACCGAACCCAGACGGCGAGCTCCCAAAGAACATAACCTCCATCTTCTCGGGGTTGAGCTTAAGCCTGTTCGCCCCGGTCCAAGCCAGGACGGCCTCCAGGCACCCGTCGAGAACTTCCACAGCTTCCACAGCAGAGGTGTTAAAGGAGAGATAGAGCTGCGTGTCATCAGTGTACTGATGACAGCAAACTCCAAAACTCCTGATGACCCCCGCCAACGGCCTTACATAGATGTTAAACAGCATGGGGGACAGAGACGACCCCTGTGGAACCCCACGAGGGAGAATCCAAGGGGCCGATAACTCCCCCCCATGCTGAACATACTGGGGCCGGCCCTCTAGGAAGGAACGGAGCCAACTGCAAGCAGTGCCTCCAATTCCCACCTCAGAGAGCCGGTCCAGTAGGATACCGTGGTCGACGGTATCAAAGGCCGCTGACAGATCCAGGAGGACCAACAGGGTAGAACAACCCCTGTCGGCCGCCCGGAGAAGGTCATCTTGCAGGGCGACCAAAGCTGTTTCGGTACCCCGACGGGGCCTGAACCCGGACTGGCAAGGATCGAGGCACTGCCGATCCTCCAGGTATGACTGCAGCCGGACCGCCGCCACCCTCTCGATCACCTTGCCCATAAACGGGACATTGGCGATGGGACGATAGTTTGTTAAATCATCCACCGCCAGGCCAGGTTTTTTCAGAATGGGCTTCACCACCGTCTCCTTCAGACGAGAGGGAAAAACCCCCTCGCTGAAGGAGGCAGTGGCAATGGCTGAAGCCCATTCGGCCATGGTCCCTCTGGCAGCTCTAATTAGCCAGGCAGGGCAAGGGTCGAAAGGAGTGGAGGCAGGCCGGCAATGCGCCATAGCCTTGGAGGCCTCGACAGCGGAAACAGGCCCAAGCGCATCCAACCGAGGCGACGAAGGCGGACCAGCGACTGGGGATGGCGGGGCAGGGCCACTGCAACCGGGGTCAAAGCCGGCACGGATGGCCTCTATTTTGGTTCGAAAAAAGGCTGCAAACTGCTCACTACTGAACTCAGTAGGAGGCGGCCTAGCCAGACTAGGATTGTTGAGGTCTCGAACCACCCAGAAGAGCTCCGCCTGGCGGTTCAAGGCCTCAGCAATTCTCAGGGAGTTAAAAGATGTTCAGGCCTCCCTGATTGCGTTGGTATAGCGACTAGTCTGGGCATCAACAGCAGCCTTACTTAATGCCGTCCGGGTTTTTCTCCAGCTGCGCTCTAGCCTTCTTCTAACCTGCTTCATTGCCCTAAGCTCCCCCGTGAACCATGGGGAGGGCCGGGCTCGGCAACGGAGAAGGCGCTTGGGGGCGATCCGGTCGATGGTGTTGGCAGCTGTTTCATGCCAATGATTAGCCATTGCCTCAGCCGGAGCGCCAGTCATACCACCAGGAAGGCCCCCGAAGAGCTCGCTGAACCGCTGAGGGTCCATAAGCCTGCGGGGGCGGGCCAGAAGTGAAGGCCGAAGGTCCCCGCGGGGAGGGGCCGGGATCGCCAGGGAGAATGAGAGCAGGTGATGGTCTGTCCATGACACAGGGAGGGGAACCATGTCCCCCACCTCCAGACACGAGTCCCCCAACATGGAGGAAAAAACCAGATCCAGGGTGTGACCGGACCTGTGGGTGGGGCATAGAACATGCTGGGACAGACCCATGGACGCTATGGATTCCATGAACTTCAGAGCCACTCCAGAGAGTCCATCGCCCGCATGCACGTTGAAGTCACCCACGACCAAAAGCCGTGGGGACCTCAGCAGTGCAGCTGCAATGAACTCTGTGAGCTCTGGAAGGGATTGTGCAGGGTTGCGGGGAGCTCGGTAACCCAGCACAATGCCAAATCTGTCCCGCTGTCCCACCAACAGGTGAAGTACCTCTAACCCCTGGCTAACCAATGTCGAGGCCCTGCTTACTAGAAAAGAGTCCCTGAAAACAATAGCAGCCCCTCCCCCCCTTTGACCCCCCAACCTTCCCACTCCCTCAACCTGATAGCCGGGCGGGCATAGGAGGGAGAGGGAAGCCCCCCCTCCGAGCCCACCCAGGTCTCAGTGATAAATGCCAGGTCGGGCTTCTCCTCCACGATGGTATCATAGATAATAGGGATTTTATTATGCACCGACCTGGCATTCATCAGGATACAGGGAAGGTTGGGGGCGCTGGTGGTAGGACTCCCGGGCACGTGGCAGAGAGCCAAGGGGTCAGAACGAGGGACAGGCACAAGTTGCCTGACCCGTGTTCTTCTAGTCTGACAAACCCAACGGCTACAAGCGTAACGCCCACGACCCGACACCGTTGGAATATGAGCCCCTGCTAACATGGCGCGGGGAAAGAAAAAAAAAACAAAAAAAACACCCTACTACTGCTTACAAAACAAACAAAGAAATGCAGTACTAGACTTCAACTAAGGGAAATAAAAATAATCAACACTATACAATAGCAATAAACAAATAGGGGCAAGAACACAAACTATTGCAATTAACTAGAAAGAAGAAAAAAATATGCAGAGCACTACAATCAATGAAAATTAACAACAAAATACAAACTAATGACAAGGAGTCACTAGGCTACACACACACAACAAGCAATAGTAGAATAAAAATAATAATACTAATACTAATAATAATAATAATAATAATAATAATAATAATACAATAAGATAAAATAACAACCAAAACAAATAAGCTAAAATCAAATTAAAATAACACCAATATGGGTCCACCGTCAGGGCAGATTGAGCACACCTGGGGAGGGAGAGAGGGAGGGGGAAGGAGGGAGCCAAGGCCAAGTGGAAGTAGGGACAGAAAGAAAAAAAATTATCAGGAAGGCCAGGGAGATAAGGCTACAGGCATGGGGGAAGCCGCGGGGGGAGGGAAAGAAGCAATGGGCCAAGATGTCCAACAGCCCCCCTGACCCCTACGAGCCCACCCGCGGTCCAAATCCACCCAAACCCGTCACCCAGCGCTTCTTCTTCGACCTTGAATTGCCGCCGCTCTCCCTGGTGCCGGGAGACAGATCGAAAGTAGCCCCCGGCCCGACAAGGCAACCAGCCAGCGATAGTTGGGTCCAATAGGGCGACCCAGCAGAAGAATGACAGTTCCGCGGAGCGCACGTGTGGCCGAACTCGCCACCCGAGTCTCCGGAAGGTACAAAGGTGAAGCATATTGTTCTCACCGACGGCCGAGAGTACCGTCCGAGCTTCCAGTGGGGAGACAGAAGGAGGGAAGATGTCCCCTACTGCGGCCGGTCTGCCGCCCGGACTACGGCTCCCACAGAGGTCTCCAACAGGCAGGGGGCTGAGGTGGTTAAGAGCCCATCTCTGGTGGCCGAAAGCCACCCGAGTTCCCAACCCGGTTAGGGGCTCACGGAGGCGCAAGCACCGGCGGCCGACCCGTCGCCCGAGGACCTCGAGAACCTCATCCGGCACCCCAAACGATAGTCCTAGACAAGGGGCGAAGGTGGAAAACGTCCCCACAGGTTGAAGAGCCGCACACCGCAGATGGAAATGGCTGCGAGCGACCCCAGCCACAGCAACACAGATCAACCTCCGCTTCTCCCCGCAGGGAAAACCCTCGATGACAGCCACCGCCTCATTCTGCAAGCCTTCCAGGCCGTTGCAGACGGGCCGATCACTTAATCTGGGGACCCCACGGGGGAGCACGAGGGGAGAGAGCAGGGCTGGATGATTCGGGGGGGCGAGAGAAGTCCCAGAAGCCGGGGAAAAAAACGGGCATGATATAGCTTGCGTCCTCCGCTTGATATCCGGGAAAAAGCGAGCCCGATAGATGGAAAACAGGCTCTGCTGGCCCAGCGAAGTCTGGCCAATTCCCGCGGGAGGGCTCTGCTAACTTGGCATAGTCCGGCCGTCTCCCGGAAGCTTGTGGCCGGCAAGCGGCTCCAGTGCTGGTTCAGCAACTGGCATGATATCCGGGAGAAAGCGAGCCCGATAGATGGAGAACGGGCTCTGCTGGCCCGGCGAAGTCCGGCCAGCTCCCACGGGAGGACTCCGCTGACTCGGCATGGTCCGGCCGTCTCCCGGAAGCTTGTGGCCGGCAAGCGGCTCCAGTGCTGGTTTGGCAACTGGCATGATATCCGGGAGAAAGCGAGCCCGATAGATGGAAAACGGGCTCTGCTGGCCCGGCGAAGTCCGGCCAGCTCCCGCGGGAGGACTCCGCTGACTCGGCATGGTCCGGCCGTCTCCCGGAAGCTTGTGGCCAGCAAGCGGCTCCAGTGCTAGTTCGGCAGCTGGCATGGCATACGAAGCGCGGCGTGCGGCAAGAAGCTCATCAAGGGGGGCTCAAACCTCCGGATAAGGATAGAAAAGGTAAATCCTCCGCTCCCCAGCTGGCCCTGGCGAACCCAAGGCATTAAAAAAAGAAAAGAACTAATTCACACGGCAGCAAAAAGAAAAATGACAGGAGAAAACCCAAGGCGCTGAGGTGCCGAAACGCCAGAGGGCTGCTGCCGTCCGCCATCTTTTCCATCTTGAGAGATATCCTGCCTATCTCTCCAACCCAGAGGTTGTCTTCCTTAGGCATCCATAATGATAGCTAGCCATTGATACCTTGTTCTCCATGAACTTGTCTAATACTTTCTTAAAACTGTCAAGGCTGACAGCTGTCACCAATTCATCTGGCAGGGAATTCTATAGACCAGTGATCCTCTGGGTGAAAAAGTAGTCTCTTATTTGTTTGAGATCTAGCACCCAAAAGTTTTCATGGAGTGCCCCCTAGTTCTAGCGTTGTGCGATAGGGAAAATAGCCTTTCCTTATCTACTTTGTCCACACAGTGTATGTTTAAATGTTATGTTATGGGGCTTTAAGTGTTATGGGGATGTATATAAGCAGCATGCTTTGCTTTTGCTATCCTATATAGACAAACTCTTTCCCCAGATGGTATATCGAGCTCCAGTATAGGCTTTTTCAAATCTTACAAAACCAGAATCTGTCCAACACAATTTTTACCCATGAGACGCTAAATACTATTTATAAGATCATGTTAATCTCTGCTCTTGCATACAGCCTGTCCAGCTACAAAGCAATAAAGTATTCCACAATAGCACTTGCATCAGTATTGAAAAAGGAGATAGGTAAATGTAGGCTCATCAATAACTCTTTTCTAAACTTAACAGCAGCTATACTGTTTACTGTTAGCAACTGGAAATCAGCTCACAATATATCCTATACTGGTTTAGAGAAGTTTGAGAAATAGCAACTAATGATAAACTAACACAAATTACAAAAGTTAAGAAGTTGTAATAAGGAAAGAAGCACTTGCTGATCTATGGGGTGAATTTATTGATTTCGTATTGATAAAAAGAAAAGGACAAAGTGCTGTAGACGAAGTCTATACTGTTCTAGAAAGGGAAGGAGCCCCCCCCCCCGGAAAGTAAATAGTTTAAGCAGGGACACAACTTGGGGGCTACAGTGGAGCATGTGTCCCAGGTGCCATGCTGGTGGGGGGGGGCAAACACACCAAAATGACAAAATACAGTATTTGTACTCTGTACTATTCCATACCCCACTGTTGGCTGTGTGTGCTGAATCCATGATTGCCCTGGGTGACACTGGCCATAGTTGTGGCTCTGGGTTTAAGTGGTTACTCCCTAATGGTCACATAGCAAGGACAATGATGCCCCTCTCCCTTAAGTATGGTTGGCAGATCAGCAGCATCCATTTCTCCAAGATTTCAGGGTTCAAGCTTGAGACCAGGGAGTGTGATGTCACAAATGCTGTATCACCAATGTGGGGCTAACAAGGGTTTCTGGGGGCAGATATTTCTCTGCACCCCTAGGTACTGCACCACTACAACCAGAGCATTTATGAGAAGAAGGCACATCAGTCTTGATACCTGCACACAAACCCCTGCTTTGCTTCAGCCAAAAAGAAGAGGTCCAATGTTAGCATGCCAACACCCTAGAGAAATCTATGGCCAGGAACCAGTTCTTGGTGGTGGCTGTCAGTCTATGGAACACTTTGCTGGTGGAAGGGCATCAGGACTCTTCCCTGCTAGCATTCTAGGGGAAAAACAGCTTTTCAAATAAGCTTTTCAGGATGTCCTTCACACATGAGAGTTTTCTATGTCTATGCTATGTTCTTAAAATTTTGTTTTGTTTTTTGTTTTGTTTGATTTTTGGTCATCCTCACCTCTTTTGGGGCACTTTTTGGATTGTATGTTTCCTTAGGCACTGTGAAAATTGCTCAGATTCATGACACACCGCTATATAGGTGATAGAAACATCCAGTTACTTTTGTAGCCAGGGAGATCATGTTCCATATTCACATATCCACAGAAAATAGTACGGTGTGTATGAATGCTCTCTGAGGTACCATTACCAGCTACTGTAATTTTCACCCAACTGTATCCATTTGTAGCACTTACAAGTCCCCTGCTGGCTAAACAACTAAGAACCAGCCCAAATACTCTTGCAGGCATCTGAGAAGATGCTGTACTAAAGAGGTTATTTCATTTATTTTCATTGGAGGGCATTGGATGATATAGAAAAATAAACATATGGCCCACCGATACTTTAAATTTCAACTAGACAGAAGAAATTAACTCCTCCCACAAAGTGGTCAGTTTTCCCTCTTGTCCTACAGGCTTTCCCCTATTAAGATATCCATCATGCAAAATGAAAGTCTTGCCAGGGCTTTAGACTTCCTCGTGCCTCAACAGTATCCTTTGTCAGTTATCCAAAAGGTACTGGACTCTGTCCAGTTCAATTTTCTCTTTCTCTCCTTGTTTCTCCTCTACATCAGAGCAACCATGTCCCCCTGAACCCCAATTGTGATTCACAAGGATTCAAGTGTGGACCCTAGCAGCCCTATAATAATAATACCATGTCATGTCAATTCAGTTCTGACTCATGCCAACCTTTCCCCAGGTGTTCCAGGTATAAAATACTGAGGAATCAGTTGCCATTTCCTACTTTGGGGGCATCCTGGGACTGGCAGTTTGCCTTTGGACACACAGGCTGGCTCAACTCACAGGAGACCCACAGAATCAAACTCTCAATCTCTGGCTTCACACCCAGATATCTATACCACTCAGCTCACTACCCCTATACCCAGCAAATCATTCCCCACCAACTGAGTGTTTCTTAGGTGTAGTACTTTGCATTTATCCCTGTTGAATTTCATTCTGTTGTTTTCAGCCCAATGCTGCACTCTACCTAGATCATTTTGAATTTTGTTTCCATCTTCCAGGGTTTTAACTATTCCACCCAATTTCATGTCATCTGCAAATTTGGTTAGCATTTCCTGAACTCCCTGATACAGGTTAATAAAAATGTTGGACTGGGAGGAAGGAAGGATAGGAGGAAGAAAGGAATTTGCATTATTAATACAGTCACCCCCCGCCGATCGCGGGGGTTAGGGACCCACCCCACCCGCGATGCATGAAAATCCACAATATGCGGAAGTGGGTGGGGTGGGGCCTGGGGTGGGGGGATTGCACGCCTGTCCGAGGCTTCTCAGAGGAGCGCAGGGGGGTGGCGCGGAGTGACCCAATAGCCCCTGCTGCCTCCCGCATGGCTCGAGGCTTCTCGGAAGAGCGCAGGGGCTGCGCGGAGCTACATGATTGCCCCCTCCCGCTGCACCCCCACAGCCCGAGGCTTCTCAGAGGAGTGCAGGGGGCGGTGCGGAGTGACACAATCGCCCCCCGCCACCCCCCATGCGGCTCCGAGGTGCAGGTACTGCGATCCCGCGATGTAGTGGATCGCAGGACCTGAACCACGAAATGGCGGGGGGTGACTGTAGCTAATGTCACAAATGCCCCAGTACTGCAGAACTGATCATTATCAAGGATAAATTATCAGGCTGTGATTTTCAACAATACCTAGACAAATCAAAAATACTTCACGCCTTCACCACCAAGGCTAACGACCCATACTTTATGGGTTTCAGTGCTTTAGGCCATTGTTCACCTTAAGACTGTTTTCTACCGAACGAGCCTATTCAGGCTATTGTTCATCTTAAGAGCCTATTTCATACCAGGGTGACAAGAGGTCAAAGTGAACTATAAAATGGAGGACTCACAACTAGCTTTCTTCAGACCAACAAAGCTGTTTGGAAGAGCAGTGAAATCTCTCAAGAAAAAGAAGTCCAGTTGCCAGGAGTCAACTTCCAGATAAACTCACTAGGATGACTGAGAATCTTCACAGACATATCAAATGCAGTGTAATGCAAGTTTAAATGTGCAAGCAAAAGCTACTTCTTTTCCACAAGATGTCACTGTTTCTCTTTCATGAAGACTGACAAATGGCATGAAGCAGAGCTGATGCCATTTCGATTGACCTAAAGGTACATGCATAAAGTAACTATTCCCTCCTTTTGTTAGTCAACACAGCGAGCATACTTGGCATCACAAACAACAACTTGCCATTCCATTCAGTCATATTTGTACCAGGATAGAGATGTACTCAGGGCCTTCTTAAATATGCAGCAACAATAAATTCTTTGTTTCCTGCAATGCTAGAATATTCTCTGATCTGAAGGCCTTACCTGACAATGTCCTCCTTTCTTCAAACTGAAGTGAGGATCACAAGGCATGGATGCTTTTGCATGTGAAAAAATGTACCCTTCTCACCCCTCTGGATGATCTTTTGAGATGAAATCAGGGACACAGGAAGTGTTACACTTTTGACAGACAGCAAACCTCAAGTGGGAGCCAAGGACCCATCATTGCAGACACCACTATTCTAGGCATCAACTACTGTGCCAGAGGTTGAAACAATAAAACAGCTAGTTAATTCATTTTCCCCAAACCATGAAGGGAAAATAATAAAGTGGTGCAGAGATCCATGATTCAATTTTCAGGTCAACATGGGGGTTTCAGAATTCCTCCTGATTTACTAATCTGTGATCCATCTGATATTATCTGTACCATGGGTTCAAACTGTTCTGTGACAAGTACTGTATATACTCGAATATGAGCCTAGTTTTTCAGCCCTAATTTTGGGCTGAAAAAAGGGGCCCTTGACTTATATGCGGGTCAATACTTTTAGCTACTGAGGCAAGTGCTTGGGTTGGTGGCTAAAAGTCATTTTAAACATTGTGTGCCACTTCTCATGACCCCCTTCTGCATCACAGGGGAGCAGGGCATGATGTTTAAAATGACTTTTAGCCACTGACCCAAGCACTTGCCTCAGTAGCTAAAAGTCATTTTAAAGATCACACACCACTCTCCCAGCTCACAAAGGAGGAGCTGCCAGACCCTGCTGCATTCCCCACCCTAGACTTATACTCGAGTCAATACGTTTCTCCAGTTTTGGGGGGTTAAATTAGGGGTCTCGACTTATACTCGGGTCGACTTATACTCAAGTATATACAGGTAATTGGCCATGCATTGGATGACCTAAACTGAAAATTGAATCAGAGATCTGTGCACAATTCTAGTACTTATACTTTCTGGTAACTTCTTAAGGTTTTTTATTT
Source organism: Phrynocephalus guinanensis (assembly GCA_037367245.1). Taxonomy (NCBI): domain Eukaryota; kingdom Metazoa; phylum Chordata; class Lepidosauria; order Squamata; family Agamidae; genus Phrynocephalus; species Phrynocephalus guinanensis. The sequence continues at coordinate 33,995,721 of CM074739.1, read as the reverse complement.
AACTGACATGCATGAAATTTGGGGATGTGACAGACCCTAAAGAGGAGGTAAACATGCTGCATTTCAGATAGCTAGCCTCAGAGGTTTATATATTAGGCACTAGAGATGGGCACGACTTGAAAAATTTTTTTTTCGAGTTGTCGTTAGTCGGGCCAGTCCCATTTCGGGTCGTTTCCGGTTTTTGCGAAAATTCGCAAAAATTAGTCGGTTCGTTTTTTCGTTTTTTCGTTGTCATTAGTACTGGTTTTTTTGGGGGGGAGCGGGCTCCTGGAGGCACCTCTGTGGGGTGGGTGCCTCCTCTGGCCCGCTATAAAGGGAAAGTGGGCTCCTGGAGGCACCCGTGGGTGCCTCCTGCCACTAGGAAGGGGAAGCAGGCTCCAAGAGAGACCCCTCTACATGGGGGTCTCCCTTCCTCACCTGCTGCTGCTGCAAAATGCTATGCAATAGCCATATGGATATTGCATAACATAATGTGCAGACGTGAGACCAGTGTGAGAGTGATAGGGTCATACCTTCCCTTCACAAGGCTCCCGCACCAGCATGTCTCACACAGAAGGGAATTGTACTTGCTGCGTGTAGTGCAATGCAAGCAAGTAGATCTGGCTTTAAGGTGGCTTAGTGCAAGAGCTAGGGTTAGGCTAGTGACGGGTAAGGTTACGGTGGGCTAGTGGGTTGCACCTCTGGGTGCCTCTCTGACCCACTAAGAAGACAGTCTGTGACGTATGGGTACGGAGTCAAGGGTTAGGGTTAGGGCTAGGGCAGGTTTTAGGGGGCTTTTTGGCACATCCCAGAAGTCTCCATGGCCAAGTGGCCATGCGACTGGTGGGATGGCTCCAAAAATTTGCATGGTTGTCCACTCCCACATGGCTGGCCACTTGGCCAGCCCATCATTGCGCAGGTGTAAAAAAAATAAAAAAAATAAAATCAATGGAGGACAGAGGAGGAGAGGAGAGACATTTTGTTGCAAGAAAAAACCCACTGCTACTGTGAAAAATCTGGCAGTTTATAAATTTTCGCGTGTTTCTGTTGTGCTTGTGTGTTTTTGGACCACGATTTCAAAAACAATATTGCGTTTGCCGCCCCATTTTGGATCCCCCGCCCGCACCGCATGGCATGGCGATGGCGACTCGCGAGTCCGGCTGCCCAGGACGGGGGGGAGGCGGGACCCCCCCCTCCAGAAACCACCCCTCCGGTAGGTGCCCTGCGCCCTTAGTCAAGCAGGCATTTTTCCGCCTGCTTTTTTGGCCCGGGAATGGGTGGGGGGAGAGTTTAAAAGTTTTTTCCTGTGCCGTCCGTGCCGCTTGCTTGCGCTTTAATTGCGGCGGCCGGCGGCGAGACTGGGCTTTTTGCTGGCTGCGAGCCTGCGGCGAGTCCCACCAGAGCAGCCCAGGACGGGGGATGAGGGGGGAGGCCGGGGACCTCCAGAAACAACCCCTCTGGTAGGTGCCCTGAGGCACGGCAGGCATTTTCCCGCCTGCTTTTTGGCTGGGAACTGGGTTTTTTTAACTTTTAAAAACTTTTTTTCTGTGCCGCGTGTGGCATCGCGCGATCTCGCGATGCAAGGAACGAGCACGCAAATCAGACCAAAATTGTTCGTTCGTCGGTTCGAGCTCGAAGTCTGGGGGAGTAATTCCCGTTACCGTTTCCGTAGAGTAACGGAACCGAGTAACGGAAACGGAAACGGAAATACTGCTAAGTCGTGCCCATCTCTATTAGGCACATTTAAATGTTGCTTTGTAAAGTAGGCTGAAGTCATTTATGCTGCATTTAATGTGATATGTGTTCTGGATCTAAAGTGATTTATAAATTTACTTCAAGCCACTCAAGAACTGAAACTGGCTGTTCTGCTTTGAGCTTGACCTCATAGAAACCAGTCCAATTTGGTTCAAAATGTGTCACTTGTCTCAAAATGGTCTCCACAGCCCTAATAACAATATCATGATACAGGGGGTTCGACTGGATGGCTTTATAGGCTCCATCCAACTCTATGGTTCTATGATTCTATATACCGTATTTATTGGCGTATAACACGCACTTTCCCCCCCTGAAAATAGGGGGCAAATCATGTATGCGTGTTATACGCCGATATGCAGTCTGTCTGGTCAGCCACCGCCTGATGCCCCCACCCCCTCCTACCCCTCCAGTCCCACCCGCCCGCCCTTCACTACCCAGCGAGAGAGAGAGAGAGAGGAGAGCAGAAAAGGCCCGCCCCTTCACTCGGCGCAAAAGCTCTTCTAGGCGGGGACAGCCCCTCAGGCACCGCCCACGCATAGGGACGGGAGAGAGAGAGAGAGAGAGAGAAAGGTAGAAATCGGTGAAAATTCTTTATTTGACCCCCTGAAATTTCCTTCTTAAAATGAAGGTGCGTGTTATACGCCTGTGCGTGTTATACGCCGATAAATACGGTAAGTCAACAGCTCTGCTTGTCTTATCATGTAGTCATGGCTTCACTAAATGCTGGCAGAGAAAATAACCCATGGTTCAACTGTTTCTACTCTTTTAATGAAATGCGTCAAAAGTGACCCCAGATCTTTCCCGCCCTCCTAGCTGTATACTACAAAAGCTCTTTACTTGGAGGACATTTCATAGGACTGAGGGAATTGTTCCCAGAAACCTAGCTAGGAAATGGGAAAGCAACTGGATTGAGAGAGATCAAAGATGAGCAAAGTCTCTCTCTCCAGATGTTGCTGGACTGCACCTCCCAGGGTTCCTTACCACTTGCTATCCTGACTGAGATGGAACTGCAGTCCAATAACATGAACGACTGTATTTTTTCCACCCTGAACCAGATGAACAAATACTTTACCTCACATAAGGCAGCATTTTGTGTGCTTCCCTTTAATTGGCTAGAATACATTCCTTTCTGGATTTCTTGATATTAGAAATTATTCTGTAAAACGCATTATGTATTAGTAGAAAAAATTATATTTTCTCTCTCAAATATGTCTAGCCAAAATTGCTTTAAAGTCTCATTTGTAAAGGCAGGTATATCATTAATAACATAAACAAAGCCATGGGCAGAAACAACCAGCCCTCCTTTGGTGCTGCAAGGTGAAGAAAAATAGGCCTCTGTGAACAAAAGATATATTGGAGATAAAAATGTGTTCCGTGTTATTCATTGCTGCTGTATATGTCTTTCTATCTCTTTGGCAGCAAGGCATTTTGTTACAAGAGTGCTTTTATTTAGTGCAAGTGCTTTTATTTAGTTTGGAAATTATTTCTCTTCAAAACCACAGACTAAAAAAGATGGATTCTTTCAAAAAATGGTCAGGGTCCTTGTCACTGTCTAAGAGCTCTTTGCTGAACTTTTAACAAAGAATTCGTTATTAGAATATGTATTAGAATGAGATATGCAGGATCAAAATACTGTTGACTGTTATATTTGTTTTCAAAGGCATCCATAGTGCTGTAATGAATAAAAAAATCATGTTATTATATTTTTGTTGTAAAGTGTATGCATTGTTGAATCCTCTAAAAGCATTGGGTGTCACGGAGTTCCTAAGGCCCAGCCATGTTTGAAAATTTTAATTCTTATAAAATGCTAAATATAGCAACCTTTTATCATACCGAGAAGTAATAGACAGCAGATGGCTCAATGTTCAGATATTCTAATGGCACACTCATATTCAGTCAGACCTGTCTGCATATTTATGCAGTTAAAACACACAATTCTCTCTCTCTCTCTTTCTCTCTTTCTCTGTCTCTCCCTGAACCCGTAAATGGCTTTTATGAAGTGAAACACAATGAAACAAGTTTTCTGAAAAACCCTTTAACACACACCAATGGATAAACCATCAAACCACAAAAACACCTTCTTACCAGCTGTTTAACATAAACAACCAAAAGCAGTAACCAGAAGTAGTTAGGTTGCTAGACGTAATCCAGAGAGATTTCCACTGAAATTCCTGCTCAAATACAAATGCTGCTGAGTGGCTTGGAATGTATAATTATGGGCTCTACCAGGTGGGGATGACCTTTCTAGTTTGTGAATTAGTGTGGGATTTTGTTCAGACTTTACTTTTTAAAACTCACTTTTCGAAAAACTGCTTCTCTTCAGGAAATCCTAGAATCCATTTTAAACAATGCAAAAAATGCAAATAAAAATCCACTTTTGTACTGCACACCACCTTCCAGACCTTGAAAGCTTTAAATCAGTGGTTCTCAACATGTGGGTCCCCTGATGTTCTTGGACTGCAACTCCCAGAAACCTTCACCACTCTCTGTGCTGGAAGGGTTTTCTGGGAATTGCAGTCCAGGAACTGGTTTAGACCAAGAGGTTTTCACCACAAGGACAAACTCAATTAGAAAATGCTAAAACTCTGTGCCTGGAAGAAACCAAGACAAAAAAGTAAGCCTGTCAACTTTTGAAAAATTGAGTTTATGGGGTGCAGGAATGAGTATGGACTTTTAGAGGGAAAGTACTTTGAAAATGACACTTCTTTCCATAATGTAGCTTTGCATTAGTTGTAGAGATGGGCACGGAATGAACAATTTTTCGTTTTTGGTTTTCATTTTGTTACATAATGAAATGACAAACAAAATTTGTCTCTAAAATGAAACGAAACAAACAGAAATGCGGGGATTTTGTCGTGCGTTTCGTTTCCATTACAGCAATGAAGTGAGCTGCTTTAAATGCTAAAAAAATCATGTAAAAATGGAATAAATGGTAACGAAATGGTAATGAAATGGTAATGAAACGAAAATGATTTTTTTGCAAAAAATTCATGAACAACGGAACCGAACCGAACCGGACCTCTAAACAACAAATGACAAACGAAACTCCATTTTTTCTATTCGTGCCCATCTCTAATTAGTTGTTTCCAAACACAAACACTCTGTTTCAAGTCAGCCTGAGACCAAGATCAGTTTCTGATAATGTTGCTTTGACGTATTTCATTCATTGTGTGACGGTTTTGTGTGTAATTTTAACAAGGTGATGTAATGTTGTGATTTAGAGGGAAAACATTTGATTGGTAAAGGAAAAAGGGAGAAAAATGTATAATCCAATAGTGCCATCATTTGGAAAATGAAAATCCTCAATGTGTAGGTTTTAAGGTTTAACATTTTGACAGGCATTAATAATGTTGAACTGCAGTTATGAAAAGTTAAGGATTAGTTAAGACAAAGATGTTTTGATTAAAAAAAATCTTTGCCAACTTAAAGAGACTGAACACGACCTAAGCAAATGAAGATTTAAATTAGACTAGAACCTGTAGGTGTCACAGGATAAATCAAGTGAAAGGTGGATACACAATTAGTTACAGAATCATAGCTCCTTCTCTAAGTGGGAAGAGGTAACATATGAAGTACCCAAGACTCAGTCCTGGGTCTGGTGCTCTTCAAGATTTTTATTAATGACTTGGACAAAGGAGCATAGGAAATGCTTGTCATATTTGGGGATGGCACAAAATTGAGTGGAATAGCTCATACGCTGGAAGAAAATAACAAAATTCAAAATGATTTTGATAGGCTGGAGCACTGGGCTGAAACCAACAGAATGAAATTTAACAGGAATAAGTGCAAAGTACTGTACCTAGGAAAAAGAAACATAATGCACAGGTACAAGATGGGGGACACTTTGTGCAACAATACTACATGTGAGAAGGATTTTGGAATTCTGGTAGATTATAAAAGGAATATGAGCCAACAGTGTGATGTGATCACAAAAAAGGCAAGCAGTAGGCTGCATTATCCGAAGTATAATTTCCAAATCCAATGAGTTGCTTGTCCCCTTCTATTTGGCACTAGTTGGGCCTCAGCTTGAGCATTGTGCCAGTTCTGGACACCACTCTTCAAGAAAGATGTTGACAAATTGGGACAAGTTCAGAGGAAGGCAACAAGGATGATCAGGGTGCTAGAAACCAAGCCCTGTGAAGAAAGATGGAAAGAAATGGGGAAGTTTAGTCTAGAGAAAAGAAGATCAAGGGGTGATATGATAGCACTATTCAAATATGTGAAGGGCTGCAACTTTAAACATGATCTCCCACTTGCCATCAACTTTTGGTGGCCAATTGCTAGAAGTCATAGAACTGCTGGATCATTCAGTGGTTTAGCTATCTGATTCAGGATCCAGAAGCTGGGAGTTTGATTAGAGGTGGCCCAAAATCATCAAACAGGAGGTTCGTGCCCATCTCTAAGTTTGATTTTCCCATTGTGCCTCCTTGACAGGGGGTAGATTGAATGACCCATAGCATCCCTTTCAGCTCTGCAGTTCAAAGAACAAGATGATTATGATGATTTTAGGCTCTATTGCTGCTGTACATCTGAGCAGTGATTAAACAGGACATAAGAACATCAAGACATAAGAAGAGCCATGCTGGGTCAGGCCAAAGGCCCATCTAATCCAGCTTCCTGTATCTCACAGTAGCCTCACCAGAAAGTGCATGAGACTAGATATCTGTCTCCTGCTACCACTCCCCTGCATCTGGCCCCAGTTTTAAGCCTGGAGATTGCATGAGTCAGTCCGTCATGGTTTGTAACCTGTGATGGACTTTTCCTCCAGGAATCTGTCCAATCCCCTTTTGAAGGCACCCAGGCCAAATGCCATCACCACATCCTGTAGCAGGGAGTTCCACAGACTAACAATACACTGGATAAATTATTAAGCAAGGACTGGCTGTAATTTGAAGGCTTTGAAGCTTAGCTAGGTCTAGCTTCACCTAAGCTTCATGTTCCTGCCCCTCTGCTTCTTGGGAGCTTTTTTCTGAGCAGGAGGCTTGGTTAGAGTTAGGCCTAGACAGAACTCAAAGCCTTTCATTTTATGTGTTTGTCCCAGGTGCACCACATTAGTAAGGTGTCTATAAGGTAGGTAGAACTCCAAGAATGGAGAATTGAGTTATAAATTCCTGGTTATAACTCTTTCCCTGGCATTGCAGTTCAGTGAGCTTCAGCTGACCCTATATTTGAGAACTTTGCCTTTGTAGAATAAGCAGTGCCAACTCAGCTCAGCCTTGTTTCATGGCTCTCACGCCTCAACCACTCATGAGACAACACTTTTATTTCACCAGATGTAACCCAGATGGTACATATTAATTTATGATGGAGCCTGGAAAATACATATATATTTTCCATTTGAAGTCTTTTAAGTATGATTTTTATGTTCATTTAAAAATTGTTCATTTGCTTTCCTTCGGCCATAAGGCAGCTACAATATGGCTCCCAGGTGAATGTACATTTATTCCAAATGGTGCCAAGTGTCTGGAAGCCCACTTTTGCAAAGTTCGTGCTTCTTTGCTCTCAGAGAGGATTCTGAAGCAAAACCAATGAGGTATTGCCACATGCCCATTATTATGAAGAATGGAAATGTTGATGAGATAAATGTAGAGCTTACCCTCATCTCATTAAAAGTGTTAGTAACTATTTTCTAAGCATCGATTTGTTGCAGCAGCTGAAAAGCTAGTGCCACAGAATCCGTAATTCCTGTGTTAACAAAATACTGAGGCTGGCATTTGCTTCCTTGCTTCCTTGCTTGCTTCCTAGATAGATAGATAGGATGGATGGATAGATAGATAGATAGATAGATAGATAGATAGATAGATAGATAGATAGATAGATAGATAGATAGATAGATAGATAGATAGATAGATAGATAGATGCCTTGACTGGTCTTCACTAGTGCTCTGTTCCATTGGCAGTATTTCCTATCTAAGAAGGAAGAGTCAATTAAGAGATAGTGTCAAAGGAGCAGGATTTTGGTAGTGCTCCCGTGTTGACTAGGTTTTTTTTTTTGAGAGACACCTGTTTGTTTGTTTTAAATTGCAAATAGCATCGAGTGAGGATGTGTAGGGAGTGGGGCGGGATGGGGTGGGAATTCACAGAATAATTGGCAGTCTTTTCGTCCTAAAAGAGAGGTGTAAAAAATCCAAAACCATTAAGAACAAAAGAACATAAGAACATAAGAAAAGCCCTGCTGGATCAGGCCAAAGGCCCATCTAGTCCAACTTCCTGTATCTCACAGTGGCCCCACCAAATGTGTCCGGGAGCGCACAAGACTAGATATCTATCTCCTGATATGACTCCCCTGCATCTGGTCCTTGAAGTACCCCAGTATTAAGCCTGGAGATTACATATCTCTATCATGGTTTGTAACCTGTGATGGACTTCTCCTCCAGGAATCTGTCCAATCCCCTTTTGAAGGCATCCAGGCCAGATGCCATCACCACATCCTGTGGCAGGGAGTTCCACAGACTAACAACGTGCTTGGTAAAAACTATTTTCTTTTGTCTGGTCTCACTCTCCCAATCCTCTGTTTGAGTGGATGTCCCCTAGTTCTGGTATTTTGTGAGAGTGAGGGGAGTGTCCCTCTATCCACTTTACTCATGCCCTGCATTATTTTGTATGTCTCAATCATATCCCCCTCAGGCGCCTTTTTTCCAGACTAAAGAGCCCCAAATGTTTTAGCCTTTCCTCATAAGGGAGGTCCCCAGGCCAGTAATCATTTTAATCACTGTCATCTGCACCTTCCCCAGTTCCACTATGTCTTTTTTGTGATATGATGACCAGAATTGTACACAATACTCCAGGTGCAGCCTTACTATCGTTATATTCATCAAAGAGGCTTGTGACCACAGCATGAAAGAACTGATCTGAAAGCTCACTGACATGTGCCACCAATGTTTGGAGTCTTGCACACAATGTTTCTGAACTGTCCATGAAGAAGTGAAATTTTCTCCACAAAAGCTTGCAATGTGTTTGATTTTTAGTAGTCCAATAAAAGACACTACCCACTCTTACATTTGTGTCACCTTGAGGACCACATGGCCTCTTCCTTGTTCTCACAATTGCTACTAACATGAAAAATAATTTTGCTCTTAGCTAGCATATGTCCCTAAACTGTAGTCCACACAGCATTTTCCATTAGCCTTTTTCTGATTGAAATAATCGCACCCGCTATTTTCAACTCAGATGTCCAGATTGGTATAAAAAGGCATGGCTAGTTGTCTTATAAAGCATCTTGCAAGTATAAGAACATGGTGACACTAAGTCAAAATAGGTATGTTTAAAGGGAATTTAGTGTGTTTTGAATTGATACAAAATGGTGAATACATGCCATATGTGGAAGCACAGATTAATTTGACAGGGAATTATGGTTTTTGAGTGGCAGCAAGTATTCTTTTACTCATCCACCAGAGGAGTGTTTATTTCTACTCAGATGTTGCACCAATTCATTTAAACTGAATGCCTCTGTCAGGGTTAATATTTTTAAATATTTTTCCTTTTCCTTTTTTATATATATATATATATATATATATATATATATATATATATATATATATATATATATATATATATATATATATATATATATATATATATATATATATATATGTAAAAGGAAAAGGAAAAGGAAAAGGAAAAGGAAAAGGAAAAGGAAAAGGAAAAGGAATATATATATATATATATATATATATATATGTTTTCGTAGATTTTCACGTGTATAGGTATGCATGTTAGGGTGGATTCGGGTTTCTTCCCGTGTAGAAATCTGGTTGTTTTGGCGACGTTTCGACGAGGTCTCACTCGTCATCTTCAGGCTGGTGCTCTGGCTTCTTTCTTCTTGAAGCAAAGCGTGATCTCAGTTGAAGTCCTTCTATAAATACTGCTGGGGGTGTGTGGTTTGCTTGCTCTGTTGCTGATTGTAGGTTCGTTTGTTCTTTTGTGATCTGCTGTGTGGCTGAGGCGATCGTTAAGGGCTTAACTGCTGGTGGGTTAGATGGCTGTTTAGAGACATCCTGTGTGGGTGAGGTGCTGGATGTGTGTCTATTAGCTTTTTGTTTCTTAACGACCTTGGTGATGGGCGTTCTGGCAGCATCCTGGGCTTTGGTGGAGTGGGGTCCTGTGTCTTGTGAATTCATTTTGGTCTGGCTGCGTGTCTGTGGTCTCCCAATGTTTTTTGGCGTGTGTAAGTGTGCTCCATGTGGTGGCTGGAGTGGGGAGTAGCGGTAGATGGTGCAGTCGTGGTTTTGTTATTGGATGGTGGTTTCGTTTCATCTGTGGGAAGGGTCTGGGTTTGTGTTTGGTGTGGATGGAAGGTGGTGGCATCTTGTGTCCTTTTGGACCTGGTGTCAGTCTTTGTGACAGAGGCTCGTCTGTTGACCAGGGCTAGTTTCCAGATGTCAGGCAAGCGGGAGGTGTCATCACGTTTATTCATGTTGTTTGGGTGTTTCTCTATTTCAATGGCTTCCATGATTATTCGACTGTTGAAGTGTTCAGTTTTGGAGATGAGTTTGGTTCTTTTAAAATCAATTTCATGACCTGTTGTTTTTATGTGCTGGAAGAGAGAGGAAGATTTTTCTTCTTTTTTGACTGCGTTCTTGTGTTCTGCGATGCGTGCGCTTATTCTCCTGTTTGTCTGTCCGATGTATGTGGCTGGGCAGACTTTGCATGGTATTTCGTAGACTCCTTGGTTTTCTAGCTCAATCTTGTCTTTGGGGTTTCTTAAAATGTTGGCTATTTTTTGTTCGGTGCAAAAGGCTGTCTTGATATTGTGTTTGTGGAGAATTTTGCTTATTTTGTCTGTGGTGCCTTTGATGTAAGGGAGGAGGGCAGTGCCGTTGTTCTCTTCTGTTTCTTGGTTCTTGGGGGGTGTTTCTTTTTGGATTAGTTTGGTGATGGTGTTTTTTTGGAATCCGTTCGCAATTAAAGCATTCGAGAGAGTGTGTAATTCAGTTTTTAGGTGGTCTTTGTCAGCGAGGCGTTTGGTTCTGGAGATGAGGGTTTTTGCTACGGAGTTGATCTGTGCAGGGTGGTGGTGTGATTGTGCATTTAAGTAGCGGTTTGTATGTGTTTTTTTCCGGTAGATGGTATGTCCTAAGGAGCCGTCGGGTTTTTTGTAGATTAGGACGTCCAGGAAGGGAAGTTGGTTGTTGGCTTCTATTTCCATAGTGAATTGTATTTTGGGGTGTAGGCTGTTGAGATGTGTGAGGAAGTTGTTCAGTTTGTCTTTCCCGTGTGGCCAGATAACAAAGGTGTCGTCAACATATCTGAGCCAGAGTTTGGGTTTATGTTCGGACTTCTGTAACGCGTTGGTTTCAAAGTGTTCCATATATAGGTTTGCGATGACCGGTGAGAGGGGTGATCCCATGGGTGCTCCTTCTATCTGTTTGTATCTTTGTCCATTGTGGATGAAGTATGTGTTGGTTAGGCAGTGGTTGGTCAGATCTAGGATGTGCTTGGGGGGTTGTATTTGTTGTGGATAGCTGTCAAGGCTTCTTGAATGGGCACTTGTGTGAAGAGCGAAACAACATCGAAGCTCACGAGTAGGTCATTGGGTTGTAGGTCTTGTTTCTTTATAATTTCTATGAAGTGGAACGAGTTTTGTACGTATGAAGTGATGGATTCTGCATAGGGCTGGAGTTGTTTGGCAAGAAATTTGGCGAGGTTTTGTAGGGGTGAGCCTATGGAGCTGACTATGGGTCTGAGAGGTGTTCCTTCTTTGTGAATCTTGGGGAGGCCCCAAGCTCTACGGCCTCCCCAAGATTCACAAAGAAGGAACACCTCTCAGACCCATAGTCAGCTCCATAGGCTCACCCCTACAAAACCTCGCCAAATTTCTTGCCAAACAACTCCAGCCCTATGCAGAATCCATCACTTCATACGTACAAAAACTCGTTCCACTTCATAGAAATTATAAAGAAACAAGACCTACAACCCAATGACCTACTCGTGAGCTTCGATGTTGTTTCGCTCTTCACACAAGTGCCCATTCAAGAAGCTTTGACAGCTATCCACAACAAATACAACCCCCCCAAGCACATCCTAGATCTGACCAACCACTGCCTAACCAACACATACTTCATCCACAATGGACAAAGATACAAACAGATAGAAGGAGCACCCATGGGATCACCCCTCTCACCGGTCATCGCAAACCTATATATGGAACACTTTGAAACCAACGCGTTACAGAAGTCCGAACATAAACCCAAACTCTGGCTCAGATATGTTGACGACACCTTTGTTATCTGGCCACACGGGAAAGACAAACTGAACAACTTCCTCACACATCTCAACAGCCTACACCCCAAAATACAATTCACTATGGAAATAGAAGCCAACAACCAACTTCCCTTCCTGGACGTCCTAATCTACAAAAAACCCGACGGCTCCTTAGGACATACCATCTACCGGAAAAAAACACATACAAACCGCTACTTAAATGCACAATCACACCACCACCCTGCACAGATCAACTCCGTAGCAAAAACCCTCATCTCCAGAACCAAACGCCTCGCTGACAAAGACCACCTAAAAACTGAATTACACACTCTCTCGAATGCTTTAATTGCGAACGGATTCCAAAAAAACACCATCACCAAACTAATCCAAAAAGAAACACCCCCCAAGAACCAAGAAACAGAAGAGAACAACGGCACTGCCCTCCTCCCTTACATCAAAGGCACCACAGACAAAATAAGCAAAATTCTCCACAAACACAATATCAAGACAGCCTTTTGCACCGAACAAAAAATAGCCAACATTTTAAGAAACCCCAAAGACAAGATTGAGCTAGAAAACCAAGGAGTCTACGAAATACCATGCAAAGTCTGCCCAGCCACATACATCGGACAGACAAACAGGAGAATAAGCGCACGCATCGCAGAACACAAGAACGCAGTCAAAAAAGAAGAAAAATCTTCCTCTCTCTTCCAGCACATAAAAACAACAGGTCATGAAATTGATTTTAAAAGAACCAAACTCATCTCCAAAACTGAACACTTCAACAGTCGAATAATCATGGAAGCCATTGAAATAGAGAAACACCCAAACAACATGAATAAACGTGATGACACCTCCCGCTTGCCTGACATCTGGAAACTAGCCCTGGTCAACAGACGAGCCTCTGTCACAAAGACTGACACCAGGTCCAAAAGGACACAAGATGCCACCACCTTCCATCCACACCAAACACAAACCCAGACCCTTCCCACAGATGAAACGAAACCACCATCCAATAACAAAACCACGACTGCACCATCTACCGCTACTCCCCACTCCAGCCACCACATGGAGCACACTTACACACGCCAAAAAAACATTGGGAGACCACAGACACGCAGCCAGACCAAAATGAATTCACAAGACACAGGACCCCACTCCACCAAAGCCCAGGATGCTGCCAGAACGCCCATCACCAAGGTCGTTAAGAAACAAAAAGCTAATAGACACACATCCAGCACCTCACCCACACAGGATGTCTCTAAACAGCCATCTAACCCACCAGCAGTTAAGCCCTTAACGATCGCCTCAGCCACACAGCAGATCACAAAAGAACAAACGAACCTACAATCAGCAACAGAGCAAGCAAACCACACACCCCCAGCAGTATTTATAGAAGGACTTCAACTGAGATCACGCTTTGCTTCAAGAAGAAAGAAGCCAGAGCACCAGCCTGAAGATGACGAGTGAGACCTCGTCGAAACGTCGCCAAAACAACCAGATTTCTACACGGGAAGAAACCCGAATCCACCCTAACATGCATACCTATACCCGTGAAAATCTATGAAAACATATATATATATATATATATATATATATATATATATATATATAGATAGATAGATAGATAGATAGATAGATAGATAGATAGATAGATAGATAGATAGATATAGATATAGATATAGATATAGATATAGATATAGATATATAGGGTTAATTTTACAGGAGTCCTCCGACTAGCTGACTATTACAGTCACTTGCTGCTACTGTTGAGGTGTAATTTTTTCCCTACCTGGAATAGCGCTATATCAGATAGAAATAATTTTTAAAAACTCTTTAAAAAGCTCTGCTCTCTACAGGGCCCGCTTGTCAGCTGTTCAGTGTTGCTCTTTAGGTTTCTTTTCATTCTCTCTTCTGAACACCGAATCCTAATAAACTCAACTCCCAGACACATTTCATTACATGCAGGTGCATCTTTCTCTAATGTCTGGAAGTTGAGTCATGGCTACTGGACTTCTTTTTCTTCTCTCAAGACAAAGAAGTCCAGTAGCCACGACTCAACTTCCAGATAAACTCACCTGGAGGACTGAGAATGTTCAAAGACCTTCTCTAATGTATTACCATTATATAGTATTCTCTGCTCTTTCTTTTTGTAACTGTTTCATTAATTTGCTTTTACTTGCCTCTTCTACTGCTGCCTCTATCCTATTATCAAAATTTATTAGAGGCATCTCAGAGCATTGAAATTGTTATTTTTGTTCCAAACAGCTGATTGTATTAGCAACAACAAAACTAACAAAGACTCTTGTTCCACCCTAAACATTACCCCACCTATTTAGTTTAAGTTTTGTTTGCATCTCATGGAAATTAACATCTCCCTTGAATATGATATGAAGAACAATAACAATCATAATTTTAAAGGTTGCAATATTAATAAGGAACCAGAAGTTAAGCGTTTAATTCTCCACTTTGCCTCCTTGATGGAGGGGGGGGGAGGCTGGGCTCATTCCATATGATTCCTCCCAGTTCTGCTGTTATAAGACTAGTAGATATTTACTGTAATTGTTTTCTCAGGTTCTAATCACATCTGCCAAAAGAACGCTAGTATATAAATTCTTTCCCAACTTCTGTTGTACCAGTACATTTATTTCTGCAGTCACATCTTATATATACTAATGGGAATGTTTTCACAAGTTTTAATGATACCAGTTCAGTTATTCATATCTGAAACATTATTGCCGGCTACAATGTGGAATCTATTTTCTCTCTTGGTTCCTGGGACAGTGCTGCCCCTTACTTTTATTTATTTATTCACTTTTAAGCTCTCTGAATTGATACATTGATATGGCAGAAAGGGATTCCTCTTCTAGAATGACTGATCTGCGATGCAATAGAGAGGTCAGAAGCTCAGAGCCTTTGCAAAGGAGCACAGTCCTTTGAAAGATAAGGTTTTAAAACAAAGGGAGAGTGAGGCTGTCTCTTTCGAGCTGTTAGCAACAATGGATATGTTGCTCAGAAGGAGACAAAAACATGCCAATTTTTCGATATTCCTGACAGAGAGAAAATTTTAAAAAAATACATGCACTGTAGCCATCAAGTGACCAGAGCACCCAGAAACACGGACCCTTAGCAAGCGAGCACACTTTACAAGAGCGGGAGTTTTTAAAAAGAGAGCGGGGAGGAGATAAATTGATGGGTGCATGCATACATCCTAAAACCAGTAAGGAATGAATTGATATATCATCAATTCAATTTTTTTTAAAAAAACCTCCCGGGGAGGGGAAAGTAAACCAGAAACAGACTGCTGGCAGGGAAAATGAATTCATGTTAGTTTAAATACTGTTATATCAGTATAACTGGGGTTCTTTTGTCGAGTGTGGTCTAGCCCTACAATAGCAATTTATTGTGTTTTTATTCTAACTTGACTTTGGAACTCCCTCCTACTAGAGGCCAGGACTGCCCCATCTATGCTGCCTTTCCGAAAGCAGACAAATACCTTTGTCCTCAGGTAAGCTTTCCCTGAATGAGGGACTACCTACTAGGTGACTTTTATATGATCATGCATGATTGTATTGACTAATTTCATAAGAACACCAGTGATTTCCATGGTAGTTTCCACCCCTCATAATGGATTATTTTTCTTTTTTCATGCTCTTTGTAGCTTTAATGTTACCTTTTAGTGTTCTAAGAAACCTCTTCTAATTATGATTGTAAGCTACCTTGGGTCCTTTTCCAAGGAGAAAGGTGGATTACAAATATTCTAAATAAATAAATGAATAAATAAATTGCCTTGTGTTGCTCTCCTGGACAAAGGCTGCCTAGAAATGAAACAAACAAAGGAATATATTGCCATTTTCATACTCTTATATCAAATGCATAGGAATACATTTTCTCATCTATTGACTTGTCCAATATTAAAATCATGACCAGGTTTTTTTCCATGCAAGAGTCTACCTGTCATTTTCAAGAAGACACAACTCATGTCTAGAAAACAGAATAAAATTGATACTTCAGTAGTTCCATGGTGGTACCCTTGATTCCTGCTTTGTAATTTTCTAAGTTTTCCCCACTAGCAGAAATGGGGGTATATTTTGTTCACAGGAACTTCCCACTCTTCTCTCCCCCAGGAAATCACCTTGAATAATGGAAGCACTGAGCTTTAAAAAGTAGTGTACTATACATGATCAATTACCTCTGCTCGGATGAGACAGAAACAAAGAGCAGACAAATAAAGTAGGAGCCAATTTGCATCTGATTTGCATTCTCCTTGCAAACCCTGATGCCACTGCTACTTAATTTCTTCATAAGCCAATTCAGATTGGAAACTGCAACCTTCAAACACTTACAGCTGTGTTTCTTTGTCTATTATCTCAGGTGCTGCCATGATTTAGTGATGGCTGCCACAGCTAAATGGGACCTCCAGAAACTCAACAGGGCAAAGACAGTGATAATAATCCTAGCACCAACAAGATGCCTCAAAGAATAGTTGTATTAAATATAGATTAATTCTTATGTAACCTCCATCTCACTTTTGTTGTTTTGGTTGATGACCTACCGATAACTTGGTGATATATTCCAGTATGTAGCTGCTGAATTTTAAAATGATACTACTTCCTAAAGCAGGGCTGTTGTGCATCTACAACTGTCTTTGACCAAATAAGCATGGTCAGGGGCCAAGGAGAGTGGAGATTTTATTTCAGTGAAATCTGGAAGATCTTTCTTTAATCTCTACTAAAGTTGCACAATCCGTGAAAATAGCCCTATAAACAATTCCTCCTAATTATATGCTTGTCTATTTCGCAGATAGGATGAAACAGATGTTTCAATGTGTTAAAAAAATCCAGAGTCATAAGCATCAACAGTAGAGATGGGCACGACTTAGCGGTATTCCCGTTTCCGTTTCCGTTACTCGGTTCCGTTACTCTACGGAAACGGTAACGGGAATCACTCCCCCAGACTTCGAGCTCGAACCGACGAACGAACAATTTTGGTCTGATTTGTCGTGCTCGTTCCTTGCATCGCGCTATCGCGCGATGCCACGCGGCACAGAAAAAAAGTTTTTAAAAGTTAAAAAAAACCCGGTTCCCGGCCAAAAAGCAGGCGGAAAAATGCCTGCCGTGCCTCAGGGCACCTACCAGAGGGGTTGTTTCTGGAGGTCCCCGGCCTCCCCCCCCATCCCCCGTCCTGGGCTGCTCTGGTGGGACTCGCCGCAGGCTCGCAGCCAGCAAAAAGCCCAGTCTCGCGGGCCGCCGGCCGCAATTAAAGCGCAAGCAAGCGGCACGGACGGCACAGGAAAAAACTTTTAAACTCTCCCCCCACCCATTCCCGGGCCAAAAAAGCAGGCGGAAAAATGCCTGCTTGACTAAGGGCGCAGGGCACCTACCGGAGGGGTGGTTTCTGGAGGGGGGGTCCCGCCTCCCCCCCATCCTGGGCAGCCGGACTCGAGTCGCCATTTCGCCATGCCATGCGGTGCAGGTGGGGGATCCAAAATGGGGCGGCGAACGCAATATTGTTTTTGAAATCGTGGTCCAAAAACACACAAGCACAACAGAAACACGCGAAAATTTATAAACTGCCAGATTTTTCACAGTAGCAGTGGGTTTTTTCTTGCAACAAAATGTCTCTCCTCTCCTCCTCTGTCCTCCATTGATTTTATTTTTTATATTTTTTTTACACCTGCGCATTGGATGGGCTGGCCGAGTGGCCAGCCATGTGGGAGTGGACGACCATGCATATTTTTGGAGCCATCCCACCAGTCGCGTGGCCACTTGGCCATGGAGACTTCTGGGATGTGCCAAAAAGCCCCATAAAACCTGCCCTAGCCCCCCTAACCCTAACCCTAACCCTTGACTCCGTACCCATACATCACAGACTATCTTCTTAGTGGGTCAGAGAGGCACCCAGAGGTGCAACCCACTAGCCCACCGTAACCTTACCCGTCACTAGCCTAACCCTAGCCCTTGCACTAAGCCACCTTAAAGCCAGATCTACTTGCTTGCATTGCACTACACGCAGCAAGTACAATTCCCTTCTGTGTGAGACATGGTGGTGCGAGAGCCTTGTGCAGGGAAGGCATGACGCTATCACTCTCACACTGGTCTCACTGTCTGCACATTATGTTATGCAATATCCATATGGCTATTGCATAGCATTTTGCAGCAGCAGCAGGTGAGGAAGGGAGACCCCCATGTAGAGGGGTCTCTTGGAGCCTGCTTCCCCTTCCTAGTGGGTGAGGATAGGAGGCACCCACGGGTGCCTCCAGGAGCCCACTTTCCCTTTATAGCGGGCCAGAGGAGGCACCCACCCCACAGAGGTGCCTCCAGGAGCCCGCTCCCCCCCCCCTAAAAAACCAGTACTAACGAAAATGAAAAAACGAAAAAACAAACTGACTAATTTTTGCGAATTTTCGCAAAAACCGAAAACGAGTCGAAACGGGACCGGCCCGACTAACGACAACTCGAAAAATTTTTTTTTCAAGTTGTGCCCATCTCTAATCAACAGTATAATCAATATTGTGTTGGTCAAAACCATCGTCCTTCCAGAAGAGCTTTGGAATAGCTATCAGAAATCTGCCTTCCTTTCCCAAATAGAAATTTCTCTCCATATTAGCTGGGAATTAATTCACTGTTAATTTTTATTTTTATTTGGCATAAGATCTTGTGGACTGTAGTCCACTTCTTCAGATTATGGGGAAAATGTATGTATTTGTGTGTGTGTGTGTGTGTGTGTGTGTGTGTGTGTGTGTATGTATGCAGGGCCAGTGCGTCCATTAAGGTGAACTAGGCAGTTGCTTAGGGTGCCAAAATGTACAGGGGGTGCAAAAATGGAGAGGGGGCACCGCCCGGCCGCCTGTGCCCCCCCGCGCCCCCTGCCGCCACCACCACCCACCCACCTGCCGCCGCTGCCCCCCGCCCCCCCACCGCTCCCCCACCACCACCCCACCAGGATTTTCAGAGGATCCTTTCAGAATACCTTGTGCACAAGGGGTGCCTGAATACAGGGACAACTTTCTGAATGGAATGTCCATTATACTCTTCTGCATACAGAAACAAAGAACAAACTCAGGATTTGTCACAATTTGCCGCAGTGGAAAGCATATGACTTCATTACATATATGTTCATTTTCCCTAATACAACCAAACTTAAAGATCAGTGATACTTTCCTATCTGCCTTAGCAAGATTAAAGGTCACTAATTTCTTAATTTCCTGTTATTCTGTCTACCTTGATAGCACATTCCAATAGCTGAAATGTACATAAAGTCTGTTTCTAGAGAGAGATGTAGCAAAGTGTCAGGCATGTGGTTTTGTGGTGAGTGCATCCTGTCATTCAGGGGCTTTCCACATGGAAGCTGTTTCAAAGGTCAAAAGGGAGGGGGTGCTTAACAGAGAAGATGATTTTAGGATACGGTGCAGAGTTTTAACTACAAAGCCTATCTTAAAGGCAGATGTCAAGCAGAATAAAAGAATTAAACATAAACTTAATCTACTTGCTTACAATATTCCCCCCTTTTTATACTTAATTCTTTTATTCACCCTTTATCTTCTCCTCTGGTGTCTCATCAGATGTTCTATAAGCAGTCCTGCAAGACAGCAGGTCTTACAGAGAGGGAGCACCTGTTGAGTCCCATAAACACCTGGATCCCTGTACATGGTAACAGACAAATCACTTACTTATCCTCAGTACCATCAACAGAAGAGCAGCATAGATGAAAAGGAGCAACACAAGCAAAGGGCTCCCAAATACCCAAGATAAGTGCATTTCGCTTTCCTGAAACAGGAATTTTAGTCTTTCTACTGGATCTCCTTTCTGATTCCTAGCTCTACAGATGTTCCTGGTATTTGGAGCTGTACTGTATGATGAATCCATGATTTGAATTCTTCCATCTTCACTGCCATGTCTGAAGTAAGGAGAACCAGCGTCGGCTTCTTTGGCTCCACCCCTTGGCTCAATGGAATTCACTGGCCTTTCCAAATTGAAGTGATAGTTCTGCAGAAAAAAAAAAAAAGGAGTGTGACATGTAACGAAAACAAAGATACCATGAAACTCCTAGCAAGAAAGCAGTAACTACTAGCCTGAGGCGGTGTGGGCAGGGTGTCTGTGTGGGCTTGGTTGGTATCTGTTTACTACTACTACTATTTGCCATTTGGCATTGCTTCCCATCCTCTGCCTCTTTCTTCTTGGATTTATCCTGTGCCCTCAGCTTCATAAAGGAATTGGAACTTGTTATCGAAGCTTCGTAGGCAAGCTGCATAAAGCACAGGTAGTTGATTCAGCAGCAAGGGTAGGAGGCACGATATGGCAACCAAAGTATTTTGAGCTCTCTTTCCTGCTTTTGAGGAGAAAAGTGTATGCAAGAAGCCAAGCCGCAGGTCAAAACTGCAAGTGCCATATTGGTAGAGTTATTGGTCGGAGGTAAGACGCAAAAGGATGAAAATCAGTGTTTTACAGTGTGAGTCTCAGTTAGAGTAGACCAATTGATTCAACAAGACCAGTGAGACCTGGTCTCTTCCCTCTCTCTCTCTCTCTCTCTCTCTCTCTCTCTCTCTCTCTCTCTCTCTCTCTCTCTCTCATTATGGAAAATTTATTGCTATGTAGTACGAAACAAAGAAATTGAGAAATGAGGAGAACCCAAGTGAGGGGATTTGGAAGACACATAGGGACAGGTAAGATTGATTCCTTCCCTTGAAGATGCATCCCTTAGTATTGCTTGTCACCTGAACATTGCTTGATGTTTCATAGTTGAAGGATGGTGCATAGATCATACTCAATGTGGTTCCCTGTAGCCCAGTACTGTTTAGTTGTACTAGCCAAGAGTAAAGGCTTAATTCTTCCATCAGGGATTGCATTATCACCTAGCCTTATGTCTGATCACTGCAAGAACAGCATGGGTGGGTGACTTTTAAAATTATTTGACCTGTTTTTATGGCACAGCTTTTTCTTGGGGTAACAATGGAAGACATTCTTCTTCAGAAGAGACAAATCCAAGTAGAGGGGGGAAATACTATGTTTCCAAGTGGCATTGAATCATGTACTTTTTCTTGTTCCTCTTCTATCAAATTTGTCTTTGAATCCAACTTCAGTTGTAAATAACAATTCTCTGTTGCCCTTAAACCACTCAGTAAGTGTCTGTAAGGTTCTTCAAACAGTAAGTTCTTCTCCATCCTGCACTTCATTTTTCATGTGTTTCACTCTAAATGTCAGAGTGTAACCATCTCTATGTTTTGCTTCTCATTGCAAGGATGAAGTAGTCTAACATTCAGGATTTTATGGGTTTTATTATCTTCTGGTTATCATTCATTCACTGCTGTATTTTGTTGTTGGTCACATTCTGGATTAGAGATGGGCACGAAATGAATTTTTATTCATTTTGTTATTCATTATTTGTTTTATTATGTAACAAAACAAATAACAAACTGCCCCTCAAAGAAAAATGAAAGAAAATGAAACAAAAATTTTCATTTTGTTTGTTTCATTTTTTGTCCCCCAAGCCACCAACCACCATGGGCTTCCAAAGCGGCAGTGCCAATCAGCTGTAGCACAGCCGGCATAAAAGAAAGCGCCCTCAGCCAGCCCGCACTACAGCTGATCAGCGCTTGGAGCTCAGCCAAATAATAATAATAAATTAAATAATAAAATAAAAATTCCACCTTTCCCCCCAGCCAATCGGGGGGGGGGGGTTAAAAAAATTGGCTGAGCCCCAAGCACTGATCAGCTGTAGTACAGGCTTAGAACTGGCAAAAATATGTCTGTGAAGATTCTCAGTCATCCAGGTGAGTTTATCTGGAAGTTCAGTCATGGCTACTGGACTTCTTTTTTGAGAGATAGAAACATTTCGCTGTTCATCCAAACAGCTTCATCGGTCTAAATACAGCTAGTGCAAATCCTCCATCATAGGCAGCTTTGACCTCTTGTCACCCTGGCCTGAATTAGGCTCATAAGATGAACAATGGCCTAAATAGGCTCGTTAGGGAGACAATAGTATCATTAGCCTTAAGGTGAACAATGGCCTAACTAAGGTGCTGAAACCTATCAAGAATGGGTCGTTAGCTATGGCCTTGGTGGTGAAGGCTTTTTGATTTGTCTCGGTACTTTGGAAAGCACAGCCTGATAAGTAGCAGATAGACTATGCCAGAGCCCACCACCTCTGTTGAGGGAGGAGTTTTCAATGCTCACATGAATGGCCTCCCTTACTCCTCTTTCAAACCACCTCTCTTCTTTGTCTAATATGTGTACATCTTCATCTTTGAAAGAGTGCCCTTTGTCCTTCAAATGGAGGTGTACTGCTGATTCTGGTCCTGAGTTGTTGCCCCTCCTATGTTGGGCCACCTTAAGGCTAAGGATACTATTGTCTCCCTAACGAGCCTATTTAGGCCATTGTTCATCTTATGAGCCTAATTCAGGCCAGGGTGACAAGAGGTCAAAGCTGCCTATAAGATGGAGGATTTGCACTAGCTGTATTCAGACCGATGAAGCTGTTTGGATGAACAGCGAAACGTTCCTATCTCTCAAAAAAGAAGTCCAGTAGCCATGACTCAACTTCCAGATAACTGGCAAAAAATGTTAAAAATTGCCCAGTGTGGGTGGGGAAACTTTTTTTTTGCCTCCCCAAGTCCGTGCTACAGCTGATCGGCACTTGGGGTGGCAAAAATGTTTACAAATCCCACCTTTTCCGACGCACGATTAGGTGTGGGATGTTACACAAGCAACACGCACGCACGCACACATGCACACATGCACACACAAATGAAAAATGGAAGAAAACAAAAAATGAAATGAAGTTTTTTTTTAAAAAATATCTCAAATGAAACGAAACAAAACAGAAGAGAACAAAATGAAAAATGAAATGAAATGCTGTTTTAATGTTTCGTGCCCATTTCTACTCTGGATGAAATTTTTTTAGCATCCTGTAGTCAATCCACGTTTCAAGCACATCTGTCTTGCAGTAAATGTCTGTATTGGAGTTACTTTTTCCATGCCATTCAGCATAAATGAGAAAACATAGTAGTGTACAATGAGCATTCCCAAAACCAATATTAAGTCTGTGTTACATATTGAATTTCTCATCTCAAGGAAGTTGATCTGATCGTAAGTCTACTGATGTGGTGCTATGAACTCATTGTTCGTTCAGCCTCATGTTAGCGTACCTCTATTTGCCAACAAACTTCAAAGATCCATTTTGATCTTTATTTTCATTTAGACTCATATACTGTGATTTTATATTGTTACTAAACTACTTTCAGTTGATGCCATTTCTTGAAGGGGAATATTTCACATTGCCACTATTCAATAAAATACAGTGCTGCAAGAACCATCTACCCATTTTGGCACCCATTTTGGTGAACTACTGTGTCCATTCTAATGGCAGCTCCCAATGAAAGGCAAAAGGGGCAGCCATTTTCAAAAACTAGTGGGTGGTGCTTAACATTTCCCCAAACCCAAAGCATCATAGAACAAATTACTAAAATGTAGTGCACAGTAGTCTTGTTGGAAATGTTATGATGGACCCTCAGTTGACTTCAATTATGAACCCTGGGTTATCAATGTACATAGGGCCACACTAATGTTAAAGGGCCAGAAACAGATTTAGCCACACAGTCACAGGAAATGTTCTGCTACAGGTTGTGGAAACTTCATTGGCCCAAAGGATTTATATATTATATCATTATGGACCAAGCATGATTGCCTAACATCCATCCACTCACGTGGTCATACATAGAGGTCTTGTTTCAAAGATCGCTCAAAAGACATCTTGTTCTCTGCAGGTCTATTGGGCAAGACCCAAATAATGGTTTCGATGACGGTTGAATCCATTACTTTACATGGGGGTCTCCCTCCTCACTGCTGCTGCTGCAAATGCTATGCACTTGCCATAATGGGTTAGTGCATACATAATGTGCAGACAGTGAGACCAGTTGTGGAGTGATAGCGTCTATGCCTTCCTGCATTGGCTCCAGCACCAGCATGTCTCACACAGAAAGGAAATTGTACTTGCGTGTTTGTTTGCAATTGCAAGCAAGTTAGATTGGTGCTGTCCAAAGTAACAGATTTGGAAAAAACAATGACTGAGTATTGATTCAGTTTGTCTTGTGCATGCCATGCCTATGATTGTTTTACTGTATTTGTATTGTTTTGCCCTTTGGATTTTATATTGTTAACCACCCAGAATAGTGCTGTATACTAGGGGGGCAATATATAGGTAAAATAAATAAATAAATAAATAAATAAATAAATAAATTCAATGGGCACACAAGCCATGTTCAGACACTACCATTGTTGCTCTAAAAAGCAAAGAGGGGGTTGTACTTGCCCTGCCCCATCTTTCATCTCTCTCCTCATATGGAAAGCAATGAGTTTGAAAAGGAAACACCATTGAAGTGAACCTCCTTTTAAAAAAGATTCACATGGAGACTCCTTTTTAGACTCACATTCCATATCAGAAAAGCAATGATGAGGCTGGCACACTGCCCTTTGTATTGCCAGAGAGATCTTCACCATAAGCAACACTCCAGTAGGGCTGTAGTGTAATAAGATATGTTGAAACGATAGAGTTTTGGTCAGTCGTCAGATCAAAGGTGTATGAAGCTCCAGGGAGGTGCTCTTCTCTTATGGCTTCCAGAGGCTCTCACAAAGGTTGCACCAGGCCATCATGATATGCCAGAATCTTCAGGTAGAAATGTTGTTGTGATGAAATCCTGTAATCACACAAAGAATATTCCTAACTCACCCCTCTCAATTTTACCATGAAGGACTCTCACAGATCCCACTGTTCTGTTTTTATAGAATTATAAAAGAGTAGTGAATTATGGTATCTTGGCAATTGACAGGAAAAGAAATACAAGTAAATATAGGGAATAGCAGATGAAATAAAAGGAGAATAAGATCTCAACACCCATCTCGACCAGCCAATCTCTTGTGCCTAGGATCAGACAATACAAATTACAGATCATTGCCTGTCCTCCCCCATCCCCATCTTGATGATAAGGACTGGTATCAAGGGACATGTGTTACAGGGGAGAAATCAATTACCTTAATGATACCAACAAAACACAGGCAAATAGTACATTTCTCTGTCCTGATTAGAGCAAATCTGAAGCCAGATGTGCAGAGTGGGTGTTCGTGTTTAAGCCCTGACAGTTGTTTTGTGAGGATTGTGAGCTTTAATGGATTAATGATATGGCTAACCTGTACACGAATTAATCCCCAAAGATCTTTGTAGATTTCAAATCTGATTTCAAACTGTGCTCTCTCTTGAGAAAAAGTAACCAGTAGTCATGGAATGGAATGGGTATTTTAAAAATCCATGCATTTATCTTGTTTCATTTAACATATTTCACACATTTATTCAGTGGAGAGGAACTTTCTTGATCCAGTATCATTTGTGACAGATAATACATTGACTGAAATATTATTGAAGTTACTTTAAGCATACAGTACAGGGAAGTGGCGGGTTTTTAAAAAAACTGTTCGCACAAGCGCCGACACGGGGCAGCCTTGCGAGGCAGCAGGGAGGCTTCTTGGTGTCCGCCACCACTGTGCCACTGAAGGACCACCACAAAGGGGGCTTTCAAGGCAGCAGGGAGCCCTCCCAGCAAGGTGGAGGGGAGGCTTTTTGGTGCTTGCCGCCATTGCTGCATCCACGGAGCCACCACAGGGAGGGCTTCCTAGGCCGTGAGGAGCCTTCCTGGCACCCGGAACCACGGCTGCCACCAACAATGAACCGGCACGGGGAGGCTTCCCCCGGCAAGGGTGAGCAATGCCCTGCCACCACCACTGGAGTGTCAACAGAGCCCAGGAGTTGGGGGTGAGTACAAGCCCCCGGAATGAAAAATTTCATTATTGTTTCATTTCATACAATTGTTTACAAAAATTCATATGAAACCGAACAAAACAAAATGCAGGTGGGAACGAAACAGAATGAAACGAAACACAATGTTTCCGTTACGTGCCCATCTCTACTCAACACCCTGGTTGTGAAACTCTTTCTGAAGGGAAATCCAGCTGGTTTCATTTCTGTTAACCTTCCTGCTGAAACAGATTGATCAGAGAGGTGTTGATTCATTAAGATTGGTTTTAAAATTGGCTCTCAGAAATGTACAAAAACTTGCTTTACATAATGTTTTCATTTGCTTCTTTAGTGTTCTTTACCTGTTCTCAGTAATTTCCTGTCATAGGTCACTTTTTGGGTGTCCTGGTAGATTGAAGAGTTGTAAATAATAATGATAATGTCTACGATTGTGATCATCATAGTTAGAGAATTTAGATTTATTTCTTCTAACATTTAGATTTATTTCTTCTGGTCCTTTTCTGGCAGAGCAGCAGAGAGGAAGGAGCTGGTCAGAGGAGCACACGGCCAAAGGGCAGAGCTAACTTCTTCTTTTTGCAGGAGCAAGGGGCGGAGTTTTAGCTTTAAATAGCTGCTACCAGCAGCACGCGCCTTACGGCGCGTGCAAACTAAAGAATAAAAAAAAAAAATCTGGGTTTAATTGAGTTCCCAAGCCAAGCAACTCCTCAGGAGGTCCTACACTTCCTGACTTGCTTGCAGTTGGAGTAGAGGTGCTTTAGCGGCCCCTACACTGTTAGATTTTGACTAAACAATAAAAGAAGTAAAGAGTCTTACTAGATTAAAAAAAAGTGCAAGTTTACATTTTTTAGACCTTGAATACATTTTATTGTAATAGTTAAAATGGAGTTGGAGGGAGCAGCTGTAGTTACCTGCAGTACTTGTGCTATGTTTGTTATCTTGACAGAGCGTGTGCAGAACTACATCTGCTGCAAGTGCAAGCTGGTAGCACTATTGGAAGAGAAGGTCCAGCAGCTAGAGGCTCGCATAGTAGACCAGCAACATATTAAGGAGCTTGAGCAGTTCCTGGACAGAGCGGAAGAGACTATCCAGGTCCAAGAAGAGACAGGGCACACTTCAGAGGAGGAAGTCACTCCCCCAACTCAGGAGGTGGATGGGTGGAGGAATGTGACTCAAAGGAGTAGAAGGCCAAGGCATCGCTCAGAGAGTCTCATCTTGCACAATCAATTTGAAGCTCTTTCCCTCAGCACACCTCATGAGGCACACATAGAGGAAGAAGTGGTTCCACCGGAGGATCTCTCCCTCATCACTATTGATGAGATACAAGATCAGGTACATGTTGATGACCAGGCTGCAGGAGAGAAGCTCATTGTGCTAGGGGATTCTATCATTAGAAATACGGAGGGATGGATTTGTGAGGAGCATGATAACCGGATGGTCACTTGCCTGCCGGGTGCAAAGGTTGCAGACATCACCAGAAATATAGATAGCTTGTTAGAGAGAACTGGGAAGGAGCCAGTGATCATGGTACACGTCGGTACCAACGATGTCGGGAAGGCCAAGCGGTCAGTCTTGGAAGCCAAATTCAGGTTGCTAGGTAGAAGATTGAAGTCCCGGGCTTCCAAGGTAGCATTTTCAGAAGTGCTACCTGTTCCTCGTGCAGGTCCCGCCAGGCAGGCAGAACTCAGAAGCCTCAATGCGTGGATGAGGCGATGGTGTCGAGAGGAGGGCTTTAGATTTGTCAGGAACTGGAGAACATTTTGGGACAAGCCAAACCTGTTCAGGAGGGATGGGTTGCACTTGAATCATGATGGGACCAGATTGCTGGCACTCAACCTCAAAAAGGCAGCAGAGCAGCTTTTAAAACTGATAACTGGGGGAAAGCCGACAGGAGCTGTGTGGCATCCGGTTCGGAACACCTCATCCTCGGGGAATGAGGTTGGAGAGGGTAGAGAATCACATAGAGATGACATAGCAAGTATTAACACTGGCAGAATAGCGGAATGTGACAGTTCGTCTACTGAAAATAAAAGCTGTGGGGGGAGAAGAACAAGGCAGCAGCTGTTGCGGGACCCACTGTACAAGTGCTTCTACACCAATGCTCGAAGCCTCCGAGCAAATATGGGAGAACTTGAACATCTGGCAGCTAGGGATAACATTGATATAATAGCCATAACAGAAACCTGGTGGAATGTGGAGAACCAGTGGGACACAGCAATCCCAGGCTATAAACTCTATAGAAGGGATAGAGAGGGGCGGGTTGGAGGAGGAGTGGCCATCTATGTCAAAGAAGGCATAAAATCCAGCAGAATGGAGATTGACAGAGGGTCTGACTCCGCCATAGAATCACTGTGGGTTAAACTACCAGGTCCAAAGAGTGATGTGATAGTTGGAGTATTCTATCGTCCACCAGATCAAAAACTTGAGGGGGACCTTGAAATGAGGAGAGAAATCATGGAGGTGGCTAAGAGGGATAGGATAGTAATCATGGGGGACTTTAATTATCCCCACATTGACTGGGCCAATGCGAGCTCTGGGCAAGAAAGAGAAACTGGGTTTCTCGACTTGCTGAATGACTGTGCCTTAGAGCAACTTGTCATGGAGCCCACCCGAGAACAGGCAACTCTAGATCTAATATTGTGTGATACTCAGGACCTCGTCAGGGATGTGAATGTCACTGCGCCTCTGGGGAACAGTGACCATGCTGCAATTACCTTTGCCATGCATGTCGGAGGAAGAGTGTCAACCAAATCAGACATAAAAACCCTTGATTTTCGAAGGGCAAACTTCCCTCAGATGAGGAAACTAGTTAGAGAGAAACTGAAGGGGAGGGTTAGAAGAATCCAATCTCTTCAGTGTGCATGGAGCCTGTTTAAAACAACAATAATAGAGGCCCAGCACAAGTGCATACCACAAAGAAAGAAGAGCTCATTTAAGTCCAAGAGGACACCGGCATGGTTAACGAGTGGAGTTAGAGAGGCTCTAAAGCACAAGGAGAGGTCCTTCTGTAAATGGAAATCCTCCCCAAATGAGGAAAATAAAAAGGAACACAAACTCTGGCAAAAGAAATGTAAAAAGATGATAAGGGAGGCAAAGAAAGACTTTGAGGAACGCATGGCTAGCAATATAAAGGGTAATAATAAAAGCTTCTTTAAATATGTTAGAAGTAGAAAACCTGCCAGAGAACCAATTGGCCCTCTGGATGGTGAGGGAGAGGAAAAGGGGAGGTTAAGGAGGACTTGGACATTGCAGAGAAATTGAACGAGTTCTTTGCGTCTGTCTTCACGACAGAGGACCTTGAGCGGATTCCGCTGCCTGAGCCGCCCCTCTTGACTAAAGAATTAAATCAAATACAGGTTAAAAGAGAGGAGGTTTTAGGACTAATTGATAAATTGAGGATTAACAAGTCACCGGGCCCAGATGGCATCCACCCAAGGGTTATTAGGGAACTGAGAAATGAAATTGCAGATCTCTTAACGGTTATATGCAACTTGTCTCTTAAAACGGCCACAGTGCCGGAGGACTGGAGGATAGCAGATGTCACACCAATTTTTAAAAAAGGAAGGAGGGGGGACCCAGGAAACTACAGGCCGGTTAGCCTTACATCTGTCCCAGGGAAGATGGTGGAAGGCCTCATCCAAGAGAAAATCTTAAAACACATAAAAGAACAAACCTTGCTGAGAGAAAATCAGCATGGCTTCTGTAAGGGTAAATCTTGTCTTACAAACCTTTTAGAATTTTTTGAAAAGGTCAACAGGCACGTGGATTTGGGTGAACCGGTGGATATAGTCTATCTGGATTTTCAAAAGGCTTTTGACACAGTCCCTCACCAAAGGCTGCTGAGAAAATTGCATAGTCAGGGGATAAGAGGGCAGGTCCTCTTATGGATTGAGAACTGGTTGAGATCCCGGAAACAAAGAGTAGGTGTCAATGGGAAATTTTCACAATGGAGAGAAGTGAAAAGCGGTGTGCCCCAGGGCTCGGTCCTGGGACCGGTGCTTTTCAATCTGTTCATAAATGACCTGGAGACAGGGATAAACAGTGAGGTGGCCAAGTTTGCAGATGACACAAAACTTTTCCATGTGGTAAAAACCAGAGAAGATTGTGAAGAGCTCCAGAAGGATCTCTCCAAACTGGGGGAGTGGGCTGAGAAATGGCAAATGCGTTTTAATGTAACCAAATGTAAAGTAATGCATATTGGGGCAAAAAATCCAAAACTTCATCTATCAACTCATGGGCTCTGAGTTATCCGTGACGGATCAGGAAAGAGATCTTGGTGTGTTGGTGGACAGCTCCATGAAGGTGTCTCCCCAATGTGTGGCAGCAGTGAAGAAGGCCAATTCCATGCTAGGGATTATCAAAAAGGGGATTGAAAATAAAACAGCCAACATTATAATGCCGTTATATAAAACAATAGTAAGGCCCCACCTGGAGTATTGTGTACAATTCTGGTCACCGCATCTCAAGAAAGACATAGTGGAACTGGAAAAGGTGCAGAAGAGAGCGACTAAAATGATTACTGGGCTGGGGCACCTCCCTTATGAAGAAAGGCTAAAACAATTGGGCCTCTTTAGTCTGGAAAAAAGGCGCTTGAGGGGGGATATGATTGAGACATACAAAATAATGCAGGGTATGAGTAAAGTGGATAGAGGGAAGCTCTTCTCCCTCTCTCAAAATACCAGAACTAGGGGACATACACTCAAATTGAGTGCTGGGAGAGTAAGCACTGACAAAAGAAAATATTTTTTCACCCAGCGTGTTGTAAGTCTATGGAACTCCCTGCCACAGGATGTGGTGATGGCATCTGGCCTGGATGCCTTCAAAAGGGGATTGGACAGATTCCTAGAGGAAAAGTCCATCACGAGTTACAAACCATGATGGAGATGTGTAATCTCTAGGCTTTAAACCAGGGTACTTCAAGGGCCAGATGCAGGGGAGTGGTATCAGGAGACAGATATCTAGTCTCATGCGCTCCCAAACGCATCTGGTGGGGCCGCTGTGAGATACAGGAAGCTGGACTAGATGGGCCTTTGGCCTGATCCAGCATGGCTCTTCTTATGTTCTTATGTTCTTATGTTCTTATCTAGAGACGTGGCTATTTAAAAAGTCTTTCCCTGGGTATTAATATATGCTATGAAGATATGCTATTTATTTATTTATTTATTTATTTATTTATTTATTTATTTATTTATTTATTTATTTATTTATGCCATCTTGCTCCTGTTTGATGCTCAGATAGATATTGTTTTGTTTCTTATTATGTTTTTTATTATTGGATTGTTTATTTATTGTATGTCTTGATTGATATCTGTTCAACTTCGTAAACCGCCCAGAGTAGCTATGCAGCTAGATGGAGCGGTATATAAATTAAATTAAATAAATAAATATTTAGACATGCACAGATGCACCCTTGTCTTTTTCACTAATTTGTTGGATGTAGAGCTGCTGGTGGAATTGATATACTGTACCTGTCTTCAGATTCATCATGGGGTCTCTGCATTGTGGCCCTGTGTCATAAACACACTGTTAACAATTGCTGTCAAAGGCCCCACTCTCCCTGTTACATCCAAAAATTCTGCTTTTAAATCTCAAAACTTTGGCCCCGTTATCTCACGGAATGCGATGCTCTGGACCTGGCAACCCTACCATCCATATGTCTTAATGTGGACCTATCCTGAAAACACAACATGCTGTAAGGGATGAGGATGCAGAAGTAGCTTCCATTCATCTGTGGAGAGAAAGGGGGAAATGATTATTTTAAAAACATGGTTTTAAGCTCCAAAAACTGTGAAGTAGGCATCATGCTTACAACATTGTGGGTGCAGCAAATAGAGCTTCTAATTTTGATCAACAGCAAGACATTTGCTCTGGAATCTAGAGACTTTAGTCCCAGCTGGAACAACAACCTTTCTCCTATAATTAATTTTTTTGTGTTGCAGTCCATTAGAGAAGAGAGTGACAGCCTCTGGATGTAGATTACTGGCTTCAGTATGGCCCAGAGGAACATTACAGTCTTAATTAAAGGTGGAGCAATAAGTCAATGGTATGCATGGTTTCAGCGTTGTAATGCAAGCAACATCTTACCACCTTAAAAGAATCCCAGTAGCAAGCAAACTGAGTAATTGAAAGGCAGCTCATGTTCCCTGTAAGTTTTCCAGGACTGCTATTGGGAATACTTGATAATTTATGAAGGCTTGCACAATCAAATTAATTACATTTTCCTCAAACCACGTGTCTATTTTTTTTTTACACAGCCTAGCTTTGAATTATAAGTAACAATATTGTACTTGTTTGCGCTGTCAGTCTAAGCAGTGGCTCACTAATAACAGCCAACAAATTATCTTGTATCTCAGAAGCATCATTCGTCAATACATCACTATGCCTTGTGACGGTGTTAGCACTTCTAAGAGAAGGCCTTGTTTTCAAATGTTTCTGAAGGTTAGCAAACCTAATTTCATAATACAGCTGACTATGTCAGGCATCAATATTCTGAGTTATAAGAGCCACGGGTTCCTAAACAACTTCTGAGAGCTGAGGTCAGTTGTCCTGTTAGCTTTGGAAAAGAAATCAACAATATGACATGCCCCTCTTTCAAGCTAGTAAAAATGCTTTAACAACAAAGTCAGCCCAATCAGGTGGCAGTTTTATGCCCTCAGGACCCTCCATGGGCCACAGACACCATGTAACATGCAAACAAACAAAACACAAAATCAGAAATGAACAGATGTCTATTTATGGTTTTGAACAATGGAAATCCATTGGTTTCAAAATAGGGGGCAGGGCTGGCTTAGCTTATTATAAAGCCTATTTGAAAGGCAAATCACTGCTTCTCTAAGCTTTTACAAGTAGCATTTTTTTTTTTTCCAGGGAAATGCTGGGTTTTTTTGGTGGGGCTCTGATGGGCAACAACAACAGTCGCGGTTCACATGCGGTCCTTGGGTCACTTTTATCTCCCCCCCACACCAGTGTTTTACTATCCCCAAACATGGATCCCGATATGTTCATAGAATCATAGAATAGTGAAATAGCGAAGTTGGAAGGGGCTTATAAGGCCATCAAGTCCAACCCCCCGCTGCATGCAGGAATACAAATCAAAGGATATCTACCAGGTGGTTGTTCAAATTTATCTTGAATGCCTCCAGTGTTGGAGCATTCACTACTTCTTGAGTTCATGGGTTTCATTTCGTACATGCTCTGTTATTCTTTTTTATGCTGTATCCTGTATGTGTGTGTTGTGTCATTACAGTCATGACTGACTCTTCATGACCCCTGACCATGGAGTTTTCTTGGCAGGAATACTGGAGTGGCTTGCAAGTTCCTACTCCAGGTGCCTGGAGTAGGAACTATTAACACCATGTCTGCTTTAATATTGGGACTTTTCACATAGTCCAAGAAAGCGATAAGGAAATGCTGGTCCAGATGTTTTGTTCGTCCAGTTCCCTCTCAGCTATGGACCATGTTAAAGAACCATTGTTCTCTGACTGCCTTTCTCAGAAATCTTGACCAGCACAGCGAGTGATGAAGGCTTCTGGGAATTTTGGACCAAAAACATCTGGAGACTCAAGGTTGTACAACCACTAGATTAGATCCTTGTATTCTGATTGACTTTCAGTACACAACCATGAGTTAGAACTTTGTGCTGCTGTTTTGTATGGAATGTTTGTGTGTTTGCAAGGAACCATCTGTTACATATATAAACCTAGTGTATGGATCATTCTGTAGTGTGTTTATTCTTGTACTTCCATAAACCATGGTAATATGAAGCCCCAAACCAGTATAGTACTGTGGTAGAGGAAGGGAAGGTTGACTGTTTCTTCCACCTTTGGTATGTTTTACCAGACTTCATGGCTCTGTTTTGTGTGCTGTGGTTCTATTTACAACTTAGGTACAGAATCAGAACTTAGTAAAGTTACATTTTGGACTGTAACTCCTAAACTGGCCATAGTGGCAGGAAGAGTTGTAGTCCAAAACGGAACTTTTCCAGGCACTGTGGAAAGAATTAAGTTCAAATCAACAGTGAGACCTGAATCTCACAGGGAATCCCAAGCTGGTCACTAATTATTATCGTGACACAGAGTTGCTTTGAGGATAATGCGAGTAAGGAGAAAACTCTGTATGCCATTTAGACCTCATGGGAGGAAAGATGGAATTATCATTCTAATGACTAAATATACTGGACATTCTTTGGACAATCAAAAGGCATTAAGGGTAAATGCTGAGCCTTAATAAAATCACATATCTGCTATCTCTGGCAAGTGTATGTTATGCAAACCTTTAATTTGCTCATAGAGAAAAAATCTGAACATAGCAATATCTAGTCTCCTTTGTAGGTAGAGCAATGGAAGCACAGCAACCAATGGTGGGTACTGTGAGGTGCAAACGTAGCTATTATCTTATACATGTACATAGAAGGAGACAGGAAAGTGAGCATTCACACATATACAAATAGTGAGACCCTCCACCCGTAGTAAAGAGGCAGATAGTAATGGGATGGTTGGGGCACCCTGAGTCTGGGAGTGGAAATGTCCCATTTGCCCAAACGGATGATCCACCACTGGGTGAGCTGCTGCTTGCATTTTGCATAGAATACTCACCTGTAATGAATGGCATAGAAAATTATTTTAGATAATGTTTAAGTCATTTGTGTAGTCTAAAGATGCTATAATTCAGTGCTCCCCAACCTTTTTATCACCGTGGACCGGTAAATGCTTGATAATTTTTCCCTGGCCCGCTTGTTTTGATTTAATAAGATAAAAAATGTAAATGCCCCCCTCCCCGGCCACTGACGCACATGCGTGCTAGTCGTTTCCCACTCTAGGGGGCTGTGCTCATCTCCGTACTCAAGCCGAAGAGCCAGTGTTGTGCGATGAGTCCTTGGCATCGCTGCAAGGAAACACTGTTTTTACTTCCTTGCATTTTCCCCCCCAGGGGCTACCCAGCCGCCGTGAGGTCTTGGGACCCTTTGCCCTTCCTTGACATGAGGCCTCCCTCCCTCCCTCCTTACTTCCTTTTTTTCTTTCCCTTTTCTTTCTCCCTCCCTCCCTTCCTCCCTCCCTTTTCTTTCTTTCTTTCTTTTTTCTTTCTTTCTTTCTTTCTTTCTTTCTTTCTTTCTTTCTTTCTTTCTTTTTTCTTTCTTTCTTTCTTTCTTTCTTTCTTTCTTTCTTTCTTTCTTTCTTTCTTTCTTTCTTTCTTTCTTTCTTTCTTTCTTTCTTTCTCCCTCCCTCCCTCCCTCCCTCCTTACTTTCTTTCTTGCGGGGGGGGGGGTCACAGCGGCGGCGGCGATGGTGGGATGGGGCAATTGCG
Source organism: Phrynocephalus guinanensis (assembly GCA_037367245.1). Classification (NCBI taxonomy): domain Eukaryota; kingdom Metazoa; phylum Chordata; class Lepidosauria; order Squamata; family Agamidae; genus Phrynocephalus; species Phrynocephalus guinanensis. The sequence continues at coordinate 33,960,678 of CM074739.1, read as the reverse complement.
GGGGGCGATTGCGGGGGGGTCGTGGCGGCGGCGGGACGGGGGTGATTGCGGTGGCGGTGGGGACGATTGCGGGGGGGTCGTGGCGGCGGCGGCGGGACGGGGGCGATTGCGGGGGGGTCGTGGCGGCGGCGGCGGGATGGGGGCGATTGCGGGGGGGGTCGTGGCGGCGGCGGCGGGACGGGGGCGATTGCGGGGGGTCGTGGCGGCGGCGGGACGGGGGTGATTGCGGTGGCGGCGGGGACGATTGCGGGGGGGGTCGTGGCGGCGGCGGCGGGACGGGGGTGATTGCGGTGGCGGCGGGGACGATTGCGGGGGGTCGCGGCGGCGGGACGGGGGCGATTGCGGGGGGGATTGCGGCGGCGGGGGGCGTTGCGGCGGCAGCGGCGGGACGGGGGCGATTGCGGCGGCGGCGGCGGGGACGATTGCGGGGGGGGGTCGCGGCGGCGGCGGCGGCGATTGCGGGGGGGATTGCGGCGGCGGGGGGGGTCACGGCGGTGGCGGCGGGGCGGCGGCGATTGCGGGGGGGTCGTGGCGGCGGCGGCGGCGGGGGGGACGATTGCGGGGGGTCGCGGCGGCGGCGCGGAGGCGATTGCGGGGGGTGATTGCGGTGGCGGCGGGGACGATTGCGGGGGGGGCGGCGGGGGTCGCGGTTGCTTGCGGGGGGTCGCAGCGGCGGGGGGGGCGATTGCGGGAGGGGTGGCGCGGCGGCGGCCCGGTGCCGATTCATCCACGGACCGGCACCGGTCCGCAGCCCGGGGGTTGGGGAACACTGCTATAATTGATCTCCGCTGAGACTCATTGTAGTCCCTTAGTATCTTACTCTGATGTCTGTGGAAATGGACTTGATCCACAAATGGCCACATTAAAATACCGTGATTAGACTTTTGTTTTGTCTTGTTTTCCTGACCTGTGAGACTCTCTGATTCAAACGCTGTTTGTTAGAGAATTGTGCCAGTATCCTGTTGAGTTTTTGAACGATAGGCCAAAGGGAGCTCGCCAAAGATTGATAGTGAGATCAGCCGTGCAACCAGTTGCATGGTGGATTGCATAATGGGAAGCTTCTGAAGCAGGGAAACACTTGTGCTCTGAATAATAATAATAATAATAATAATAATAATAATAATAATAATAATAATAATAATAATAATAATAATAATAATAATAATAATAATAATAATAATAATAATAGGATTGTGCTCAAGCCCTATTGCTGGCGGGAGGAAGAATGCTTGGGATCCCATCTGTCTACCACAGTAACCCATAAACCCTAGGACTAGCCTAAATAATATCCATACACTTAAATATGTTTATGTTACCAATCTGAAACCTTGCAGCAGATAACAGTTTTCACATGCTGAGGCATGGATTAAAATATGGGGCTGATTAAAACCACAACATAGAATATAGTGTTGGAGAGGAGGGGAGGGCGCATGCAGTTTTAATTATGATTCTACTTTCCAGGCATGCAGCTAGCTAGGGAATGGAGTATCTGAGTACTTCTCCAGCAGAGCTCATGGTGTTCAACAAATATCTGGAGGGAGAGTTAGTTGCTTTTTTTGCAATTAAGAGATGCCTGATTTTATTATCCTAAGGACAAACACTGTTTTGGAATTTATAATATGGCCTTTGGAAAGAATGTGAAAACATTAAGACTTGGTAGCCACTGGCAGGGAGCAGTGGGAGCAGAATATCCCAAGGAAAATGAATTTTACCAGATGTTTCTTTTACCCTTTTAAGTAGTGAACTATATGAATTGTTCAGGGATAAAATGAAGGATTAGAACTGCTGGGTAGTTCAACAATGTAGACCTCTTACTCAGCAGAACAAGACGCTGGGAGGGTCATTCCCCTCTGCAGCTCCCTGTCAAGAACTGGACTTGATAGTCCATAGGGTGCCATTCAGCTCTGCGGTTCTATTTTATTTTATTTTATTTTATTTTATTTTGAATATTTTTACCCCACCTTTCTCCTTGGAAAAGGACCCAAGGTGTCTTACAATAATATACAGCCCAGAACATTTAAGATGCATCCAAGTTAAGAACAGGGAATTAGAAGAGGCATCTTAGAACATTAAAAGGTAACAATAAAGCTACAAAGAGCATGCAAAAAGGGGGGGGACATTATGAGGGGTGAAAATTAACATGGAAAACACTGGTGTTCTTATGAAATCCGTCAATGTAATCATGCATGGTAATCCATATAAAAGTCACATAGTAGGAAGTCCCTCATTCAGGGAAAGCTTGCCTGAAAAGGAAGGTCTTTGCCTGCTTCCAGAAAGACAGGAGAGACAGGGCAGTTCTGGCCTCCAGTGGGAGGGAGTTCCAAAGTCTGGGAGCAGCAACAGAGAAGGCCCTTTCATGTGTTCTTATGAGGCGCACCTGTGAAGGTGGTGGTATGGAGAGATACGCCTCTCCTGATGACCTTAGCAGCTGATCCGGTTCATACCACAAGATTCGATCTTTAACGTAGCTTCGGCCCAGGCCATTTTGTGCTTTGTAGGTTACAGTCAGCACTTTGAATTGTGCCTGATAGCTGATTGGCAGCCAGTGGAGCTGCTTTAATAGGAGTGTAATGTGATCTCTGTAGCTCACCCCCGTCAGCTATCTGGCCGCTGCCTTTTGGACCAATTGAAGTTTCCTGAGACTTTCCTTTGGAAGCCTCACATAGAGCACATTACAGTAGTCCATCATCAATGATGATGATGATGATGATGATGATGATGATGAAAACCATAGCCTGCAGTCTAGTATTTTGGGGGTGTAGAAGCTTTGTTGGTTTCAGTAGAGGAAGGGAAGAAGCAAAGTCTTTGAAATTTTTATGAGCTATTTCGCTTATTTCTGAATGCAGGGGGTAACTTTTTTTTCAAAACTAAAACTTAAAAACTTTTTGCCTAGCCTCCCCAAAATTGATACAGAGCAGGAACAGGTTGTCTGATACATCTGTGCCAGATTCGATGTGGATCCAAAGTCCAGTTTCACAATTTTTATTTGTTTTGGCTTCCTCCATTTTTAGAATGGTCTTGTAGACAGTTTATTTGGTGTGCTGCACAATAACAACAGTTGCACCACTGTGCAGATATAATATCTGTAGCTCGTTTTGGTGTACAGTGAATTGGGAGTGGATCTCTTGCTTGCATGTGCCCTACACAGATACTAGATTCCTTGTTCCTGTCGATTAAAACTGGCTCTGCACAGTAAGTTCTCTTGATAAAGAATTTTCAGACCCTGCAAGATTCCTTGTTTTCATCTCATACCAAAAAATAAATAAAAAAAATTCCCCTCAAGATTCCTGTAATTTGCTATAGCAAGCCCAAGAACGTGGGTTGGCTGTTATGATATATAGCAACAACCCATCTAATATTTCAATTATTAAAATAAAGTAACTACTACAGTGGTACCTTGTATAAAGGAATTAATTCATTTCAAATGAAATTCTGTTAAGCAATTTTTCCTTTATAGAATTTTCCCATAGGAATGCATTGAAAGCAGAGTAATCCCTAATCGCAACCATTTTTATGTTGTACGGATTCACCCCACAGGCGATTCTATTAAGCAAATTTCCCCTATCTCTGGAATTTTTTATGTTGTACAGCTTTTATGTTATACAAATCATTTATTATACAAGGGTCCACTGTATTCTAGTTTGAGGTAATTTGTACAATTGTACACATATTGTACAAATATGTGAGTTATTAAAATGACTCAGTTAATTGTACAAATATGTGAGTTATTCAAATGACTCAATTAAGAAATGAAAATTAAAAACATGCAGTTCTGCGCTATAATGGGTCCTCCAGCCTCTCTCTGTGTATTTCCACGTGTTCGTAAAACTCCTTTCTAGAGATGGGCACGACCAGGAAAAATTACGTTTCGAGTTGTCGTGTGTCGGAGCCAGCCCGTTTTGGCTCGTTTCCGTTTTTCGCAAAAATTTCCAAAAATTTGTCATTTTGTTTGTTGGTTTTTCGTCTGTTGTTAGTACTGATTTTGGGGGGGGCTCCTGGAGGCACCTCTCTGGGGTGGGTGCCTCCTCTGGCCCGCCATGAAGGGAAAGCAGGCTCCTGGAGGCACCTCGTGGGTGCCTCCTCTCCTCACCTGCTACAAAATGGCATGCATAGCCAATTGGATATGCATACCATTAAGTTGCAGCAGTAGCAGGCAGAGGCACCTCTTTCGGGTGCCTCTGTGACTCACTGCCTGCTGGAGAGTGAAGTGACAGAGGACTGGACCCCTAAGGTCGCCCGCTGTGACTCATTAAGAAGGGAAGTGTACTTGCTGTAGTGCAATGCGAGTACACAGATCTGGCTTGGGGTTAGGGGTTAGTGCAAGGGCTAGGATTAGGGCTACTGGTAAGGTTAGGGTGAGTTACTGGGGTGCACCTCTGGGTGCCTCTCTGACCCACTAAGAAGAACAGTGTACTGGCGTATGGGTTAGGGTTAGGGTTAGGGTTAGGGTTCGGGCTAGGGTTAGTGGCTTTTTATGCCCGACTGGCACATCCCAGAAGTCTCGTTCAAAACCTGGCCAAGTGGCCATGCAATTGGTGGATATGGCTCCAAAAATTTGCATGGTCCACTCCCATGGCCAGCCCATCATTGCGCAGGTGTAAAAAAATAAAAATAAAAATAAAATAAAATAAAATAAAATCAATGGAGACGTTTTGTTGCAAGAAAAACCCACTGCTGCTACTGTAAAAATTCAGGCAGTTTTAAAATAGCTATTTTCGCATGTTTCTGTGGTGCTTTGGTGTGTTTTTAGACCATGATTTCAAAATAAATATTGCGGTCGCCCCATTTTGGATCCCCCGCCTGCACCGCATGGCATGGCGAGTTGGTGAGACGACGAGGATGCGCAGCCCAGGAGAGGAGAGGGGGGGAGGCCGGGGACCCCCCGCCCCCCAGAAACCACCCTTCTGGTAGGTGCCCTCTCTGAGGCAGGCATATTTTTGCCTGCTTTTTGGCCGGGAATCGGGTTTTTTTAAAAACTTTTTTCCTGTGCCGCGCCGCTTGGCGAGTTGGCGTGGGTGAGTGCAACTCGATGACAAGGATGCGCACTTTGCGCAGCCCAGGAGAGGAGGGGAGGGAGGCTGGGGATTCCCCCCCCCCAGAAACCATCCCTCTGGTAGGTGCCCTCACTGAGGCAGGCATATTTTCGCCTGCTTTTTTGGCCGGGAATCGGGTTTTTTTAATTTTTATTTTAAAAACTTTTTTCCTGTGCTGCGCCGCTTGGCGAGTTGGCGTGGGCGAGTGCGACTCGACGATGAAGATGCACACTTTGCGCAGCCCAGGAGAGGAGGGGAGGGAGGCCGGGGACCCCCCCCCCAGAAACCACCCCTCTGGTAGGTGCCCTCACTGAGGCAGGCATATTTTCGCCTGCCTGGTTTTTTGGCCAGGAATCGCGTTTTTTTTTATTTTTAAAACTTTTTTCCTGTGCCGCTTGGCATCGCGCGATCGCTGCAATGCCAGGAATGACCATGACAAATCAGACCCAATTTTTCTTTTGTCGGTTCGAGTTCGAGTTCTGGGGGAGTAAGTGTCGTTACCGTTTCCGTTGCATAACGAAAACGAGAAAAGGAAACGGAAATGAGAATTTCGCCAAGTCGTGCCCATGTCTACTCCTTTCCCATCCACTTGAGAAATCTATCAAGAGTGGTATAAAATTCCTTGTCACCTCATAACCAAGGAGAGAAATGTTGAGATTCATCATCAATGCCAGCAAAGATGGAATAAGTTAGGATTTACATCCCTGCTGTATATACCATGTAGACATGGTGAGCATAAATATAAACAGAGAGTCATCATGTTCGTTCAAGCATACCATTTCCAGGATCTGACAAAAATATCTTGCATTCAAATTAGCACAGTGTGCCACAGGTAGGGCTTTATATTTTTAGTGCTCTAGGAAAAAGAAGGAAGATGCATGCCATCTAGAGATCTACTTCTGCTATTTTTAGGGAGACCCTCATGGGAAAACAAAGGAATGTTTTCTGAACAAGTGATAACCTCATTCTGGTACAGCTCCAAATAAGAAGACTATTACTTGTAGATGATAGAAGCCAAAATAACCTGTTGTTCATCTGTCAGTCTGCTTATAGTGTTTATATGGTGCCCTGTATGCCTGGTCCTTGGGTGCAAACTATCTAAACAACCTCATCTCCCCATATGAGCCTGCAAAGAGTTTAAGATTATCAAGAGAGAGTGAGAGTGGTCCCACCACCCTCACAGATGTGTTTAGTGAGTACTTGTGAGAGAGCCTTCTCTGTTGCTGCTCTCTGACTCTATAACTCCCTCCCGTAGCATTATTTTAACATAATACTTATTTAATTCTTTTAACTTATTTGTATATTTCTAATGTTTAGCTTTTAAATACTAATTTATGTTGTAAGCTACCTTGGGTCCTTTTGAGGGAGAAAGGTGGGACAGAGATATTTAATTAAATAATACTAAATAAGACCTTGGAGTGATTTATAAATGTTTCAACTTGGACATTTCATAAAATAAGAAACCACAAAATCACAGATTAACAATATTGTAATTTAAATTTGTAAAACAGCAAAAATAGAATGAAGAAGTTAAAATATATGAAGATATTTATCTTCAGGCAAGTTTTCTTCAAGTGAGTGGCTACCTGATTTTGATCTTTGAGACAGATTGCTATGCATTACTGCTTTGATTGAGTTTCTAGCATTGCTTGGGTTTCCCATTTCTAAGAATGGCATTTGTTTGTTCATTTTTGATATTTCTATACAGTGGACCCTTGTATAACAAACAGCTTGTATAACATAAAATTTGTACAACATAAACATTCTGGAGATAGGGGAAATTTGCTTAACATAATCGCCTATGGGTAGAATCCGTACAATATAAAAATGGGATTACTCTGTTTTCAATGCATTCCTATGGGAATTTGTATAAAGGAAATTTTGCTTAACATAACTTCATTTGGAACAAATTAATTCCTTTATACGAGGTACCACTGTACTTGCGTTCTTTGCTTTAAACATTGTCTTTTAATTATGTATGCCATATATTCATTAGTTTGTATGCCATATATTCATTAGTTTGTTCTTAAATATTGTCTTTCAATGATGTGATTAAAAGGATTGGGTCCTTTTCTAAGGGAAAAATGTGAGATAAAATATTTTAAATAAATAAATAAATGGTTGACTGACTGCAATAAAACTTACAGTATTGTTAATTTATGTAGTCTTACAGTGTTCCTGACTTGCAAAAATGATAAGAAAGCAAAGCATATCCAATCTCGCCAGATTTCGGAAGCTAAGCAGGGTCAGCCCTGGTTAGTACTTGGATGGGAGACCACCAGGGAATATAAGGTGCTGTAGGCTCCTGGAGTAGGAACTGGCAAACCACTCTATTATTCCTGCCAAGGAAACTCCATGGACATGGGGTCACGAAGAGACGGCCAGGACTGTAACGACAACACACACACACACACACACACACACACACACACACACACACACACACACACACACACACACACACACACACACACACACACACACACTTTTACCTTATATTCTGCCAGAATGTATATATATGTCTTGAGATTATAAAAGTATAATTCTGACATTATATTTTGACAGGCATGCCCACTGACCACAAGGTTTCGGTATTATCCCAGTTTGGCAACTGGGGAAATATCTGATTCTGTTTTGACTGATCTGGAAGTTCAGATCTTCACCTCGCTCCTTGACTGTCACTGGAAATCCACAAATAATTTCATCTCTCTCCACCATCACCATCCGTTTGCCATAATTAGATGGAACTCTATGAGTCATAAACTACTTAAGAAGAGATTATACTGGCTAATTTTTCTATGGACAAAGGGATTTTTTTTTTGGCTGTTAGTTCTTTTAAAATGTGTTTGTGTGTGCATTGAAGTTACTGCTAACATTGTTTACATTTCTTGGCAGACCTGGGTGAAGCACTGGGAAATTTTGTAGATGAGTAGACATTTTAGAAAGGAGAGGCCCTCATGAAGAGATGTGCAAAACAGATACTTCACTTCCTCTGCCAGCAGAAGGGAGTATTAAAAATATGAATATTGGTGGGGGTGCTGAAGGTAGCTTGCTTTTCTTCATTCTTCTCTGCGTGGTTTGTGGGATACCTTTATAAAATATGGCACATCTCCCTCAAATATCCCTAGACATGAAGTATGAAGAATTTCAGAAAGGTTAGTGGCTGAGGACTGAAAAGGAATGAGAAACATTTACAATTAAAAACCGTTTTCCTTTCTATTCCTTTGGCACCAAAGTCACAGATAGTGCAATGGGACAAGGATAGGTGGAAGCAGTGAAGCGGAAAGCTTTCAATGTGCAGTATTTTCCAGGCAGATCCCACATGCAACTACCAAAAGCCCTTAAGATCGAATCCAACCTGTGATACTTTTCAACATTCCTTCACTAAAGAAATCCAGTGTAGTGTAGTGGATGGAGTATCAGACTAGGACCTGGGAGATGTGAGCTCAGTTCTATTCCTGGCCCTAAAATGTTGTCTTTTAATGCTGTAAGATATTCTTAATTCCCTGATCTCAACATGTCTTAATTGTACTGGACTGTATATTATCCCTCATAACTCTAAGCCACCTTGGGTCCTTTTCCAAGGAGAAAGGTGGGGTAAAAATACTCTAAAATAAATGAATGAATGAATGAAAATTAAACTGAAGGGAGTGGCACTGGTAAAGTTACTCCTTGAATATCTCACATATCTTGTAAAACCTACTAGAGTTGCCATCTATTGGAACTGACGTGATGGTATGTAAAAAACACTTTTCCTAAAATCACCTGAGATCAGAGAGCCTAGAGCAGCATTGGCAAACCTATGGCATGGGTGCCAAAGGTGGCACACAGAGCCCTTTCTGTGGGCACCTGACATCACCCCTTCATACCCACCTGTATTCATGTTAAACTGCTGTACTGGCACTTTGCGAAAAATTAGTGGATTTGGAATTGCAGTTTGGGCACCTGGTCTCTAAAAGGTTAGCCATCACTGGCCTAGAAAAACAATTTACTGTGATGAGAAGCTACAGCTTCCAATCCACAACTGTGCTCCTACTCCCCGTCCCCAACCATTGCAGTTTCCTTGTATGAAGAGCTTGAGGAGAAATGCATAGTTACTGGAAATATACTCCTGCATCTCTTTGCTCTCCTGAATCAAGGCCAACTCAAAGCATGATACCTCTGATGGAAAAACAAAATAGGTGCCTCTGATCCCCATCCATTTCAACCCTGGCAATGAAAAGTCATGCCTCGCCATATTTGAAAGCATCAAACTAGGCCAAAGGGCACAAGGCAAGCAGCATCTGGTACACACTTGTTCTTCCAGATGCTGAGGCTGCCTCCCACCACCTGGTATCATTATTCCTGGTGGTAGAGCCAGGCCTACTGTACTGTAAATCAAGACTGCTGTTTATGGTATATGCATTTATGGAATCTGGCTATTAAAGATAAATTGACTTGTGAAATTAAAATTAGGAAAGGCTTGTGTAAGTCTAATGACTTTAATGGAATATGGGATAAACTGTTGGTATATGTATTTCAGAAAGGTAAAGGGTATACACATGGAGAATGTATTTCTGGAGGGAAATGGGCTGGTCCATACCATGAAAGTTGTAATTTTGTTAAAGTCCCAAGGGGTGGGGGTGGTTGCATGGGGTTTATTTTTGTGATATTTGTTATATTTTTGTCATATTGGTGTGTGTTTTGATTAATATTTTCCTTTCCTTTACAGTATTTTGTTGTTCTATGTGTTTTTTGTATTGTAGTTTTATAACTCTTAATTTTTTTTTAAAATGAGTGCTTCTCTGGGAGTTGAGTCATGGCTACTGGACTTCTTTTTTGAGAGATAGAAACGTTTCGCTGTTCATCCAAACAGCTTCATCGGTCTGAATGCAGCTGGTGCAAACCCTGACTCTTATAGGCAGCTTTGACCTCTAGTCACCCTGGCCTCAATTAGGCTCATCAGATGAACTAAATAGGCTCGTTAGGGAGACAATGGTATCCTTAGCCTTGAGGTGAACCATGGCTTAAGGTGCTGAAACCTATCAAGAAAGGGTCGTTAATGGGTCGTTAGCTATGGCCTTGGTGGTAAAGGCTTTTTGATTTGTCTTGGTAGTGTGGAAAGCACAGCTTGATAAGTAGCAGATAAACTATGCTGGAGGCCACCACCTCTGTTGAGGGAGGGATTTTCAATGCTCACATGAATGGCCTCCCTTACTCCTCTTTCAAACCACCTCTCTTCTTTGTCTAATATGTGTACATCCTCATCTTTGAAAGAGTGCCCTTTCTCCTTCAAATGGAGGTGTACTGCTGATTCTGGACCTGAGCTGTTACCCCTCCTGTGTTGGGCCATCCTTCTGTTTAATGGCTGTTTGGTTTCCCCAATGTAGAGGTCTGAACACTCCTCACTGCATTGGACCGTACAGAGGGGACTTCTACAGACAGAAGCATGGTTGTGCCATGGGTTCTCCAGTGTCACCAATTGTTGCAAACCTATACATGGAAGAAGTGGAGAAGAAGGCACTCAACACCTTCCCAGGGACAACACCATCTCACTGTTTCATATGTAGATGATACCTGGGTGAAAATCAAGACTCGGGAAGTACAGGCCTTTACAGACCACATCAATGCAGTGGACCCTAATATTAGGTTCACTAGAGAAGACACCCAAGACAACAGGCTGGCTTTCCTGGATTGTGCAGTCATCATCAGACCTGACCGTGGCATGGAAGTAGAAGTTTACAGGAAACCCACCCACACAGATCAATACTTACTGTTCGACTCCCACCATCCATTACAGCACAAACTAGGAGTCATCAGGACCCTAAGCCACAGAGCAGAGAGCATCCCCACCTTCGCAGAAGCCAAGAAGAAGGAAGACAGGCACCTGAAGACAGCACTTAAGGCCTGTGGATATCCAAAGTGGGCCTTCAACAAAGCAGTGGGCCATCCCAGAAGAACAAGGGATCAGTCTGAGACCCAGACCCAGCGGAAGAACCTGGTCATTCCTTACATGGCTGGAGTGTCAGAGAAGCTTAAAAGGATTTTTGGCAAACACCACATCCCTGTTTATTTCAAACCCACAAACACACTAAGGCAGAGACTTGTCCACCCAAAGGATCCAGTACCCAACCATAAAAGGAGCAATATAGTATATGCGGTCCAATGCAGTGAGGAGTGTTCAGACCTCTACATTGGGGAAACCAAACAGCCATTAAACAGAAGGATGGCCCAACACAGGAGGGGGGTAACAGCTCTGGTCCAGAATCAGCAGTACACCTCCATTTGAAGGAGAAAGGGCACTCTTTCAAAGATGAGGATGTACACATATTAGACAAAGAAGAGAGGTGGTTTGAAAGAGGAGTAAGGGAGGCCATTCATGTGAGCATTGAAAATCCCTCCCTCAACAGAGGTGGGGGGCTCAGGCATAGTCTATCTGTTACTTATCAAGCTGTGCTTTCCACACTACCAAGACAAATCAAAAAGCCTTTACCACCAAGGCCATAGCTAACGACCCATTAACGAACCTTTCTTGATAGGTTTCAGCACCTTAAGCCATGGTTCACCTCAAGGCTAAGGATACCATTGTCTCCCTAACGAGCCTATTTAGTTCATCTGATGAGCCTAATTGAGGCCAGGGTGACTAGAGGTCAAAGCTGCCTATAAGAGTCAGGGTTTGCACCAGCTGCATTCAGACCGATGAAGCTGTTTGGATGAACAGCGAAACGTTTCTATCTCTCAAAAAAGAAGTCCAGTAGCCATGACTCAACTCCCAGATAAACGCACCTGGATGACTGAGAATCTTCACAGACAAAATGAGTGCTGTTTATGAATCTTCAAATTATAGATTCTATAATGTGAATGGGTTGGAGACAGTTCTCATTCCATTTGGTTATTTCTTAAGTCTTTTCAAATCTTAATCAAACTCAGTATTTGGGCTTGAGTGACAGAACTAACTACATGTACATGTTCTACATGTGTTTATCAGTGGGCAATTAAGCAATGTATCAATACTTCCCCTGCCATTCCCAATGTGAGTAGGAGATGCACATAGGATGCAGAATGGTAGACCCTGGGAAAGGGCAGTGGCAGAAGAAGAAGAAGAAGAAGAAGAAGAAGAAGAAGAAGAAGAAGAAGAAGAAGAAGAAGAAGAAGAAGAAGAAGAAGAAGAAGAAACTATGAGGAGCAAAAAGCACAAAAAAAAAAACCCACGAGTGAACAGATTTATATATAATGACAGCTGTTTCTGAGGCCAAATTATGGGGATCAGATCAGATCAGCAGCTCCAAGAGTGAGATATGGCTCAAATTATATTATTCTACCCCCAAACTCTGAAAGCTTTGGATGTACGATGGAAAGAGTCTTATTTGTGTGAGGAAAGCAAATGTTTTACAGTGTTCTTGGTGGGGTTGTCTCTAGATAAGTCTTTTTCAGCTGTCAAGCTCTTTTGAGATGACTGTTTCATCAGTACATGACTCTTTCCTCAGGATAGCTAAAGTCTTTACAGTTCTTTTATCATGTAGTATTGACTTTCTGACAAGTTACTGAGCCTCTTCTCAGTCTCCCCAATCCATTCCTTGTGTGCTTGGAATTCCTAATTTATTTTTTTTCTTAGGTTTCTTCTAGTGGAATTTCTACTTTGAAGATTATTTTCTTTAAAGAAATGCTTGCACTGTTTGGTGATAGTTAGAATCCATATTGCCCTAAATCCAAAAGTAATTTCAAGAGGAACGACGGACAGATCCAGTCTTATAGGGCCAAATTAAGCAACACATTGGCTGGAACTATCTTGCTATGTTATATATACAGAAGAGAAACAGTGTAAAGTTGCTTCTGGCTGGGGATGAATGGGCCACTGAGGGGATTCCCGGGGGTATGTGCACCTGCTGGCTTGGCGCACACTTCAGAATCCCACCCTGGACTTGTTAACTGACAGCCAGAAGTGACTGAAGGTTACACTGTTTGCCTTCTCCATGAAAATCTTTCAAAACAACAGGATTTCAGCAATTGTAAGTCTGTGGTTGCATCTTTAATCTTTAATAACATCATTGTATTCACTTACATAATTATATTAATTTTTGTTTTCTAGAAGAAATTAGTTATATATAATTTTTCTTTTGCTACATGTATATCCCACATTTCTTCAAATGTGCTTGAGCTGGTATATGTGGCTCTCTTTTTCTTCCCATTTTAACTTCATAAAAACTTTTTAACATGGGTCAGGCAGAGAGGTAGTGATGTATCCAGTCATTCAGTGACCTTTATGGTTAAGTCAATTTTGAAACAAGATTCTTATGTCTTAGTTAAAGATGGACATGAATTTTAAAAATGAATTACAAAATTCATTCAAAAATTGCTAATTCATCCATTTGTATTCCTATTAATTGGTACCCCCAAGGGACATGAATTGATAGATTTTTTAGCAGTTTTTGATTTGTCAGTTTGTTGTGTTGTGTATTAATGTAGGCCCCAAGGAACCTAGAGGCAGCAGACTTGCAGAAATGCTTCTTCTGACTCTCCTCCAGAAGTCCTCCAAGTTTGATGAAGATTGGTTTTCCCAAGCCAGTTGCTGAAGGGCACTTTCCTGGAGGGAGGGCACTTTGTGGGTGTATTTCACAGATGCCTGAACCCCAGTCTTCACCACACTTTGTGATATAGTAGAGCAGTGATGGCAAACCTTTTAGGGACCGAGTGCCCAAACTGCAATTCAAAACCCACATATTTTTTTTGCACAGTGCCAATAAAGTAATTTAACCTGTATACAGGTGGTTGTGAAGGGGTGATGTCGGGTGCCCACAGAAAGGGCTCCGAGTGCCACCTTTGGCACCCGTGCCATAGGTTCGCCATCACTGTTGTAGAGGAATATTAGGGGAAGCATCTCTTCAATTTCTGTGTCTCTGGGTGCCAAGGGGGAACTTTTCTGGGAGTATAACTTAGACATCCAGAACCCAAACTTTACCCCACCTGCAGAGCTTGTAGAAGAGAATTGGGGAAAGCTTTCTAATCACAACTTGTTATCCAAAAATCAGGATATGCCCTGTGCAAGCCAGATGGTCAGAAGTAGGTATGTGCAGCAGAAAATGTTCAAGAGACAGCAAGAGAATATAATCCAGAATGTAAATTCTATATTAATACCAGTGTGTTCTGGTATTCATCACTAAGCTAAGATATATTTTAAATTCTTATCTGTTAGATCCTTATGATTTCTGAACTGAAGCATTACGTTATCATTCTAAATTAGAAGTCAGATTTCTCTGAGATTGAAGTTAGTTCCCACATCTGCATAATTCAATTTAGGTTCTTTCATCATGCAAGTATATTCCTTGTCTGAAAATAATGTTAGCAGACACTTAATGAAAATACAAAAGACAGGGAGAAAAATAAAATAAAAGGAGCTTGTTGAAATTAATTTACATTACCACATTATAACACTGATGACCCATGTTAATGTTTCAGTTAACAAAAGTTAATTTTAAACTATATCCTCCCCTATTTCACAGCAGCAAAATAACTCCAAAAGAACTTCCTGATATAAAGCTATCAGGAAGTTGCTATCAGGAAGTTCCTCAATGCCTCATTTTGTGAGATAATTGATGAACAGAAACAAGGTGACACAGAATGGAAGACATCTTCCAAGGTTGCAGCAGAGGAATTGGTAATTTCAGGAAACCATTTCTAAAGAAACAATAACACTCAGCAAGATATTTTCCAAATGTGAGATTCTTTAAACAAAAAGGTTTTCCCTGTAAATTCTCCTGGCCAACTCTTCCAGCTTTGCTTATAACTGTTTTATTCCTGCTAGGTGGAGAACATATTCTCTTGGTTTGGCATTTGAAGTTTTGAGTTTGGAATTTTGTTTCAGGTTTTGATCAGAATGCACCAAAATGACAAATGTTCTTCCTTGTATTCAGAATGGAAAGAATTTGATTTTTTAAGAATCTGAATCTGAAACTACTGGATCAGTTAACCCATTCTCAGGCCTGTGGGTGCTTATTAATAGTGAATTTTGATATATCTAGCTGATTCTGAATCATGGTCCTTTTTCCTCCTGAGTGCCATCTATGAGAAATTATCAAAGTTTTTTTTTTACAGTAACTTTCACAACGTCCCTGCCTGCCATGCAGGAGTATGGGTTGAGTTGTAGTACTCAACAACCATTTCCAATCATTTCACTAGGAAAGACTTAAAGGTATTTTGGAACAGAAAAATTGCAAATCAAGAATACAGAGAGAAACAGCTCTCACCACTACCAAGCCACAAGGTTCAAAGGTCAATCTGTCAATATTTCCTATGTTAACACATAATTCTTTTACTTTTTAATTTACTTTTATCTCTTATTTAACCCAAACTCGTGTCTTCCAAAACAAAACAAAAAAAACCCTTCTCTCTTCCAGCTCATCTTTTCTCATGTCTGGTATCTGTTTTGTTGTCTCTTGGAGAACAATTTGCAACAGTATTAAACAATATACAGTACTGTAAATCACTCCATGTAGATGTACCATACATCAAAGCCAATGAATGTTTAATATGTTATGCTTCCTAAACTGATATTGCATTCAACATTTTATTCTGTTGCCATATGTCTGACAAAGTAGACTTGTCCACAAAAGCTTGCATTGAAATGTAACTGTAAGTCTTTATATTGCTTTGTATTGACTAACATGGCCACTGCAACTTTTCCCATCTCCATCACCCATACAACAGTCATGAACTATATTTTACTTTCTGCATTAGAACTAGCTGTATCTGTTGGTCTGGAAAAAGCAAAGAGAAGTGCTATTTTTCACAATTCTTTATGTAGAATCAGTCAAATTAGCAAAAACTTCCTATCTGAGATAGAACTATCTTTAATGCATGTGCTGAAGCCTCTGTTGTTGAACTGTTTTAATGGGTTTTTCTACCTTTCTGGAGTGTTTACTCTGAAATGATCTAAAATATGCATACAAACTGAGGAGATTGTCAACATGTGTGATGCAATGTGAAGCAAATAAAGTGTGGCCATCATACATGCTGGGGGACACTCCCAAGCACTCGGGGAATTGCTAGGCAGGTTGAGAAGCTGTCCAAAAAGCCATGCTTACCAAAAGTACTCCCCAAGTAATCCACAGGAAGTAAGTGTGTGCATGCTAGCCTTGGAAAAGAATAGATGGGAAAAGACAGAGAAAACAGTGGCAAAGGTTGCCTGGGGTGATAAAAATCTAAGATTCTGTCCAGCACAGGTAACCATCAGAGCTTGGAATTTTTTATTTTTTAGTTTTTAGAATACAAGTCTCTAAATCCTCCCCTTAAGTTATATTTCCAAAATTTTGTAATCTTTTTATTGTTTGCAGTGCACTTCTCCTGTGTCACATGTCCACACATGCATGGACAAGCACACTTACGAAGGAAATGGAGTTCAAATTGTAGTGGAAAATACAATGGAAATAATGAGCAGTTCCATCTTTCCTTGCATTTTTTTACAAATTAATTTGCATGGAAAAATCACAAATGCAGAAGCTTTCATTTTGCAATGTCTAGAAAAGCAAGATTCAAAAAAGCAAACTTGCAATGATAGCCCGTAATTGAGTGCTGTGAAATAATATTGGAAACACAGTTAGGCAATATTGCTGTTTTCCATAACTGAGGTAAGATGAAAAGGAATGAAGTATAAAATTTACCTTCTCAAATGTTGCCTTGAATTGCTTGCAAATTGTTGTTTAAAACAACATCTGGCTATATTCAGACTGTACACAGGGTGGCATAGCTTTGAAAATATCACAAAGCATGAACTTTATTCCTAGGATGTAGTTATTTTGCTGTTCTTTTCCTCAAACTCATCTTTTGCCTCTGTGTGTTTGGTTCAGTTACCGGCTTGGAATAGAGCACTAAGCAATTCAAATGCTTTCCAGGATTTTTAAAGAGCTATTAAAGTATAAAGAAATATAAAATTATTTATAAAGGAGGGGATCCCCATAATAATTATGATTGTTTTCTGGTCTGCTTGATAGTGATTGCTTCAGAGCCACTGAGGTATTCAGTGGCCCTGTTGGTGTAAAGGATTATTTATAAATGATATTTTTGCCACCACAGGCAATATATGATTTCTGTGTGTTTGACTTGTCAAATAATCCATGAGGGAAAAAAGAAATAGTCTTTTGTGCATTTAACAAAACTTTTCTCTCTGCAATGGCCCAAACATAATAATTACTGTTTTCCTATTCACTGTCGATTTGCCCTCCTGCGCCTTGTAAAAATCCTCTTTCTTCTAATCCAAACCCATTGAGATGTCTTGGCAGTGGATGTGAACAACAGCGAGCAGGCTTGCTGTAATTGATACAATTATGGCAAATTTCAGTTTCCTGAGGTGTGGTGCTTTAGCCAGGGCATCCAGAAAACACACATATATACATGTGCGCCCACACATAAAACCTTACATTAAAAATCTTCCATTTTAATGACCACAAAACCCCATTATCATGCTGTGGGAATAAAACAGGCAAATCAAGCAGACCTGAATACACACATTTTATATTCATGTTTATGGCAATTTTACTGTGTGTGCATGGGTGCAGGTGCACATGTATGTGTGTATGTTCTAGTGCATATAATTGTCTATTTATTTAGGACAGTATATTGTTTGTCCATTATCTGAATGCAAATTTCCATTGTATGTGCTTTTGGGTTCTTTCTAACTGCTTCTGGTCTGTCTCTATACTATTGCTGCTTCTCAGCAGCCCATGTGAATAATACTTAGTTTGGGGATCTTTTGCACCAAGGGGTTGCAGGAGGCATGGCCCAAAATTTTCCTTGCCCACCCCTCCTACAATGCCTTGGTCTTTTATTTATTTATTTATTTATTTATTTATTTATTTATTTATTTATTTATTTATTTATTTATTTATTTATTTATTAGATGTTTATACCACACCATCTAGCAACAAGGCCACTCTGGGTGGTCTTGTAGACATTTGTCCATCATTTTCCATCATTATCCCTATAGATGGTCAAGAAGCAGGAGTGCTATGAAGATGGGCATTTGCAGAATGAACGCCCAGCTGCTGTTCTCTGTTCTCAAAGCCTTTCTCATTCCTCATCCTACCTCCCATAAAGATGGTTACTACATGCAGACAGGAGTGTGTGTCAGAGTGTTTCTTCCAGCAGGAGAGCACTTCCCATGGAATATTATGCTTTGTGATTGTAAATACGATGTTAGCTCTGATGTGGTATTTATCGCCACCAGATGGATGATGGAATGTGCTAAGGGAATTGATGCAATATATGTCTGTGGCTCACGACCGTGAAAGGAAAAGTGGGTGGGGGCAGAGAGTATAGCAGCTTGGTAGACTTCACCCACTCCATTTTGGCATTTTACAATATCATTTTTGGGATCTGTGCCGAAACTATTGAGTCTCACATCACGGAACATCTCCATATACAGCTTTATCACTTTGGTTTCAGATTTCCATCAGAAGGAACTGTGGGATTTGTACTTTGCTAAAACACTTGGGATTTTCTTCTAGAGTTGCTCTCCTGGACTACAGTTTCCAAGAGGGTACATGAAAAAGGGCAGAGTATTAAATTAATTGAATCCTGCCATGTATACCGATGTTCAGCGCTAAACTATGGATTCCAGTGGAGAGGTTTCTAGTTAGGATGGAGCCATGACAGTTCAAGCAATATTGGATTGATCTAACTACATAATGCAGAGTCACCTTCCATCTCCAAAATTCCATGAAGGCTTTGAACTCTCAGGTGGTCTATGCAAATATGCCAAGGGGGAAAGGTGTATCGAAATGGATGTTTCCACTTGAACAGTGTAGAGACAAGCAAGCTGTGGATGCCCACTTTCTGTCAGGCTGAAGTGGTCAACATTCCACCCTGTTCCCAGTGGAGGCTAAGGCTAATGAGAGTTGCACTGGAGGACTACAGTGCCTTGGTCCACTGCATTCAACAGAGAGTGATCCTACAGTGGTCCAAACAACTGTGACTTGGTGGCCAAGTTGCTTACAAATTGGTATACCCAAAAACCTTCAAAAATCAAACCAGTAAAAGACCTTTTTCTTTAAAATTTCAGATGAAGGTGAGAATGTCTCAAACTCTGACCTGTTTCATGAAACCGTTGCCTGGATGTGTCTCCTTAGCTTGCTTCTGCAAACCCCAAGCCTGCCAATTTATTTGGAACATCTGGTTTCTGTTATGAAACGATTCTCCATCAAACGGTGCCCTCGTTCACAGAAGTTTCTATCTCTAATCAGTTTCTATGTGCCTTGTGGCAAGGGGATATTTTACAGACATTAGTTCCTAATTGTCCAGGGTGTTTGTGTACAAATTGGCATGCCTTTCTGGAATGCTATTTCATTTATATATGGCTGGATTTCTATTTATAGGATCCTTTTGGTGTACAACATTACTACAAACAGCCCCACGAGGAATTCTGGGGAGATAAAGCCATTATTTCATTAACTGGACTATCACAAAAGCAGGCAGGAAATCTCCTATTTCATGATTTGTTTTTACACAGACATTGAATTGCTACATCTACATTTTACAAACAATAGTCCAATGCCAACAGAAAGTGTAGGCATCTATGAAGAAGAGGAGAAAGACTGGAAACTTACATAAATTTATTTATTCATTTTCTACTGGGGAGTATGCAAAGGATTTCTAGCAGACCTTTGCAAGTGGCTTTGTAGACCAGAATTCCCAGAATCTCTGAGCTTTAGGATGTTGTGACCCCCAAAGTCACTTTCCTTTGATACATTTTATTTATTTATTTTCTACATTAAATTACATAAAACGAATATATTGCTTGTCCCCTGTCGTGTTACCAATTTAGTCACAGTCCCCCCCCAACATTTGAGCCCAGTATAATTCATATCTCCTTTCCCAGGTTTCATACTTAGTTTCCTTACTATCTCATCCATATTCTAATCTATCTTTACTTACATCTAGTTTTAATACAAAGAATATAGCCTGTCTAATCTCAACAATCTATTCAATCTCACTGTTTAGCTCTTCATTACTATTCATTTTAGGATATATTTAGCTAACTATATATCTTCTATACATCATCCACAGTATAATCACCTATTCTTCCAATGAGTGCCTAATTTCAGCAATCATCTCTTTCCTTGTAGGTGAGCAGAAACACGTCTCTAGTGCTGACACAATGCTCACCACATGTGGAAAGCATTATATACTGTGGTGGGTGTGGGTGTGGGTGTGGGTGGGTGGGATAGACCCTCCTTTCTAAACTGTTGTACTGGCTAAATAATAACTAAATAGATCTTGCTTCTTTGCAGACCAGAGACTAAACCCACATTAAAACAATACTAAAGAAGGGCTAAAATAGCTAGAGGTTGCAAAAAGCTACCCCTTTTTTGAGTACTTATCCCACTATCTCAGAGAACACACTGAATATTACAAATCACACTAGTTATTATTCAGAGGGCAGCCCTCTTCCCATTCAAGTATTTATTATCATATTTTTTTCCTGTCAGAAATCTTTGAGCATATGGGTTGATGTGTAATTGTAAAAAAAAGAACAATGAAAACAATCTCCAACCTTTGGACTCTGAGATAATATAGGGAAATAAGCTGATCTGAGGTAAACAAAACAGAATGATACAAACAGCATGTGATGTAGTGAACTTAGGCTTCTCTCTACAGTTGGTTTAACAACAACGTGTCATCAATTCAATTCCAATTTATGGAATTGAAGCAGTGAGTACTCGTAAGTGGTCTACCATTCTCTTCTTCTGTGGGTTCCCTGGGACTGTGCCAGCTGCCCGAGGCCGTACTGGCTGGTTCTTCTTCCTGCCAGCACTATGGGGAGTCAAACTCCTAGCCTTTGGCTGCACACCTTAAACCACAAGTTATCCAGCCAGCTCCTTTAAAAGATTAGGTTACTTAAATAATGGCTAACTACAGTTTGGGATTATTTTCAGCAGGAATTAGTGTTCTGCCAGTGGATGTTGTAGACTTCTGCTACTAGTTCTCTGTCACCTGCAGCCTCAGCCCCATAAGCAACAAGTACAAGGGAGATAAATTGAGGAAATATATTTCTTTGTTCCTTTTCCAGGTGCATAACAGCTGGTGAAGGCCAAGGGATGTTGAAGCTGTGAGCTATAAATTATAAATTAAATTATGCTAGTAAGAACTTCTTTTGGATGCTTCCCCATATTCTGGCTCTTTCACATTAATAATCACCACTCTGAGGGCCATGGAAGCTCAGGTGTGTTCTGACACTTTGCATTCTGTCATCTCCCATACTCACCCAGTTAGAATTCATTATGGGGCCTTGAAAAATGACAGGTGGGAAGTCTTGGTCTATAAAACACCAGAGTAAATAGAGCAGAACAAGGAAATGCTGACACAGGTATGGTAAAGGCAGTGTTTTCTTTCTAAAATCTTTGTCCGTGTTCTGATTGCCAGGTCCCTATACCTTTCACATAGAGAAACCTTTATCAGCTGCAAGAAATAAAATCCCTAATGATATTAATGCAAGCAGAAGAAGTTTTTTGACTGTACCTATAACCACAAATTCAGAATAAGCTCCAGAGTACTGTAATTGTTCTGTTAATGCTAGGGACTGCACACACAACCAATTAATCTTTATTAATCAAATCTGTGTCTGTGAAGTTTAAGGATGGGTGAGAAGAGCTATGTTCAGTTCATTTTTAACAAGAACTATCCAACAATTAACAAATTTCCACATAATGTGATAGAAAAATGTCATTTTGCTGTTTAAAAAGTGGATAGAGGAGGAAATAAAACTGGCGGATTCATTCACCCACAGAGTTCTTGTGTGTTACATGAAGTCTTGATCTGTTCAACCAACTTTGCAGTTCCACTGCCTCCTTTTTAGTGACACCCTCCTCTCCCTGGTCCTCATGACAGGAATAGGTGTATCTATTAAATTCAACCAGTGTGAACTGTGAAATGTTAAAACAAAGTATTAAAACAACTGGAGAGAGAATTGTCCAGTCACAAAACTGGTACGTGATGAAAAATATCCATGCCAACTTGTTAGGTCACAGCTACAGTTAATGCCCAATAGGACAACATACATGGGGTGGTGAAAAGTTGATACACAATACCACCACAGGGAATTAGCCCCTTTATTGCTCCTTCTGGACATAGTTTTTGATATATTTACCTAACTCAAGGTGTTCATAGCCTAAGTCTTGCTCTCAGAAGGACAAATATTACTTTCCATTCCAGCTATTGCCTTCTGTTTCTGAAAACAGAAACCTTGCAAGCACAGTCCCTTCCCAAGGTTTTCTCTGCCTGATGGGCTAAGCCCAAAACAGGTTGCAGTGACACAGTGTTGTCAAGTACCTGAGGGCATTATAAGAAATTTATCTGGTACTTTCTAGTTGGTTGCAAGTTTTTACTTTTTTTATTAAATTACTCTATCTGCACAGCAGAAGAAAAGGGGTTCACAGAACAGAATGGCTTCAAGTTGCCCAGCTCATTCTCTTTTCTCATCAACTGGCACCTACAGTCTCAATGGCTTACTGATACATTAGTAAGAGAAGGAATAAAGATCATGTTCTTTACTCACAGCTGTGAATAAATCAGTCAGCAAACTGACAAGGTTGATTACTTTTAGCAAAAGACCTAAACAGACTCACTGCTTCCAACAGAAAAAGGAGAGGGGAAAAGAAGCAGAGCAGAGAGGTGGGGTTCTCTTTGAATTCAGAGGCAGGGAAAGAACAATTGGTCAGTACTCAATTGAATGGCAGTCACCCTAATCCAGAAAGGTCCCTCCCAGCCATACCTACTAAAGACAGAATGTGAGATTGCAAAAACTCCAACATAGTCATTGTTAGAGTACAGGTGGTGTGTGTGTGTGTGTGTGTGTGTGTGTGTGTGTGTGTGTGTGTGTGTGTGTGTGTGTGTGTGTGTGTGTGTGTTGTGTCGTTACATTCGTGACCGACTCTTCATGACTCCATGTCCATGGAATTTTCTTGGCAGGAATACTGGACTGATTTGCCAGTTCCTATTCCAGGCACCTGCAGCACCTGGTATTCCCTGGTGGTCTCCCATCCAAGCACTAACCAGGGCTGACCCTGCTTAACTTCCAAAATCAGGCAAGATCTGATGTGCTTAGAGCATCTGATACTGCTAATGTCACCACCAGGGAAACCCAATGACATCGGACAAGCTACCTGGGCTATGGATTAGGCCCCTTCAGACAGAGTCAAGGTCCATTAAGTTAATGTAACGCATATGGCCCTGGCCCCTGTTGCCTAACAGCAGCAACAAAATTCTGCAGAATTATTTCAGTAAGAAACTTCTCACTGCATAAAAAATAAATTCAGCACCAGAACTCTGAAAATAAGAAGAAATAAAGGCCCTTTCATTTTAAAAATCCATTCAAATGTTCACTGTTCCATTGTGAGACTTTTATCATATCATACATACCACTAGAATTGGGCAGTTCATAATGGTAATCACTGCTCCTAATTAACAACTGGATATATCAAGCTGTTTATTAAGGAGGTTCTGTTACCGTCCAATCTTCACAACAAAATCTCTCTTCCCGGGTCCCTTGAATCAGAAGAGGAATGTGAGGTATGAAGCAGTACCTTTCCCAGTCACATGCAGCCTCTGTGAATCTTCTTATTTATTACCTGTTATAAAAGTTTACCACCCATTTTACGACTCTTGGTGTCCAATGTTTGATTTAACCAGAAAACATGCCAGTAATTTGGCCCCATTTCCAGGCAGCCTTTTTTAAAAAGCCATGAATGGGATAATCATTAGATATTCAGATTTACAAACTACCTGCTCTTCCAGTGTTTCCTACTATGCACCAACATTTTAGATTCAAACAAAAGGTTTGGGTGAGAAAGTCAAAGGGCGCCGCAAAGGTGATTTGTTAACATTAATGAACTCTTAAGTTCAACTTACTTCCAGTCACGTGTGCATAGCTTATGGCAATAACAGGGTAAGTTCCTTTTGGGGTTGGGGTGGGGGCTTGGGGGTGGGATGATAACTTACATAATATGCCAGATACCATGAGTGGAAATGTTTTTTATCTATGGTATTTGGGCTGTTAACCATTGTTTGCATTTCTCAAGAGCCAGACTTCTATGTCTCACCGTTCCACATCATTGTCATTCTTATGAAGCTAGGACACTATTCAACTTTGCCCACTGGGAAGGACTGGCATAATTCCTAGTGTGGCGTAGTTCCTGCTCAACTATGGAACCTAAGGGGATGGGAGGTGGAACTGGGAAGAATACAGTAGGACTCGGGAATCTGCTAGAGATTGGGTCCAGACTTTCCCATGGATAACAAAAACTGCGGATAAGAGAGAATGTCAAACCCCCCCCCCCGCGCCAAAAAGCTGTGGTTTTGGGACAGTAGCTTGCTTTGTGGCTGCTGAATTATGTATTTATTTTTTTCCTCTGCTAACTGTAGATAACTGAATCAGTGGTTAATAAACCAGTGGATACAGGGGTCCTACGGTACTCTTTAAATATATAATTATTAGATTTCCTATCAGAGCATTCTCAACAGGTCAGGATGGGTTCTCACATTTCTGCGAATCTCAGTATAAATACAGGAAAGCCATAGTGGTGTGTGTTGAGACCGTTTTTGTACACACTCTACACATATGACTGTGTTCCCAACTACCCCAGCAATAAGATCATTAAGTTTGCAGATGACACAACTGTGGTAGGTCTGTTCAATGCTGGGGAGGGGGAGTCAGCTTATAGGAGGGAAGTGGAAATGCTGACAGAGTGGTGTAGAGCAAATAACTTATTCCTCAATTTACAAAAAAAGAGATTATTGTGGATTTCAGAAAAAGCAAATTAGATATTCATCCACTTACTATTGAAGGAAAGTGTGTGGAACAGGTTTCGGTGTTTTGATTTCTGGGAATGGAGCTGAGAGATGATCTGACACGGGGAGCAAACACTAAAGATTTGATGAAGAAAGCACAGCAGAGATTATACTTTTTGAGAATCCTTAGGAAGAATAATCTTTCAAAAATCTGCTGGTGTTTTTTTACCACTGTGCCATAGAGAGTGTGCTGACCTATGGTCTGTGTGTGTGGTATGGGAGTTGTACAGCCAGAGAAAGAACAATGCTATCCAAGGTTGTTAAGACTGCAGAGAGAATAATTGGGTGTACTCTCCCTACTTTAGACCAAATCTATGATTCCAGGTGTTATAAGAAAGCTGTAGAGATTGTGCAGGATCTCACACACCCTGGAAATGCTCTCTTTCATCTTCTGCCCTCTAGGAGGAGATACAGGGTCATTAAGACCAGGACTAGCTGTTTGAGGAATAGTTTCTACCCAAGAGCATTTTTGGCTTTGAATGCAGTGAAATGCAGTTTCTGAGGGAGCTTCTGTAATTAGATTTTAGAGTTTTTAGAGTTGTTTTTAGAGTTTTTAGAGTTTTTAAGTGTATTAGGGGGTTAATGTGTGTATGTGGGGTGGGGGATAGATATTTTTATGGTTGTATTGATAGGTCCTGTAGATTCTTTCAATCTTGTTGTTCTTCACAGGACAATGACAATAAAGATCTCTATCTATCTATCTATCTATCTATCTTCTAAGGGTAATTATAAGTTTCTACAAGCACATAAAATGACAGTACAAAAATGCAGGGAGTGCCATAAGAATGAACTGGGATTTGACTTCCTTCTCTTACCCCTTCTTCTATTCTTGTATTAAGGTTTCCTCCTTTGATTCAGCACAACATTATCCTATATGTCTGAAGGCCTTTACTTCACATAGAAACTTAGTGTGCACTTGTCATGCACACAATCATCCCTCTTGAGGTATGACTCAAAACTTGTTTGAAAAATGTGTCAATATTTCTTAATTTGTTGTTTTGTATTCTTATGAATCTATGCCCCCTGACAATTGCAAATCAATGAATTTAGATTGAGTAAAAAAAGAGTGTTACTCCAGCCACCATTTTAAAACTGTCATTGATGGCTGTCACACAACCCACTGGTGGACTCTTGAAGTTTCCATTTAATTAACATATTTATTTAAAAACATGCCTGCCATATTTCTGCTTGAATATGTATTTAAAAGGTTCGCCTATGGGTCTAAATTTTGTTCACACAATTTTGTGTTGTGTAGGCTGATGATGAAATGAGTTCACACCAGAAGAATTTATTTTAGATTAATTAAATGCTTCCTATCCTCCAGTTTGAGGTTCTGAGGCTCTTAGAGCTCCTTTCTGCCTTGGGGAAGCCTTTGAATGGGGTGCTTGGGACCAGGGAGAGGGGAGACTTTAAAGGTCAAAATCCAAATTCTGAATTACTGCCACTGGTGGTGGGTTTTGACTACAGTAACCCCCCCCCCGCCGCCTATCATGGGGATTAGGGACTCACCCTGCCCTGTGATAACTGAAAATCTGCAATATGTGGATGCTGGCTTGGGTCGGGACGGGGGGGGGTGCAGTATATGAACTGTGAAAGGGCGAGGGAACACTGTATTCAAAATTTCCTCTTGTCCCAAGGTTCTCTAAGGCTTCCCTGGGACAAATGGGAGCCCCGTAAGCCCCTCAAATTGGGGGATACCAAGCATTTCATCAATTTATAATAAATCACATGATACAAAGTTATTCAAATTGGCCATTGTGTGGTTGTCCCAAACACTATGTTACCTGTCCTGTTATTTATTCTGTCCATATTTCACAACGTTAACAAAAATTCAGCAGAAATTTGAAACCAGTCATCTAAGATGTAAAATAAAAAAAACACAAAAAAAAAATGAGGAATTTTCAGATTTTTTAATTGGAACTTCCTGTTGGGATATTTGACTAGGTGTCATTAAAAAAAAGCCTTGTGTTTAAAATTGAGACAAAATAAAGCAAACAACCCACAAAATACTGTAAATATATGGGGAAAATTATAGCAGGGCTTCTCTCTTCCTAAAGCATCTGAAACAAACAGCTGTGAAAATAACGTGCTTTGTCTTCAGAATGTCTGGTATGGATATAAACCTGTCTGAAAGGTGAGCAATTTGCTATTCAGGAAATCTTTTTTGGAAAAAGGGGGAGGGAAATGATGGGAAACTAGAAATCCGAGAGTAAAACCATTCATGGCTATGCACCTTGGCTCAAGCATCATGGGCTTGGGAAAAGATTATCCCAACAATATTTCTTTCCCAGGCTTCTCGAGACATAAGGGAACATCTGGTTTTGATCAAGAAACTGACTATCCAAAGGGGGGTGATTGGAGTAGCTTTAGTATCTGACCTAAGAGAAGTGTTCTGAAAGAGAAACTTCCTTTTTATTCTTGACTGCTTTCCAGATGGAAGAAACAAGGCTCTGCCTGGCTTCGTAGGTAACACTGCTGCCTTACTCACTGGAAATCTGCACTATTTTTCATATATCTTCATTCCCTAATTTGTTTCAGAGCTTTTCCAGGAATTATGAGCTATTAAAAAAGAGGATAAGGCATGTAAATATTTATTTGTTTTATTTATTTCTTGGAATTCTGTACTGTAGGCCAGGGATGTCCAAACTTTTTGCAAGGAGGTCCACATTTGGTGAGGTGGAAATGTGTGGGGACAGACCATTTAGCTTCATTTGACCCGTGGGCCAGACTTTGGACAAGCCTCTACGACATGTAAGGAGGTGGGGAGGATGCTGCAGCAACAGAGCCAGGGGCAGGTAGGCTGGGCAGCTGCCTGGGGGATGGACAGAGGCAAGGGAGGGCAGGCAAACCATAAAACTGCAAGCTGACGTCTCTCTCCATTATGGGGAGCAGCCAGCTGGTGCGGATGTGTGACAGACTGAGCCAGTGGGGAGAAGAGGCTGCAGGCTGCTCAAAATTTGAAAACAGGCTGCATTTGGCCTCTGGGCAATGCCTGCTGTAGGCAGTACCCTGGACTAGACATGGGCACGGAGCGGCGAAATTCTCATTTCCGTTTTCGGTTCTCGTTATCGTTACGTAACGGGTAACGGTAACGAGAATTACTCCGCTCCAGCTCAAACCCAAACCGAAAAAGAAAAAATGGGTCTGATTTTTCATTGTCGTTCATGGCATCGCGGCGATCGTGCGATGCCAAGCAGCACAGAAAAAAAGTTTTAAAAAAACCCGATTCCCGGCCAAAAAAGCAGGCGAAAATATGCCTGCCTCAGTGAGGGCACCTACCAGAGAGGGGTGGTTTCTGGGGGGGGGGGTCCCTGGCCTTCCCCCCTCTCCTGTCCTGGGCTGCTGGTACCAGGCTGGGGGGGGGCATCCTCGTCATCTCCATTTGCCATGCGATGGGGGGGATCCAAAATGGCGACCGCAATATTTATTTTTAAATCGTGGTCCAAAAACCCACCAAAGCACCACAGAAACATTTGAAAATTAGGTATTTTAAATGCCTGACTTTTTATAGTAGCAACAGTGGGCTTTTCTTGCAACAAAACGTCTCCATTGATTTTATTTTATTTTATTTTATTTTTATTTTTTTACACCTGCGCAATGATGGGCTGGCCATGGGATGGGACCATGCAATTTTTTGGACCCATTCCACCAATCGCATGGCCAGGTTTTGACTGAGACTTCTGGATGTGCCAGAGGGCATAAAAAGCCCACTAACCCTAACCCTAACCCTAACCCTAACCCTAACCCATACGCCAGTACACTGTCCTTCTTAGTGGGTCAGAGGCACCCAGAGGTGCAGCCCACTAACCCACCCTAACCTTAAACGTAAACCTAAGCCTAGCCCTTACCCTAACCCCAACTCTAACCCAGATCCGTACGCAAGTACGCTTCCCTTCTTAGTGGGTCAGAGTAGAGGCACGCAGAGAGGTGCCTCCCAGCCAGAGCCCACTAACCCTACCCCTAACCTGTACGCCAGTATGCCAGTGTGCCTTCCTTCTTAGTGAGTCACAGGCACCCAGAGAGGTGCCTCCCACAGCCCACTATCCCCTACCCCTATCCCATTCCCTAACCTGTACATCAGTACGCTAGTACGCTCCCCTTCTTAGTGAGTCAGAGGCACCCAGAGAGAGAGGTGTCTCTGCCACTTACCCCCCACCCTAACATAATGTAAATAATGTATGGTACGCGGCAGCTTCGTGTTATGCTTCCCTTCCCTTCCCTTCTTAGTGAGTCAGACATCAGAGGCACCCAGAGAGGTGCCTCCCAGAGCCCACTTACCCCAACCCCAACCCCAACCCCAACCCAAACGACAAACGACAAACGGAAACGACAAATTTTTGAAAATTATCACAACAAACGGAAACGACCCGAAACAGACCCTCCCCGACAAACAACTCGAAATGTCATTTTTTCTGGTCGTGCGCATCTCTACCCTGGACTGTCTTACAAATATAAAACATAAAATGGATAACATAAACTTAAAAGCATTAACATACTCATGCTAAATACTAATATCATTTACTTAGATGATTCCTCTATAAATGTCTATTTCCTCTGTGTATTTGTCATAATAATCTGAGAGGAGGGACCCTTTCTCATGAGGTGTCTTCCGGTTAGACTTGTTCAGTTAGGTTCAGAAGAGTACCTACTAAAACTTCACATAACACATCCATTCATTACCACAAAAACAGTATAGAATTGTATTCTCGAAGGCTTTCACGGCCGGGATATGATAGTTGTTTTTCAGGCTGTTTTGCCATGTTCTGGAAGCTTTTCTTTCTGGCCATGTTCTGGAAGAAAAACTTCCAGAATACAGCCAAACAGCCTGAAGAACTCACAACAGCTATCAGTATAGAACTCTTCATAGGTTGGAATTGCTTTAGGTGGAAATTCTCCATTTACATTAAATCAAAGAATTCTATCTTTAATGTACCTCCCACATTTCCAGCAACTTTTCTACTTGAGACTTAAATCTTGCAGGATGGATCACCCACGTGTTACTTATGGACACATCTTTAACATTTAAAGTAGCCACAAATCAATAAAATCTGAGCAGGAAGATTGTCCTTAAAAGAGCAGCGAACCATAAAATAAAATCCTCAAACAATTATCCACTGAGATATTAATCTTACAATAACTAGTTCTGCCAGACTTGTACAGTTTTCCTAAAGTTCTGAAAAGCAGGCAATATGTTTGTGGGAAGAACTTTAATACCTCAGTCATTGTATTTATCACACCTCACCTTGTAAGAAAACCACAGGAACCAGCAGGAAAACAACCAGCCACTTTGTCCATATTTATTGATTGATTGATTCTTTCAAATAATTCATCTTTTGATAGCCCATGTTAAATCTAGTCAATCATCACTTAAACAAATCTAGCACTCACTTCCAAACCTTCATTAGCATTTATTAGCAATTAATCAGAATAGCAGCAGTCTATAGGAAGTTCAGCGATCTATAAGATATATGTACAAAGATGAGCAAATGAGATGGAGCTGAAGTTGGATTTTGACAGGGCTTACAGAAAGAAATCAACCCGAATGTTCACTTGAAGGACAGATTTTGAAGCTGAGGCTCCAGTACTTTGGCCACCTCATGAGGAGAGAGGACTCCTTGGAAAAGTCCCTGATGTTGGGAAAGATTGAAGGCAAAAGGAAAAGAGGACGGCAGAGAATGAGATGGTTGGACGGTGTCATCGATGCAACCAATATGGATTTGACAAAACTCCGGGGGGCAGTGGAAGATAGGAAGGCCTGGCGAGCTCTGGTCCATAGGGTCACAAAGAGTCGGACACAACTGAACAACTGAACAACAACAACAACAACAACAACAACAACAGAAATGAAAGGCATTGTTGATTTACTTAATAAATGCTGAACTGACACCAATTTTTGATTATTTTTCTTCCGATTAGAGATGGGCATGTGGCCTGATGAAGTGTGTCGTAGAAAGCATTTAGCATGGCATCACAGGTGCTGCCACGTGCCTTCCTCAATGGGCCGGCTGGTCCACTCACCGGTCTTCATATGTCATCAGGGTCCTTGTCCTCTGGTGGTACTCCCCTCCAGGCAGGAGGGGTGGGAAAACACTACTGTTGAAAAGAATATGGAGAGAACAAATATTTTCCTGTAGACAAAAGTGGCAGACAAGGATTCATTTTATCATCTCTGTTCATAGAACATAACCAATGTGAAGATTTCGCACCGCTTGGTTTAGTCATCAATCTGAATGGAGAGTACAGTCAAGAAGACTCAGACTCAGAAGGGCAGCAATGAAGGATTTCAAAGAGATCATCAAGTGTTAGGATGTGTCACTGGAGACCAAGCCCTAGAGATCATCAACACTATTGTATTCCTGATTAGTATATACAGGGTGAACACTGAACAGTGAAGATAGCTGAAAGGAAAAAAAATCATTTTGAAATGTGGTGCTTGATGAGAGCTTTAAATATATTCTGGAGTGCCAGAAAAATTAAAAAAGTGAGTCTTAGAATAAATCCAGCCTGAACTATCTTTGAGGCAAAAATAATGAAACTGAGAATGTTCCAGCTTTGGGCACATCATGGGAAGGCAAGATTCTCTGGAAAAGATAATGCTTTTAGGAAAAGTTAAAGGTTGCGGGAAGTAACAACATTAAGATCACACATCTGCCCATCTCCAGGAGAAGCAGTTCTGAACTCTTAGCTATTTTGAGGAGGGGGGCGAGCTAAAGCCAAAATCAAGGGAGCAAAGCAATTTTCCCTTTCCCCAGGATGTCTGTCACACAACCAGACATGCATAACCAGTTGTGTGTCAGACACACTGGAAATGGAAGGAAATGACTTGTGCAATTGTAGTTGTGTGCACCGTTTTCCCAACAGAATTCTGCCCTGCAGTAATTTCGAAATAGCTTTCAACCTTTCAACATTTCAGAAACCAGCAAAAGCATTCTTAAAGAGAGAGAAGCAGTCAAGTTTTCTAAAAACAACTTTGCCAGAAGAACTTGGCTCTTGTGCACCAATCCCTCCTTCCTTCCTGCTCCCTCTTCCACTGGTGACCCAAATGCTCAATTTGCAGTGACAGGGTGTGTGTGTACATATGCAGAAATAAATGAAATACACTGGGTTTCATATGCATGCTATTTTAAGTGGCCCTCTAGCAGAACAGTGTTTTGGATCTATTTCAAACCATAAAACATGCATCCCTAGCAAAGGGATGCAGAGACCACCTGGTAGTGGGGTGGCTAAAAATATTGTAAATCAATCAATCAATCAATCAATCAATCAATCAATCAATCAATCAATCAATCAATCAATCAATCAATAATAAAAAACAAAAGACAAAAAACATGTGGCACCGTAAAGACTAACTTTCATATTTTACCTAGGAAAAAAACTGCCTGCAACTTCCTTTCTTCGCATCATCTCTTAAACTTTCCCACTCCCTTAACCTCAAATGAACCCCTCCCTCTACCGCTACCTCTTCCCCCTCCCCTCCCCACCTTCACCCAGATCTGGTTTCTATCTCTTTAGGAATTTTTACAATAAAGCTTGTATGCAAATATACCTACATACAACAGGTATGAAACGTATATCCCATTGCTACACATATTATATTGCCCACCTCATTCTACTACTATATGTCTGAAGAAGTGGACATGTCCACGAAATGTTATATTAAAATATGAAACTTAGTCTTTAAGGTGCCACACTTTTTTGTCTTTTGTTTTGTTTTATTTTTCTTTGATTTTTGCCTAGAATACTGTTACTTGCACAGATTAACACGGCTACCTTCTCCTAAAATCCCTAGCAAAGTAATCTGGAATTGTGTTTGGGTCCTAGAGAGACTGTAAAATAATCAACACAGTATAAGGGATCATGACCTAGGGATCAAGATCTAGGTTTGACTATTTTTTCCTAGCTACTACTGAATATGTTACACTGCACAATCTACTTTCCCATGCCTTTTATAGAAAGGGGAAAAGATTACCCCGCCAGCCCAAAGTAATTCAGGTACTCCAAATAAAATAAGATTGGCACTACCGGCATGTTAACAATTTGAGAGCCACTTTGGGTCCCTTCACCAGGAGAAAGGGGGCATTAAAATGAAATTAAATAAATAAAATAATCTTTCCACATTTTGAAAAAACAACAACCAACCATACAAAACAGCCCAGTGCCTCCTTATGTCTAGCAACTTTTTATGACATGTTGACAGCCATGGGAGGGAGGCCCAGATGCTCAAGGAAGACATCTAGAATTTTGAGAGACCCTTCGCATCCTGGCTACCAATTTTTTGAACTGTTGCCGTCTGGCAGGAGATACAGGACTCTTAGGTCAAGGACAAATAGACTAAAGAACAGTTTTTATCACAGAGCGGTATCCAAGCTAAATGCGACAGTTTTAGCACTATCTTAATCAGTTTTAAGTAGTGTTTTAAATTTTGTAAGCAATTTTAAGAGTTTTTAATATTTTGTATGGTGTTTTATATGTTTTATGTGTTTTGTATGCTTAGAGTGTGTAGTGGAACAGCACTCTAATTTCGTTGTGCATATTTTGCATATGCATAATGACAATAAAACTCTATTCTATTCTATTCTATTCTTTTGCTTTCCTAATGCTTAGGCAAACATCAACATAAGGTGCCCTTGGATAACTCAACCTTATGGGCAAAAGAAATGACAGAGCAGATTGTTATGACATCTTAAACATAAAGCAGTCTTGTCAAGAAATCACACTTTTCTGAGGTCTGCTTCTGACAGTCTTCCTGACATGGGGGGATGTATAAAAGTGATTTGTGACATAGACATCCAGGTTCTAGTCTTTTCACCAGGAGACTGTCAACACTCCAAAAGAACAGCATTAGTCTCTTGCTTTCGTAGAAAGTCTTGCATATTTCCAAAAGGAGTTGACTTCCATTCATGTCTGGCTGGCCTAGGTGAGAAGGAATGGACTGCTGGATGGGAGAATAGTTAGGAAGTATATTCACAGTGCAAACAGACATAAACATTAGAGATGGGCATGAAATGAACTTTTATTCGTTTCAATACCTAACAAAATGAGTAATGAACCCCAGTGAATTTAGAATGAAGGATTACCTGCAGCAGATGGTATTTCTTATTGTGCATTACAATAAGCCCCCATATCTGCTGATCTGCCACCTGCAGATGGTGAGTGGTGGTGGAAGGGCCTGGGCCCAGTGGCGGGCCCCGCAAAATCGGGGGCAGAGGAGGAGATGGCTGAGGGGCTGGGGAGCACCTGCCCGCCCACCCACCTGCAAGGTTGGCAGTGGCAGTGGAGGAGGCCGCACGGCTGGGGAGCACCTGCCCACCCACCTTCAAGATCAGCAGTGGTGGCAGCGGAGGAGGCCATGTCACTCCAGAGTGCTCACCCGCAAGCACCACGATGAGGAGGAAGAGGCTGCCCAGGCAGTGCGAAGGACGGGCGGCACAGCACCATCGCCTGCACCCCTGTCACCCTGCCACCACTGTCACCCTCAGATAAGAGCATTCACTCTTATCTATGGAGGTCCCAAAACTGATCCCCTGTGGATACCGTGTAGGTGTCCAAAATGTTGCAATTTTCTTCTTTTTATGGTATTGAGGATTTCTAGCTTTTTATTCATGTGCTGTAATACAGCCATATTAGTGACTCTGGCTGTCCAAGGTATCTTCTAAATTCATTTGTATGTCCACATTTTGAATGCTTCCAGCTTCCTACATAGTGCATCTGTAAGGGTCCAAGCTTCAACACCATAGAAAAGTATACTGAATACATAGGATCGAAGCTTTCGAGTACAAAGTGTGATACGTAAGTCCTGGTTTGTCAAGACTTTCCTCATTTTCTGGAAGGAATTTTTAACTTGTTCAATTCTACAATGGATGTTGCATGAAAGATCCCAGTTATCCTTGACATAGCACCTAAAGTATTTATAAGATAATACTCTCTAAGTTAGTCTGAATCATTTTGCTTTTTACTGATAATAATCCATTTTGTTTTCTTCAGAGTTAGTTGCAATCCCATGGCACTGCTTTCTGCATAAACAGAATCCAATACCCCTTGCAAATCTGCCAGAATATTTGCAAGCAGAACTGTGTTGTCAGTGTATTTTATATTATTAACAAGTACTCCATTCACCTTCACACCTTGGTTGTTTCCTTCAAGAGCTTCCTGAAATAATAATAATAATAATAATAATAATAATAATAATAAATAATAATAATAATAATAATAATAATAATAATAATAATGAAAAGGTAAAGGTAAAGGTTCCCCCACACACACATTTATGCTAGTCGTGTCCAACTCTAGGGGCTGTGCTCATCTCTGATTATTTACTCATAAACGAACAAGAAAACCTATTGTGACCTATTGTATCCCTCACTAAAGTTCATTTGACTTTAGCAGACTTGCAACAAACCTCCAGATACTTCATCCCATTTGTCCCAACCCTCCTCTAGTACTTTTAGATAAACTTAGGTCCTTCTTTTGGCATTTGCTTTAGCAATTATTTAGCTGCTCTCTTTATCTTCCTGAACTTTTGGCCTTCTTTATATTGTTGTTCCAAACATACTAACTAAAAGATTCCCCGCAGATGGAAAGGCAGAAAAATAAAATATAGACATTTTCTTTTGCTTTAAGTTTTTTTTAAGGACCACCTCCAGCTTTGACTTCAGCATGTTGAAAGCTTTCTTTGAGTCCACAGATTCAAATACATTCCTCTATAAAGCTCTATAAGTTTCTAAACAAGAGAAACAGAGTGAAAGCCCTCAAGCGATTTACTGCCTATGGCTCTGTCAAACAACAACACTTTTAGATAATTTTTTTTCACTTCAGCTTTTTCTCTGCAGTTGGTACAACAATGATGCTCTCTCACACACATACTTTCTCTCTCCTAAAAGAGGTAGAAAGGGACTGAGGTCAAAGATAAGTCATTTAGTCAGTGAAATATCACTGTTACTTTTATTGAACCACAGCTGAATGTTGAGCAAATAGTGAGAAGAGCTGTATATTACTACAAGCATCCTTCCTTTTTCCCCCACAGTGAGGCCAAGAGGTTTATTTTTCTTTTCTTTTTTTTAATACAAAGAAGAACCCACATTCCATGCATAATATGTGTGGAATCCGCAAGACTTATTTCTAGAACTGGAAACTGCACTGTAGGATATTGATACAGTAGTGGTTTTATGTAAAACACCTGAAATATCTGACTGGAATACCCAATAATTTATTGGGCTTTTAAAAATCCACCTGCATCAGAACAGGAGATGCCTTCAGAGTTAATGTTTGCTTGCAGAAACCAAAAGAACTAGACCTGCAATTGAAGGATTCTGAGATAATGATATCTAAAGAACTGTAAACCTGACATCAACCCCAAATCTATCCCTAACCTTCAATACATTGTTATTCTCAAGGGCCCAGAAAACACCCTACAATGTATTCAATTCAAGCTACACACACACACACACACACACACACACACACACACACACACACACACACACACACACACAGAGAGAGAGAGAGAGAGAGAGAGAGAGAGAGAGCAATATTCCTGCCAGATGATGGTTAAAGAGAGCAATCCTAGATTCTGAAATTGGTGAATTTGCTGCTGTGGCAGTGGGATGGAAGGTCCAAATGCACCTGCAAAAAGTTCTGTTGACAACTTTGTTTCAGTAGCCGTGCTGCTGCTATAGAAGAAAA
Organism: Phrynocephalus guinanensis; assembly: GCA_037367245.1. Classification (NCBI taxonomy): domain Eukaryota; kingdom Metazoa; phylum Chordata; class Lepidosauria; order Squamata; family Agamidae; genus Phrynocephalus; species Phrynocephalus guinanensis. Next base: position 33,924,148 of record CM074739.1, on the reverse strand, counting down.
AAATCTGGGTGCATCAGTGAATGAGTAGCATGTCACTCCTGCAGAAATACCAAAGTCAGTAGGAGGGAAGACAGGGGGAAAAACACACACATATCTCCTGGCTCCATTGAGCTGGCAAAGCTATCAATGTTGCAGATGGTCTGTCATGGATCTTGCTCCCCCCTCCATGCCTCCCCACCCCCAGTAAGTTATGATTGCTTTGCCAATTATTTTATTGCCTACTGTAGCTATCGTTTTGTAATTTGGTCAACTCTGCATGTGACTGTTCATTACAATAAAGATGAAACACTCAAGTCTGCAGAGGGAAACAGATAAGGGAATATGTAAAAATTATGTGCCAGTCTTATAATATACCAGTTCATTTCTGCAAATCATGGATTTTCAAGTTTAATTTTTTTACAAACTTCAAAATGTTTACAGTATAAATGGAATTTTTGGTAATTGTAGTCCAAATCTGCAGTGTTTCCAGGCATAAACTATCCTGTACCTTCTTTTGCACATGGGGCAGAATGTTAAGGAGACTGCTTTTAGGATCAACTCTTGAGTTTCCCTAAGGGGTAAAGTTGTTAGCTTTGCTCTCTTTCAGTGCCAGAACAGCTTTTGACATGATGCTGAAATTTCTATTTGCCTTTCCCATCTTTTAATCACCCAAGTCTTATTTATTGCAATAAGTCTCATATATACTAGATTGAATACAAGGGGTATATGGGGTTGGGTGTTGCTTGTTTGCCCCATTAAAACACCTGGCCTCTTTGCTCTAACCCTGCATCAAAAATTCACACAAAGAGCATTTTTTCAGTTAATGTTCTGCCATTCAACTAAATATTGAACACTGCCCTATGTGGGTGATTTTTAAGAAGAAACGTGAAATAATGTTTTTAAAATAAATAAATAAATGGAAGCGTAACTATGTCTGCATGCATGTGGGTGTGTATGTTAATTAATTCCAATTAAGGCAGAATATACAAATGAATGACATATATTATATCTCAATATTATTTTGTTGTATTGCAATTTTATTTCTCGTCAAGACTACCTCACATACAAAGCAAAGTGTTCTGCTTATATACCTCCCCATAGCACTTCTAGCTCACTTCTAGGCAGTTTACAATTTTTAATTATGCAGGCTATACACCCCCCCCCCCGCAAGCTGGGTATTCATTTTACCAACCTCAGAAGGATGGAAGGCTGAGTCAACCATGAGCTGTCTGCCTGGGATTGAACCCCAAGTTGTGAGCACAGTTTTAGCTGCAGTACAGGCATTTATCCACTGCACCATGAGGCTCCTCAAGAAGCGGTTATATTCTTTCGTATGTGTATATATAAAGACAGCCTTAAACAGTGCCAGAAAAAACAACAGAACGTGTAGAATAATTATGTATACAATATATACTATTTTAGTTACATTTCATTTCCTTTATTGTATGGACCCGTTGAGGAATTAGCTGACTAGCTTTTCAGGTAAAGCTTCAAACAGAGAGTATTGCAGTGATCTGTCACACTACTCTATCTGGACATTTTAACACAAATGTGAAGGATCCTGTCTATTAGCCAACTGGATGGTGAAAAAGGGCATCCTGTTTGAAATATGTGTTTATTCTGATGGGCATTTCAAAAGTTGTACTTAACTTTCTCTGGCTCATTCTTATTTGGCAATTCGTTTTGTGTTTGAGACAGATTTGTGATGTCCCAGCTAAACCTGTGCATGGCTCCATTAAGAGATTGATTGAGATGCTTGCTTTGATGTATTAATTTTTGTTGTTGTTGCTTGACCTGGATTGAGGCTGGGGGGGGGAGAGAGGAATCAATGGCACAGCACAGCTTAAGAGTCTGGCACTGTGAAGCTTTTCCACCATCCATTTTCTACACAAGGAAAAGATGTGATGATAATTACATTAAAATGAAACTGAAGCTTTTTAATTGGTGTGTGCCTGTGCGTGTCTATGTGTGATAAAATGAACACTGGATGAATGTTTCAAATGGCATTAAGTCCCATGATGCTTTCCAGATGGCCAGTCACACTTTTGTAGCCTGATTTACCATACCCAGAGGAAGAGGGAATTCCAAGCCTGATGTGCTAAAGGCTTGTTGGAAAAAGTGGGTGTTCGCAACGCCTGTGAAGGATCATAACTGGTGTCCTGTGTGGTCATTTCAAATCACACAAAGGGGAAAGGCAGAGAGATAGCTTTTGACGTGACAGAACACCTAATATGGCACTGGCCAATACTGAACAATGCTATTTAATTGTGGCCCATGGAAAGCCATGAAATAATAACCAAGTACTGAATTTCTTAATGTAAATGACTTATATTATTCTTAAACTGATATGTCAACAGACCGACCGACCGACCGACCGACAGACAGACAGACAGACAGACAGACAGACAGATAGATAGATAGATAGATAGATAGATAGATAGATAGATAGATAGATAGATAGATAGATCTTTGCATGCTCATGAATGAAATAAAGGGAAACTCACTTTAGGTGGGTGAAAACAGGATTGCAATATAGAATTGAACTGCACGTAAAAACTGACAACCTTTAAAAAAACACAATGTTCTTGCAGGAAGGCATAATTGAGATGCTTAATGGTGACTGAAGCAGTTCAGTTCAGATATATGTTACAACAATGACTTTGATGAGTCCCTATCTCAGTGGCAATGCAAATGTTTATAAAAGATGAAATAAAAGGAAATGGCAAAGAGGCAAAGTCAAGTCGCTTTCTTTATTCTATTAATAATTAAGAATGACATTAGAGGGGAAAAAAGATTTGACAGGATGGGGAAAATGAATAATGATAATCTTAGCTAATCTTGAATATCACTCAGATTTGTCACTGCAGTGTGTGTAACATTCCCTGGATTATACTGAAGCTATTCAAATAGGCTAATCTATGCTAAACACACTGTTATTTTTTACTGATCCCCATCCATCAATCTTCATAGTACCAATATGAGTAGTTAATGTTTTTGGTCACACAAATCATCCATACAATTGTAAAAAAAATGTCTTTTTTTCTGTATGGTAATAATGCCATTGATTCACCAACCAAGACTGCTACCAGACCTCAGTTCCAGTTATGACACTTTCATAGTATTATGTTATGCAATCCATGTTGCCATCTGAACTTACCCAAGCGTGTCTGAGATCAGAAGCTAAGCATGATTTGGTCTGTGTTTTCCTGGATGGGAGATCAAAAGAGGTCATCAGGTATGGATAGGAAAGAAGCCTGCCTGAAATACTAAGGAAAAATCAGAGTTGACAATACTGTATTAACTAACTGATTGCTTGTTGTGAAACAAATCTATTTGATGTTAAGGTGTCACAGTATCTTTGCTTTTAAATTTTTCAATTATTATACTTTGTGACCCCTTGGTCCCTTACTTTGACCATGATTTTGTAACTGTTTGTTACATTACTCCTTATTCCAAAAGTAGCTAGTAACAAAATTATGCATTACTCATTATTATCACCAAAGTAACATGTAACAACATTATTCCTAACCAGTGACTTCTAAGCTCTGCTTCTTTATGGATTTTACAGTTGGCCGAGTTATGCAAATCTTTCTGAGGCTTCGACAAGTTTGCAACCTTAGAATTTTCTAGAAATGCCACCAACTATTTGGTTTTGCCAGCTCAGCAGAATTTATGTTTTAACTCTGAACTGTTGCGCTCTTAGGATCAAACTAAGTTGAAACTGAAATGAATGACTTACAAATATACCAGCAATGCTAATGTTCTGTTTTCATATTCTGATTTTTCGTACAGTATGCTTCAAAGAAACATATTATGCTATCAAATTGCTACCATCTTTTCTTGGGAGAAAAATATATTTGCAGCATCCTTGATACCAACGCACAAGTACAGCTTTTTTAAAAAAAAGGATCAATTGATAAGCATCACCAATCCTTTGAATTGAATGAAATGTACTTTCTTATTCAGTGTTTGAATCAGTTCAATGGTTATCAATATAGAGTCAACCTATAGCTACATAGGTGCATTGAGATGGACTCCTCCCATTCCCCAGATCTTTGATTACCAGTTTCGACACTTGAAGATTAAAATGAAGCTGGTGGCAAAGCTATACTTGCTTAATATCAGAATTCATTATGCTGAATTATGTGAATTCCTTTTCTTTCCTCAATTCCCTCAAGTGGAAGCCATTAGTGCTGTGAGTGTATGTGCTGTGAGTGCATGCAGCATCTGGGGGCGGGGGGCGGCAGGGGGGTCTGAACTGAGTAGTCATACTGAGAATAAAGCATTGCAGGCTGAAGTGTGAAAGGAGTAATGACACCATTAAAGGGGTACTTCAATGTAGGTTCCTTAATGACTTTGCACATCTGTATGTATAACTATCAGTTGAGATAGGGTACCGAAAGAGCATGTTTAATTTAACATGGTAGGATGGGTTTCACTGAATGAAGCATAGAAAGCCACCTAGAATTATGCAGAAAAATCTGATGAAAAGCTGTAATCTTTTTTTTCAGAAAGCAGTTTGATAGTAATGAACTTACATTTTTAAAAACCCTTCAAAACTTCCAATCTGGGCAATTGTTGCCTACTGGGTCTGTTTTAATTAACTCTAGGTGGAGAGCAGAGATTTCCAAATAATGGATTGTGGCCCATCAGGAAAACATCTGTCTGCACTGGGGTTGCTGAATCAGCAACTTCTTGATCCTGATTTTTCACTGCCAAATAAACTGAGATAAAAGGAGAGCCCTATGTGCCAAAAAAGGCATGTATGTGTGTGCGTACAGGATTCTTCAGTGAAAAAGCTCCTTTAGTTCCTATATTCCTCACCTTGTTCCAAAGACCAGGGTCCATCTTATTTCCCCCTTGAATAATAGAATTGTAAAATAGTTCTGCTGTAAATATAATCAAGGGTCATCTAGTCTAATCCACCACAACAGCAGGAAATATACAGCTAAAGTATCCCCAGCAGATGACCATCCAAACTCTTTTTTTTTAAAAAAGTGGCCCTAATTAGTTTGGCCCTGATTGAGTAATTTTAAGTATCCTTTCAACAGACTGCCATTAATTTTCCCTACAGTTCCTGTAGCTATGTTTGTAACCCCCTTTTTTCCTTGTTGTTTTATTGTTATTATTTTTTATGTTTATGTCTACAGTATGTGTGCTTTTGTTAGCTGCCCAGAGTAGTAGCCTCACTCCTAGTTGGGTGGGATATAAAGGTAAAATAAATAAATACTGTGTACAGGCCATGCTTATATTTTTAAACATTTAAATATCTGCTTATTAGATGTGGCTGTATCTTTGCTACTAGAGATGGGCATGACTCAAAAAAATGGTGTTTCGTTTGTCGTTTGTCGTTTAGGGGGTCCGTTTCGGTTCGTTTTCATTTTTTGTGAATTTTTTGCAAAAAATTTCGTTTTCCTTTCGTTACATAATGAAACGAAAAAACAAAAACGAAAACAAAAAAATGCTGTTTTGTTAGCATTCATTACAGTTCAATGTATTTGCCGCAACGAAAATGAAATGCATGACAAAATTTCTGTTGTTTCGGTTCGTTTTGTTTCATTTTGGAGACAAAATTCGTTTTTCATTTCGTTACGTAACGAAATGAAAAAACGAAAACGAAAACGAAAAATGCTCGTTTCGTGCCCATCTCTATTTGCTACATATTTTCTCCTCATACCCCACACTTCCCCCTCACTTATACTCATCCTGTTCCCAAGCCAGTGTGTTGTATTGTGACCAGCAACTTTATTGGTACAGTTGTTCCCCGCCCTTTCGCAGTTCATATACTGCGGTCCCAGTATATCGCGGGTCTGCAGTATATGACAAAAAGGCCCCCTGGGGTAAGGAAGAAAAACCTTCCCTGGCCTGTCGGAGCCCCCAAAAGTGCTTCCCCGCAAACCGGAAGTGACTTCCGGTAAACCAGAAGTGACCTTGAGATCACTAAAAAGCAATTTGGGGGCCTCTGAGGGGACTGGAAAGCCCATTGCAGGCCCGTTTGGGGCAGCGCTAGGCCTGGGATAAGTACAAGAGCCCCCAGAGAGCCTGCCCAGTCCTGACCTGACCCAGCATCCGCATATTGTGGATTTTCAATTATTGCGGATCGGGTCGGGTCCCTGACCCCTACAATAGGTGGGGGTTTACTGTACACATATGATCTAACCAAATAAGGAACAGAAATATAACTTAAATATAAATCTGGTTTGATAGGAGTCCCTCCTTCTTTCCCGTCTTGACAAGAAGCCTTTCCAATCATGTTCAGAGTGCCAGTAGTTCTATCAGCCATTGGTCCTGTATCAGCTTTTAGCAGCATGGCTAATACATGGCATCTTGGATGACAGAAGCTCAGCTTTTTACACCATTCAGTTTGCAAAAGCAGTATAGCTTGAGTTCCTTAATGGTGTCATTTTGGCTGAATGCTATTAACAGATTACCCCTGCCTAGGGCAATTGAGCATGTGCGGCAGAAAGATAACCCTGTGTTCGTAATTTAATATTAACTGTTTTCTCCATAGTACCTCTTTCCAGTACATTAACAACAAACCAATATGGTCTTGTCCCCTGCGGTCATATTCTTGAGTAAAAAATAATAATAAAAAATGGATTACCTGATAGCAAGTTCCTGAAGATTTTCCAATGAAGTATTACAAATCATTCAATGCTTTCCTGGTAGAAATTTGGGCAGTGGGGGGGGGGGGAAGAAGGGAGGGAATAAACAGGATTAGATTCAATCAAATTTAATTCCTCCAATTTAGCTTTACCACACTTCAAAGGCCGCTCTTATTAATGTCTTGGCAGGGGAAAAAATTAACAGTAAGTCATCCCCCTCCTTATGCCAAAAGCCTCCAGTTGTGTTCAACAGAGTGAGATCAAGAAAAATCTTTTTTTAAAAAAAAATAAAAATAAAAATAAAGTGAATACTCTGACACAGTTTGATATAAAAGTGTAAGCCATTTACAGAGAACTCTTTATGGAATTTTTATCCTTTTCCATTCCCAGGAGCTAAATTCATATCGTGCATTAGCTATCATAGTGCGAGTGTAATAGTCTTCTCCCTTCTGCAAGCTGCTCTAGCCCTATCACACTCTACCACTCACATCCACAAGCGTTACTGGTTTATCTCATCTTCCAGAGCAAGTACTTGGCCCAATTCATTCCTTTAGGCTACTTTACTAATAACCTATTTCTTATCAGGGCCTCTCCACCTCAGCTTGTGATCAAAGACCCAATTAATGGAATGGAGAAAGGTGAAGCATTCAAATAATGGAGACAGCTGTTTTTCTCTGTTAGAGAAAATCCATTTGTATTGTTATCGCCAGCTCCAAGTTCCACAGCCCTTGCTTAATTCAGCCGCTGTCTATTTCTGCCGATGATTAAAAAAAAAAGACACAATGAACACCAAAGAGAAAGGCAGAAATATCACTGCATTTCAACTTGGCCTGGGTGTTATCAACTTGAAAGTGAAAAATACAAGCAGATAAGAAGAAGGAATGTCCAATAAAGACCATGTCATTTTTAAAAAACTTTGAAGCTTGCATTTTTCGTCACCCCATTTTGTAGTCCCCCCCCCCCCCCTCCTCAACCCACCCACCCCTTCTTACTCATGGTCTAGTGTCAGCTGTCAGAATCAGAAGAGCTGAAGCGGCTGGCATCTTGAATTTTACATCAATTGAAAAGTAATTACAGGAGCAAAAAGAATCATAGTTGGTTAGTATGAATAATATTTAGGAACAGACAGAACATTTTATACATTTGGTTCCATAAAAAGCCAGCAGTTCAGAAAGCTTTTCCAACTATCCATTCTCGAATCAAATAGCTTCTGAAAAGATTAAAAAAAACATAACTAGATATTCGGGGCTACTCTTAAAATGAAGTTGCTTAGCTATAAAGCTTTTCACAGCCTTGTGGAGAAGTTGTTTGTTTTGAATATTTGGAAAGAGATTAAAACAGGTGTTGGAATGCATTACTCTCCAGCTGTTGCTGGACTACAATTTCCATCAGCCCAGGTTAGCACACCCAACCACCCAACATGGAGGGTGAGGTCTGTTATGGTTTGACCATCTCTGCAGGGCTACAGCTTCTCTAGTTGTGGTGCAGAGGAACACAATCTAAGAATAGTAGTCTCCGAATTCTGCAAGGTTTTAGTTCCTCTCTAATTCAGTACAGGTTAGGGCTCAACTTGAATACTGTTGTATGCTATTCCTTGCTAACTGCCCTGAGTTCCTGTCTGGGAAAATCTGGTGGCATAAATAAATAAATAAATAAATAAATAAATAAATAAATAAATAAATAAATAAATAAATAAATAAATAAATAGAAGAAGAAGAAGAAACAATTATGAGCAGCAGAGAACACAAGATATACATTTAAAAAGGAATAGTTCTAATAAGTAAGCATGCTTTGTTTTCAAAGAATGCATCCATATGTTCAAGCAGGCATATTCAGTTTATTATTTATCTTTATTTATTTAAAATATTTTTACTCCACCTTGCTCCTTAAAAGGATCCAGGGCAGCTTACAACATTAAAAGGACAATATTAAAAAGCTAAAAACAGTAAGTTTTAGAAATGGAGGTGAATTAAAATGGCAATACATCATGATTTGTGATTTGTCAGGGCTGAGAAATCAATGAATTTCCAGTTATGAATAATCAATGAATTGATTCCTCTCCCCTTTAAAATGCTCTAAAAAGAACTCCCTAGCACCTAGAGCAGTGATGGTGAACCTTTTAGAGGCTGAGTGCCCAAACTGCGATTCAAAACCCACAGAACTATTTGGGGATACATAATCCAGATCTCAAAACACCAATCTCCACTCCACTTGAAAGGAGTGGAGAGAAGAGTCTAGGAATGCTTCCCTCCATATTTGGTGTCTCTGTGTGCCTTGGGGACCATTTTACAGTCCAACAAATTGATGAATTGATGAATTGCTAAAAAATTAACAATTCATGTTCATTGGAGGACTTTATTTATGACTGATACAAACAGATGAATTTTGACAAAGGCCTTTGCCTGTTTGAGGAAGAACATCAAATATGTGGCCATCCTGGCTTCCCCTGGGAGAGAAAGGTGTGGTATATGATGCATTGGTTGCTCCCACATGCAGCTCTCTGAGGTAACCACCTCATTCAGCCTAATGGCATAAAGAAGGCATAATCCTGAAAGAGACATGTCCCTTATTCACAAAGGAAGAAATGACTCTTCTGAAAGGGTAACATGGCTGCAGTGAAAAGGGTTAAGATGTGCATGTAAGATGGAATCTGACTATTGCTATGATGCTGTGAGGGTTGTCAGGTCTGGTGCATAACACTGATGTATTTCATTGGCCATATATATGTGAAAAAGGGATTACATAGCAAGAAGCACCAATTCCGCATATGATGGCTATATATTAAATTTCTATAGGTTGTTGCTTGGATTATACAGCCAAGAAGACCCAGAAACAGAGAGGTTTTATTGATGAAGGCCACAGGTCAATTGACTTCCTGAGTCACTAGACCCTGATGTCTGCCTACATTTTCAGACTCCAGGGGATATTTACAATTCCTGTTTCTGATCAGCCGATGAGCTGTTAAGGAGCACTGCATGTTCTATAAAGCCCCAAAGTGGTGGCACATATTTGGTGTTTCGTTGTGTACAATAATTGAATGTATGTGGACCTTCGTGTAACTCTGTGGCTCTGTGTATAGAATTTCAGCCTTGAGAAATTTCAAAGCATGCAGTTGAGAATCATGCATCAGTCATGTTTCCTCTGGAGATTTTTTAGGTAACACAGAGATGTACTTATTTATAGTCTTTCTGTACCACAAAGATATATTATCTGCTTACTTTCTTCTAAATTACACTTTGTATCTGGGCTCAGCATTTCATTATGCATAATATGTCATTAGAAGCTGAGTGTTCCAGCCAAGTGACTCCAGCTGACTTCACACCTGAGATTATTAGAGATGATGCCTGTGTTTACTTCCCAAAGACCTATTTTAAAAAAGGAAGTTAATTTGCAAACTGTAGGAGGCATAAAGCTACCTACATGCCCTAAGCACATCCAATCTCACCTGATTTCAAAAGCTAAGCAGGGTCGGCCCTGGTTAGTACTTGTATGGGAGACCACCAGGGAATACCAGGTGCTGTAGGCGCCTGGAGTAGGAACTGGCAAACCACTCCAGTATTCCTGCCAAGAAAACTCCATGGACATGGAGTCATGAAGAGTCGGTCATGACTGTAACGACACAACACACACATACACAGGAGGCATAAAAAGCTCATACTGTGACCACTATGCACGTTCCAGTGTTTTTAAGAAATTTCTTCAAATGAAGAAATGTATAGAAAGCAAAATCGGACCATCTGCGAGAGGGTGAATTTGCTGCCTGTAGTAGTGAAAAGTAGTGGGTGTTTAACCTTTCTTACTCATAGGTTGATCAGTATTATGGGATGCAATTAAGACCGGGTAAAATAGTGCAGGTGGCAGGTTAGACAATAATGCTTCCTTCTGCTGCAAACAAGTTTACTGTGTATCATCGATGCACATTAGATGTGTTTTGTATAAGCAAAAACGGGAGATCTAGTTAAGGGTAATCTCTGAAAAAGGTCATTTGCAACCCTCTCCCTCATCTTGCATTTTCCATTTGTTAAAAGGCAATTATTTGAAATTATTCAAGGGATTTTATGGAGGAGAATTATATCTTAAAACCATGAAGTACGTTGCAAAACTGCTAGGCAAGTGATGGGGAACAGTAATGTTTTTGAACCCTGTAAGCCTTTATTTTAAGGCAACATAAATAGTAAACTACAGTGTGACACAGATAAAGAGTTTGTGTGCTTGTCACTGGCATATCTATTTTATTAGAGTGTGCAGCAAATGCTGTTGTAATCATTTCTGTTGGTCTCTGTTGGGTTCCTCTTGGTTTCTGTTGGTTTCACCCGGGAGAGCTGGGAATTAATAGACAGATTGGTTTACTCTTATCTTTTCAGACTAAGAAAATTGGAAGGAAAGCTACTTCAGAGACATTGGGGAAAGTATATTCGAGCTGAACTGTCAAACCAAAGGGAATAAGGGCAGATCTTCTGTACAAAATGTCTGATGGCAACATACCCAATAACAATGCAATACATGTAGAGTTTTGTGTGCAAAACAGGATTGGTTCAAAATTCATTCCTTCATTCCTTCATTTAATTTAAAATCTTACCATGCCCACTTATTGGCCACACCATCACTCTAGGCAGCTTACTATATTACAACATAAACATTAAATACAATTCAAAAATAATAAAATAAAAACATCAAAAAACCACAAGCACCAACACTTATAATACAGTGGTACCTCGACTTATGAGCGGTCCGACAACTGAACAATTTGACTTATGAGGAAAAATCCGTTGGCTTTTTGAACCACCGCCTGATAAGCATTAGATAGGGTTTCTACAAATTACATTTTTTTCTAAATATTTTTCAAAAAATGGTTCTCCCAAGGCACTTTGTGTTTGGGAGGTTTTAAAACAAAGCACTTGCACCATGCTTCCAGATCATTCTGTGTTGCATGAGGCGTGGAGTGAGAGGATGTGGAGCAGTGTTCGAGAGAGAATTGGAGAGATTTTGAGTTCTTGTGCAGATTTTTGGAGCGTTTTTTCCCTGTGTTTTCCCCCTGCAATTCTCTATTGCAGGAAAGGTAGTACAGATTGGCACAAACAACAATGTTTTGTTTCATTTTTTGTTTGGGTTATTTTTTGTTTTTAATTTTTTAATTTTTTTTAACTCACGCCGACCAGCTGGGTTGGCATGTTTTTTATTTTATTTTATTTTATTTTATTCCTACAGCATCGACCAGCTGGCCCACGGGCCGGGTTGGCACATTTTTATTTTATTTTTATTTTTTTCCTACAGTGCTGACCAGCTGGCTTGCGGGCCAGGTCGGTGCATTTATTTTTATTTTTATTTTTATTTTTATTTTTTTCCTTCAGCACTGACCAGCTTCAATGCATTCCTATGGGAAAATGAAAAACGAAGCGAACAAAACAGAAATTTCTGTTTCATTTCCTTTCATTTTTCTTTGATTGGTCTGTTTGTTATTCATTCCGTTCCATAATGAAACAAATAACGAGTAACAAAATGAATTAAAAATTCATTTCGTGCCCATCTCTAAAAGGTAGGTTGATTTTTATTCTCATATTTTTATGTTGTCGTTGTTTATTTATTTATTTATTTATTTATTTATTTATTTATTTATTTATTTATTTGCATGGATGCTGCTGGTGGTGGGTGGTGGTGCTGGGGTTCTAGCCATGTTTAAGATTTGTTTTTATTTTTTGGTCTTTTGGATAGAGATGGGCACGACTTAGCGGTATTCCCGTTTCCGTTTCCGTTACTCGGTTCCGTTACTCTACGGAAACGGTAACGGGAATTAGTCCGCCAGACTTCGAGCTCGAACCGACGAACGAACAATTTTGGTCTGATTTGTCGTGCTCGTTCCTTGGATCGCGCGATTGCGCGATGCCACGCGGCACAGAAAAAAAGTTTTTAAAAGTTAAAAAAACCCGGTTCCCGGCTGAAAAGCAGGCGGAAAAATGCCTGCCGTGCCTCAGGGCACCTACCAGAGGGGTTGTTTCTGGAGGTCCCCGGCCTCCCCCCTCATCCCCCGTCCCGGGCTGCTCTCGTGGGACTCGCCGCAGGCTCGCAGCCAGCAAAAAGCCCAGTCTCGCCGCCGGCCGCCCGCAATTAAAGCGCAAGCAAGCGGCACGGACGGCACAGGAAAAAACTTTTAAACTCTCCCCCCACCCATTCCCGGGCCAAAAAAGCAGGCGGAAAAATGCCTGCTTGACTAAGGGCGCAGGGCACCTACCGGAGGGGTGGTTTCTGGAGGGGGGGTCCCGCCTCCCCCCCCCCTCCTGGGCAGCCGGACTCGAGTTGCCATTTCGCCATGCCATGCGGTGCGGGCGGGGGGGGATCCAAAATGGGGCGGCGAACGCAATATTGTTTTTGAAATCGTGGTCCAAAAACACACAAGCACAACAGAAACACGCGAAAATTTATAAACTGCCAGATTTTTCACAGTAGCAGTGGGTTTTTTTCTTGCAACAAAATGTCTCTCCTCTCCTCCTCTGTCCTCCATTTATTTTATTTTATTTTATTTTTTACACACCTGCGCAGTGCGCAATGATGGGCTGGCCGAGTGGCCAGCCATGTGGGAGTGGACAACCATGCAAATTTTTGGAGCCATCCCACCAGTCGCATGGCCACTTGGCCATGGAGACTTCTGGGATGTGCCAAAAAGCCCCCTAAAACCTGCCCTAGCCCTAACCCTAACCCTTGACTCCGTACCCATACGTCACAGACTGTCTTCTTAGTGGGTCAGAGAGGCACCCAGAGGTGCAACCCACTAGCCCACCGTAACCTTACCCGTCACTAGCCTAACCCTAGCCATTGCACTAAGCCACCTTAAAGCCAGATCTACTTGCTTGCATTGCACTACACGCAGCAAGTACAATTCCCTTCTGTGTGAGACATGGTGGTGCGGGAGCCTTGTGCAGGGAAGGCATGACGCTATCACTCTCACACTGGTCTCACTGTCTGCACATTATGTTATGCAATATCCATATGGCTATTGCATAGCATTTTGCAGCAGCAGCAGGTGAGGAGGGGAGACCCCCATGTAGAGGGGTCTCTCTTGGAGCCTGCTTCCCCTTCCTAGTGGCAGGAGGCACCCACGGGTGCCTCCAGGAGCCCACTTTCCCTTTATAGCGGGCCAGAGGAGGCACCACCCCACAGAGGTGCCTCCAGGAGCCCGCTCCCCCCCCAAAACCAGTACTAACGAAAACGAAAAAATGAAAAAACGAACCGACTAATTTTTGCGAATTTTTGCGAAAACTGGAAACGACCCGAAACGGGACCGGCCCGACTAACGACAACTTGAAAATTTTTTTTTTCAAGTCGTGCCCATCTCTACTTTTGGATTCTGGGATCTTTGCAAATGTTGTATGCATGTTTGTTTATTTATTTATTTATTTATTTATTTATTTATTTATTTATTTATTTATTTAGATAAAATTTCTGCTCTTTGGTTATCAGGCTGGCCATGAGGTTTTGGATTTCTGCTCTATGGTTGTAAGGTTAGTGTTAGTGTTAGTGTTTCTGAACACATTTGAATATCTCCCCCCCCCCCGCCTCAATTTCTGCTCTTTGGTCTGCAGCATGGCCTAGAGCTGTTGGATTTTGGCAGAGCGTGCATGGGACACTGTGACTCAGGCAGTCATCTGTGTCAAGGCCAGGGCCTTGCAGGACCTTTGTCACCTAGGAAGAGACTAAAATGCCTGGCCACAAGCCCATGAAGGATCGTCTTACCCTCCTTTTCTACAGGAATGCACGTGGGGATCTGGAAAATATATATGTTGTTGGCATTTCATACAAAATATGATACAACATTTATATATGAGGAGAAACATGCATAGAATTGTGTATAAATGACCAAATTCAGCCCTCCAGAAGTTTTGGACAGCAACTCCCATAGTCCTTTGCCATTGATAATCTAAGGTTGGAATTCTGGGAGTTGTGGTCCAAAACATCAGGAGGGCCGAAGACTGGACATGCCTGAATAATAATTAATACATATTTTGTCTTTGTAGTTAGTGTCCTATGGAATTTGATTGCCATACAATTTGGAATGCTACACATTTGGGAATGTGTCTGTGCCGAAAACAAAATAATATAAATATTTATGCTATTTAAATGATTTGCCGCATAACCTTTCTTTGTGCACAGTGAAGCCTTGATTGTCCAAAGGGTAGTTAACACACTCTTGGGACAGTAATTAGCTTTGCCACCACTCTAAATTCTCCTCCCCTCTTAATACTTAACATTTATGCTTTAGCCAGAGTGCTCTAGCCATGTAAGCGGGCCAGTTTCCCTTCTGAGGTCAGGAAATGCAATGCCTTTGTAAGCACAGGCCGTCTGAACCCCTCACTTAAGAGACTCAGAGCTTTGCAATAGCGTAGCTCAGAAATAATTTATACAATCAATTAACAAATGTTATCAAGGGATGATTTGACAACTGTTGCCATGCCAACCAGCAGGGCAGATCGCATTTCAACACTCAAAGGCTGCACCTGGTGAGACACGTAACAGATTTTGAGGTCTCTGACAGAACTGTGGATGCCCAAAGGCATGGGGAAGACATGATTTTTGAGGCCTGATATGATGCCATTTTTGTTGAAGAAAGGGTGTTGTTGGCATGTTGTTTGCTCTCTCATTATGAATTCTGTCATTTTTCACTCCTAGCTGAAATCTGGAAGTGAGAATGCACTTTGCAGGCTGAGAAATATGATAGCAAAACGGCTGTTGCTCATTTACAGTCTGGGATAATTTAAAAAAAAAGTGTGTGCGCCAATGTGTTAGGAAAAGCCTGTTAATCAACCCCAACTTCACCATCTTTCATTGGAACACCTTGCATACTTCTGTATTAATAACCTGTTATTCTAGTTTGCAAATGGTTTCTTGATGCACTGAAAAGGCCTTAATAATCACAAAAAGAAATGAAGAAATGCATACAAACAGCATTTCCATTCATTTAAAACCCAAATTTCCCAGAAATCATGGTAATGAAATGGGGGGGGGGGATGTGAAATTTTACTCATGGGTGAACATTTCAGCTCCGTTCATTGTTGTCAAAAATTACCAATATTTGAATATGGGAGAAGAGTAAATGTAAAAATTTCCCCATTCCCACATAAAACCTGGGGTACCCAGTGTGGTGTATTGGACAGAGTGATGGACAGGATGTAGGGTACCTGGATTCAGATTCCTGTTCAACTACTGAAAGACACTGGAGGTGTGGAAAATAATAAAATTACTCCTTAAATATCTCACTTACCTTGAAAATCCCATTAGGGTTGTTATAAGTCAGTTATGACGTGAAGGCACGAACAACATGAAATTCAATGCAAAGCTAAGGAATATTTACTTATAACATAGCACAAATCTGGTTAACCAAGGTTTAGACTAGACATTAGAAATAACTTCCTTACAGTAGAGCTTATTCAACAATGTGATTGACTACTTTAGAAGGTGGTGGTTCTCTTTTACTGGAGGTTTTTGAATGGACAAAGCTTCGGCAGTGTTTTTGTCGTATCAGTGGGGATGAATGACAAATGCTCATTTATTTATTTATTTATTTATTTATTTATTTATTTATTTATTTATTTATTTATTTATTTATTTATTTTGAATATTTTTACCCCCACTTTCTCCTTAGAAAAGGACCCAAGGTGGCTTACAGCAGTGCTCCCCAACCTTTTTGTCTCCACGGACCGTTATTTGTTTGATTATTTTCCCGTGGCCCGGGGGTGGGGGTGGGGAGGGGGGGTGTGGGGGGGCAGGGGAGGGTGTGGGGGGGGGGGGGGGATGGGGGGGGGGGAGGAGGGGGGGAGGAGGAGGTGCGGGGGGGGCTTGGCGTGTGTACCTTGGGGGGCCACAGGAGCGGCGGCGGCGGCGGAGGCGGCGCTCGCCGGCTGGGGGCGTCGGGCGTGCGCTCCCCCCCACGTGCACGGGTGGGGGGGAGCCCGGGGCTCCTGGGCAGGCGGGCCCCCGCCTCCTCTTCCTGTCGGCGGCCGGAGGCAAGCGGCGGCGCAGAGGTGCCCCAACCGAGGCGGGGCGCGGTGGCCACGACCGCGGCCACGGCAGCCGCCTGGGTTCGGCTGTGGCTCCGCGGCCGGCGGCGGGGGCGCCCCGCGGCCTCCGCCGCCCGCCTCGGTGGGGCACCTCTGCGCCGCCGCTTGCCTCCGGCTGCGGCCTTCGGGCGGGCGAGCGGGAGGGGGGAGGGGAGGGAGGCCGGTGGGGGGTGGCGTCTCCGGCCCGAGGGCGCCACCGGGACCGCCGCGGCGGCGGCGGGAGCCACAGCCGAACCCGGGCGGCTGCCGTGGCCGCTGCGGCCCGCCTCGGTTGGGGCACCTCTGCGCCGCCGCTTGCCTCCAGCCGCCAACAGGAGGAGGAGGCGGGGCCTGCCTGCCCAGGAGCCCCGGGCTCCCCCCCACCCCGCCCGTGCACCGTGCCCGGCAGCGGCGACTCCTCCTCCGGCTGCCCGCGGGAGAGAAGAGGAGGAGGAGGAGGGCGGCGTGGGAAGGGGAGGAGCCTCGCCGGCCTCCCCAGGTGGCCCGGTGCCAACCGGTCCACGGACCGGCACCGGTCCGCGGCCCGGGGGTTGGGGACCACTGGCTTACAGTAATGAGGGACAATATACAGCCCAGAACATTGAAAACATACTCAAGGTAACTCTTATTATTCAATATACAGTAACTCTTGAATAACTTCCTAACACAATACTACAATGATTTCTGAAGAAGAAACTCTTCCTATTTGATTTTCCTCAATTTTTTAACATGGCAAAACCTTTTTGTTGTGCACACGACAGAAAATGGACTGAATGAAATTCTCACCCCTTGTTACTGATAACCATAACCTGTATAATGCTCAAAGGGAGGTGAAGTTATCCGATAATTTTGCCAAGTGCACAGTCATAATACTTTTGAGACACTACTCAGGTTTTCTGCTAGTGCTTCATAAGATAAAGAACGAACACACAACACATGCACCAGCAGCTGCTATGTTGTGCTTCAACTGGGCACCCTCCTTCTTTACCACAGGAGGGTGACAGCACCCAGGACAAGACACATTTTGTGCCCCCCTAATTTTTTTGTGTCTGCTGGGACCATCCCTGTGCCCCCATGTGATGCCATTGCTACAGCCTACCCCTGCCTTCTCCCTACTGCTCCTGTCACCTCCATACCTGATCCTGCTACCTCCTCCTCCTCCTCCATTGCTGTGAATGGTCAGTCTGGCACCATGGGTCCCCCTGAGTTAGTCATAGATCCCAATCTGATGCTGCCGGCCTTGATCTAGCACCACAGGCCCCAATCTGGGTCCACACAATGCTGGATCACTCATTTGCAGCCCTATAGCGTGCTCTCATTCCATTCCCACTGCTCCCACCATTTCCCTACCTGGTCCTGCTGCCTCATCTTACTCGTCAGTTGCAGCCAATGAGTGATTCAACACTACATGGTGGTGGGTCACCCATTTGCAGCCTCACAGACTGCTCCCATTCACTTCCAACAACCTCTCTTACTTCCCTAACTGGTCCTGCCTCTCCTCTTCCTCCTCCTCCTCCTCCACTGCTGCCATCTTGAGAGGCAGGCTATTAAGCAGAGGCTTGCACAGAAACCGAAGGCCCAGCTTTCAGATGGCAAGCCAGGCCTGCTGTCTCAAGATGGTGGCAGAGATAGAGGATGGAGAGGAGGAGGAGGCAACAGGACCAGGGAGGTGACAGAGCAATGGGAAGGGGGAAGAGGAGCAGGCTGTGTGGAGAAGGGTAAACAGAGTTTGCACCTCCATAAAAATTTTGTGCCCAGGACGACTACCCCATGGCAGCCCCATGCTGTGCCACTGATGGAGACACATATTAGTCAGACCGCTCTCTGGGAACTGAACTTGTTTCCTGTGAAATAGATTTTGATAGGGTGGCTGATATATTTTATATCATTGTTGTGCTTAAAATTGTGTTTTAAGTCTTTTACAGTTGTGTTTACTTAATGTTTTAATCCATTTTGCTCCACTGAGCATTAGTTTAAGAAATGCCCAATTCCTGTATAGTCCTCATCCTTTTTCCTACCAATACCCTTTGGCAGTAGGACTCCCCCTTGAACTAACTTAGAAAGCAGGAGAGATTCAAATTTTACTCAGGCATCTGCCAGAATATGTGAACAGAGCTCCAAGAGGGTTGGGGATGTGGGGATTCCTGTAAGCTCTGCTTCACATGTCCCCTGCCACTTCTCTGCCAGTCATTCCTTGGTGTGGTGAGTTTAAAGACCTAACTGAGACCTTCTATCATTGGGAATATTGAGAGGTTTTCCCACCTTCCCAACCATGAGTACAATCTAGACTTGGGCACTTCATGCTTCATACACATTCATATGAAGCATGACCATGGCATTACAGCTGTTGCAGAGATCCGTCCCATCTGGACTGCCAGTCCACTTATCAGGCTCTGCATACTGCCAAGCTCCTTCTCTAGGGCCGGCACATTAATTTGTATGAAGCAAGAAGTGCTCAGAACAAGATTCCATTCATAGTGTTATCACGTCTAGTATAATTCTGTTCAAACCATCAGGGGCAATGCCTTCACACACTTTCAGAAGGTATGACAAATACCAATAAACTATTGTCCATTGAGGTCAGTCTTTCATGATGTCTGTCTCTCTCCTGTTTCTTTTCTAACACCTTATAAAATTTTCAGGATTCCCACTAAGGTAAAAAGATTTAAACTTGCAATTAGACCTATGGCCTCCAGCACGTGGTCCCTGCACTCTGCCACTGGATGATAAAATACTTCGTTTGCCTGGAAAAATTCCACTTGGCCATATACTGGTATGGTAAGGAGTGGTATTGCAGGAATGATTGTGACTAGAGATGGGCACGACTTGAAAAAATTTTTTTCGAGTTGTCGTTAGTCGGGCCGGTCCCGTTTCGGGTCGTTTCCATTTTTCGTGAAAATTCGCAAAAATTAGTCGGTTCGTTTTTTCATTTTTTCGTTGTCGTTAGTACTGGTTTTTTTGGGGGGGGGAGCGGGCTCCTGGAGGCACCTCTGTGGGGTGGGTGCTTCCTCTGGCCCGCTATAAAGGGAAAGTGGGCTCCTGGAGGCACCCATCGGTGCCTCCTATCCTCACCCACTAGGAAGGGGAAGCAGGCTCCAAGAGACCCCTCTACATGGGGGTCTCCCTTCCTCACCTGCTGCTGCTGCAAAATGCTATGCAATAGCCATATGGATATTGCATAACATAATGTGCAGACAGTGAGACCAGTGTGAGAGTGATAGCGTCATGCCTTCCCTGCACAAGGCTCTCGCACCACCATGTCTCACACAGAAGGGATTTGTACTTGCTGCGTGTAGTGCAATGCAAGCAAGTAGATCTGGCTTTAAGGTGGCTTAGTGCAAGGGCTAGGGTTAGGCTAGTGACGGGTAAGGTTACGGTGGGCTAGTGGGTTGCACCTCTGGGTGCCTCTCTGACCCACTAAGAAGACAGTCTGTGACGTATGGGTACGGAGTCAAGGGTTAGGGTTAGGGTTAGGGGGGCTAGGGCAGGTTTTAGGGGGCTTTTTGGCACATCCCAGAAGTCTCCATGGCCAAGTGGCCATGCGACTGGTGGGATGGCTCCAAAAATTTGCATGGTCGTCCACTCCCACATGGCTGGCCACTCGGCCAGCCCATCCAATGCGCAGGTGTAAAAAAAATAAAAAAAAATAAAATCAATGGAGGACAGAGGAGGAGAGGAGAGACATTTTGTTGCAAGAAAAAACCCACTGCTACTGTGAAAAATCTGGCAGTTTATAAATTTTCGCGTGTTTCTGTTGTGCTTGTGTGTTTTTGGACCACGATTTCAAAAACAATATTGCGTTCGCTGCCCCATTTTGGATCCCCCGCCCGCACCGCATGGCATGGCGAAATGGCGACTCGCGAGTCCGGCTGCCCAGGACGGAGGAGAGGCGGGACCCCCCCTCCAGAAACCACCCCTCCGGTAGGTGCCCTGCGCCCTTAGTCAAGCAGGCATTTTTCCGCCTGCTTTTTTGGCCCGGGAATGGGTGGGGGGAGAGTTTAAAAGTTTTTTCCTGTGCCGTCCGTGCCGCTTGCTTGTGCTTTAATTGCGGCGGCCGGCGGCGAGACTGGGCTTTTTGCTGGCTGTGAGCCTGCGGCGAGTCCCACAGAGCAGCCCACAAGGACGGGGGATGGGGGGGGGAGGCCGGGGACCTCCAGAAACAACCCCTCTGGTAGGTGCCCTGAGGCATGGCAGGCATTTTTCCGCCTGCTTTTCGGCCGGGAACCGGGTTTTTTTAACTTTTAAAAACGTTTTTTCTGTGCCGCGTGGCATCGCGCGATCGCGCGATCCAAGGAACGAGCACAACAAATCAGACCAAAATTGTTCGTTCGTCAGTTCGAGCTAGAAGTCTGGGGGAGTGATTCCCGTTACCGTTTCCGTAGAGTAACGGAACCAAGTAACGGAAACGGAAACGGGAATACCGCTAAGTCGTGCCCATCTCTAATTGTGACATCTGCCATCCTTTCCAGGTTTTCCTACAACTTTATCCAGTGGGTCAAAAGAAATTTGTCCACCTTCCTATCAAAGAGATTCGATTTTCATATACAGCGCAAGTTTGCCTCCTAATGACTAACTATATAAAACCTAGTAAGCTAATACGCAGACTCCAAAGGTGAGAGAAGCTTGTTCTAGGACAGACATCGTTTATCAATTAAGGGAGCTCTCGTGCTCAGTAGTTTGAACTCTTGTTTTCTCCCCAGGCAATGGGAAAAGAATAGTTAGGAAAACCTTGAACCCTTATGTTTGTGAATATATATTGCACAACACAAGATACTACACCTATATGTGCATCATATATACAACACATGCTACCAGGCAGACCCATGGGTACCAATTAGCTCAACCCCCTGCACAGGTTGTGAGTGGTTAAGGGCGTTTATACACGACCCCTAAACTCCGGGGCAAATGGCTCCCAGCTCCGGAGATTAAAAATGTTTACCCACCAGCTCCGGAGTTAACAGGAAATTAAGTGCGACCCCGCCCACTTTAGCGCATCCCAGCGCAGCTTTCAGGTACCTGCTTTTTGGATGTGAAAAATATTTGATCCGGTGTAAGGATAGTGAGTGCGGGGCTCTCCTGGCTTCTGTTTGTTGTTTTTCTGTCTCCCGCCCCTTTAAGAGATTTGAATGCTGCCGGGAACAGAACGGAGGTAAGCCGGCATTCTTTTCTTTCTTTTTTCTCCCTCCCTCACGCAGCCAGCAACCAGGAAGTGCGGAGGGGGGTGGGGACAGAGGAAGAGCGACGAACCCCTAAGATCTCTGGTCCGAATTTAAGTGGCCAGCGGATCTTAGGGGTCGTGTAAAAAGGCCCTATGACAAGGTTTGATGCAACCAAAGGTTTGATGCCTTGAAACCTATTGGTTTACCTCTGAGTCCCTGCCTTAAAGTGAGAGGTGAGCAGCTATATACTATAATATTTTGTAGCTACAAGACTTAACATTTATTTCTGTGGGGGAAACCCTTCAATAATTTATAAGCACAGACTGGAAAAGTTGCTTTTTTGGACAGTTACTCCCAGAATAACCATAGGCTATGCAGGCTGGGGCTTGTGAGATTTGTAGCCCAAAAACAGCAGTAATACAAGAGTTGTTTACCCTGCGATCTATTGTCCAATAATGGGAGATGCATAGATTAAAACATGAAAATGACCAGTTTCCTGGCCATGGTGTACGGAAATAGTATATATGTCACTTTCTGACCATATAATAGAGGCTTAGATTAACAAAAATTTAATCCATTTGAGAAGCAAGCCTGGAATGTGATAAAATTAAAACAACGTGTGTATACAAAAATACCAGAGCACCTAATCTCCAAAGCACATTAAAATGCCAACAAAGCCTGGAAGAGATCAAGAAATTGCCACAGTTCTGCATTACAGAATAGGAGATTCTGTCAGTAGAATTCAGGCTGGAAACAGATGTTTTGTGGCTCACTAAAGCCAACTTTTTTACATCTGGAAACCAAGACTTGGAGCCTGGGAGAGATGACAGAACACAATGTTATCTGAGAAGAGAAACTGTTCACTTGTTCACAACAAATCAGCACTTTGGAAACTTAGAGAAACTAAAGACAATGTTTGGGGTAACAGTAACTGTATTTTTAATTTCTAATAAGGCACCATTACTGACAAATGTATATAAGTTTCCATTAAGCCCAAGAGACATGGACGAATCATGTTTGGAACAAAATTTTTGGCAGGATGTCTACAAAATTTGCAGAATTCTGAAAATAACAGCTTTGCCATCAGAAGTGACCGAAACAAAAAACAGCTGTCTGAGCTCTGCTTACGTTTATAGATCATTGAGTACTATGCATGTTTCACATTCTTTGTTATGAGATTTAGTGGACCTATGATTAAAGCTCATGCACTTTAGGTAGGGGAGCATTTCTTCCTCACATCAAGTGATGGGGACCAGTTTGGATGAACGTATTTTAGCACAATTGGCCAAGACCTGAATGAACCTTTTGTCTATGAATGCAATCCCTTCCCTCTTCTCTCTGTGGCATAGAAATCTGCCTTGCACTGAATCAGGTATCACTTGCCTCATCTCACATGCTAGGACAAGGCATGCAGTGGGTCTTCTCTCAAAGTGAACCAGAGCTGTGGCAAATTGTACTTTGGGGTTAAAATTTATGTTTTCTATTTCTAAAACACTTCATTAGGTGTCCTTTGAGAATCTATCACCTTTATTTAAATCCTACTGAATAGGGGACCCCACCATCAAGCGGGACAGATGTGAAGAAGCAGAAGATTCAAAGCCTACTGAATGGGTTGGATGGAAGTTACATTTGTTACACTTGTTCAGTGTCCCATTACAAGATTGACTACTTAATTTAGCAGTTAAGGGGTCGGCTTGAAGAAGGATTTTGCTTTTGGTAGTAGTTAAAAGGCTTCCGTTCACCTATGCTCAAGCTATGCACTGGTAAATTAACTCAGATACTGTACTAAAAATGTCATAGGCCTCCAGTGATTATTCCTCTAAATAAAAACTCAACATATAGGTGTGTACTCTGTCCCTAGACTTTCCACTGTTTGGAGGCAGAGAAAGCGTAATACAGTGGAACCTTGACTTACATGCCACTTGACTTATTGCATATTTGACTTGCAGCAAGAAGGGGCCTGTTTGACTTGCATCGTGGGCTCTGACTTACAGCTCGGAGCCCCGGCGCAAGGCCCCAGAATTGGGCGGCAGCCATGACCCAGCATCACGGCTGCCGCCTTCAAACTGCTCCTGCCTTCTTCCTATCCTCCAGCAGCGGCAGCTTCGGCGAGGACAGCTCCAAGCACCTGGAGCTGGTCCTTGGCCTCGCCGAAGCTGCTGCTGCTGCCGGAGGAGAAAAAGGGCCAGGAGCTCGGGACTGGCCTTGCTGGTTAGACAGTCAGCTCAGTCTTGTAAAAAATCTGGCTGTAGAATTCTGGTCCACAATGGAAGCATTTTAGTTGGGGAGCTGTACAGTTATGGGACTCTAATTGTAAGCATAGGGTTGTTCAGAACTTGGAACGCCAGGTTAAAAATCAGTAAAACTTAAATGTTAGACATTGTTGCTATGAACATTAAAAAGTGGAGGCGTATAACTTGTGGACTATAATTCCACTGCCTCCTCCTCTCTTTGAAGAGACATTTCATTTACATCCCTGGAATGAATCTCCTATCCCAGTCAAATTTGTGTTAAATTGCTGTTTTCGGGGGTCTTTTTCATCATCTGGAACGGATTGATCCACTTTCCCATTACTTTCTATGGGAAAAGTTCATTTGACTCAAGGCATGTTTGACTTATGTCTAGACCTCCAGAACAGATTAATGACGTAAGTCAAGGTTCCACTGTAGTGTGTCACATGACAATGCATGTAATGAAAACCCAAAGGTTTTGTTGTACAATTTTTTAAAAATGGGTATGGAATTATGTCGGGATGAGACCCCTCTGGAGAAGCACAATGGTCAGAGGAGAATGGATCAAGCATCTCTTCTCCTGTAACATCTCAGCTCAAATATCATCCTCTTAACTGCCTCATGGCGCAGTGGTTAAATGCCTGTACTGCAAGTAAAACTGTGCTCACGACCTGGGTTCAATCCCCGGTAGCAGGCTCAAGGTTCACTCAGCCTTCCATCCTTCCGAGGTCGGTAAAATGAGTACCCAGCTTGCTGGGGGGGGGGGGCAATGTGTAGCCTGCACTCTGTAATTAAAATTGTAAGCCACCCAGAGACTACTTGTAGTGGTATGGGGCGGTATATAAGCAGAACACTTTTGCTTTTGCTTTAAGCTATTTTTTTAAACTTGACCCCTAGCATTGAGCATACATGCATTTTGAACTATCTTTGCTGTATCTCTGTGTAAGATGAACAAGTTTACCATTCTCTTGCAAGATGCATTTGTATCTGAGCTCTCTAATGCTGTCTTGGCAGAACTTGCTTTTTGCCCACTGTTTATTCTGATTTTTTTTTTCTGAGTTATCTGCAAACACACACTCCCTCTCTGAAGTGTCTGGAACAACTGCTAGTGTATTCTCAAAGAAACTTCTAGTTAGCATTGTTTTGCTTCAGAGGGAATTCTTGCTCTTTACACTTTGTCTTCTCACCTTACTGCACGGCTTATCAAAGTGTAATTAATGCTGCATGTTGGAAGATTGAGGATTAAAATAAAATTCTTAAGCCTGAAATGCAGGGCAGGGAAAGTATATTTCTACATAACCTATAAAACGCATGTTTTCATATAGCCTAGAGATATATATGCTAATAAATTCAATCCGTTCCTTTGGGGAATAGATATCTTCCATATCTGAAAGTACAAAGGAAGGAGAAAAAGGAGGATCAAATACCCAAACATTTTACATTTTGTTATACATATGAACGAGATTATCAGTATCTATGACTTGAATGAACACATTCTACAGCATAATACACATTTGGGAGTCTCTGCCAACAGATGAGTTGCTTACAAGAGGGAAGGTTCACTCATGTGGACTACCAGAAAAACTATCCAAAACTCTAAAATAAAACACTCCAGCCATATGCATTGCTAAGCCACTTGTTCTGGGCTTAGTATGTTCAGGCTGGCAAACAGCAGATGATGATGTGAACAAGGAACTGGTGGATAGCTCAGTGGTTTACAGGTTTAGGGTTCGATTCCCCACTGTGCCTCCTTGACAAGGAACTAGAATCTGTGATCCATAAGGGCCCTTCCAGCTCTGCAGTTCCAAGAGTATTATATTATGATTTGTTTAAATGTACTTGACATTTTTATATATTTAAAATATTTTACACCACCTTTCTCATTAAAAAGGACCCAAGGCAGCTTACATAATTAAAACACAGTATTTATAATAAGCTAAAAGCAGCAAGCCTAGAGATATTTAAAAGAATCAAACAGATTCCACAGTAAAAATGGGAAGACAAACTCAACACCGGAAACAGATTCAAAGCAACAAGGCAAAACACTCTATTAAAAAAAACCTTCTAACAGGCTATCAGGAAAGCCTGTTTGAATTGAAAAACACTTCATTTTTGTGTGTGCCTCCTTTAGTAATTATTTAAATTTCTAAACAATAGCACTCAAGACCTCAGTGTGGGCTCAAAAAATGATTCCCTGTGGAAAAACAACAATGGCCCTGCCCAACTCCACTTGACAGCTAGCTTTTGACACTGGGACGTGGAGGTAGTGCAGGGATTTCTGCGTGGCACTGTCCTTAAGAGAGAGAGAGAGAGAGAGAGAGAGAGAGAGAGAGAGAGAGAGAGAGAGAGAGAGAGAGAGAGAGAGAGAGAGAGAGAGAGAGAGAGAGAGAGAGAGAGAGAGAGAGAGAACGGAGAAGTCCATCACAGGTTACAAACCATGAAGGAGATGTGTAGTGTAATCTCCAGGCTTAAAACCAGGGTATTTCAGGGACCAGATGCAGGGGAGTGGTGGGAAGAGACAGATATCTAGTCTCGTGCACTCCCGGACACATTTGGTGAAGCCACTGTGAGATACAGGAAGCTGGACTAGATGGGCCTTTGGCCTGATCCAGCATGGCTCTTCTTATGTTCTTATGTTCTTATGTGTGTGTGATGGAGAATAAAGAAGAAGGAAGAGCAGGCTGCAAAAGGCAAGCTGCCAGTTGCATTGGAGAAGTAGGAAGGGAAGTACATGTTGTCTGACAAATGGGTAAACATGTAGGGAAGGTGGGAGATGGTAAAGCGCTGTGGCTTTACAACCAACACCTCTGCACGTGCAGGATCTAATTGGGCCAGACTTTCAAACTGAGGTTTGTGGCCAACTGTACTGAAAAAGACTTTAAAAATTTAAATTGTATTAATCATCCAGCTAGCCACGCCCACTTGTCAGCTCTTTTCCTTACCTGATGTCTATGTGGAAATATAAATGTTTTATCATTAATAATTCTCTTTCACCCTTTTTCATTCTGCCCTAAAGCCCAGACTTGGCACTGAAATGAATTTTGATCACTCTTCTGAGTGATTTATCAGGAAAGGGATGCGAAAGAGATGGGATTGCATCCCTGCTGGACTCCTTAACCTCTGCAGGTCCCTTAGATCCCATCCATATCCATTACTAGTAAAACAACTGCCTGCCACCCCATATTTATGTATCTAATTTTTTTATAAATGCTGAACTTTGCGTTTTTCCTTGTTATAACTCATTTTGTTTGCTTTAGCCCAAGTCTCTAGTTCAATGGAGGCTTCTTGAATCCAGATTCAAGCTTCTGAAGTAGTAGCCACCTCACCCAGTTTAATGTCATTTAGGGAACATTTCCTGAAACCCTCATCTAATTTGTTTAAGAATTTAAACAGATACTAATTGTTTTCCCTGTTCAAGGGTACCACAAAGTACCACTGCTCCATATCCTCTTGGCTCTGGGCTATGTGTGGAACCATCCATTTCGCATGCAGTTCCTCTGTGATTCCCCTCATGCATAAGGGGGAATCCACTAGCCCCTTGGCACGTGGGAGTGGGGAAATTTCAGGTGCAGATAACTATAAATTGGACACCAGCAGAGAGAACTTCAGAGTGATCCTCTTGCAGAGCTTTTATTTTATATCTGTAAAATGAGTACCCAGCTTGCGGGGGGGGGGGATATAGCCTGCATACTGTAATAAAAAAACCTGTAAACTGCCCAGAGACTACTTGAAGTAGTATGGGTGGTATATAAGCAGAACACTTTGCTTTGCTTTGCTTTGCACTGTGAAAACAAAAAAGGATTCTCGCCTCTGAGGCAAGGAGAATAATTTTGTGGTTCCTTATTCCCACAGGCAAGGACAAAACAAAAGTGGTCGTGCATTCCTATGAATGGCATAAATGGTAAGGTACCGGTAACAATCTTACATTAAACAATGCAAAGATGTGTAGTTTTGTTAATTAAACCATAATTTATCCACTTATTTTCATGTAAGGACTAACATGAACTAAAAGCTATCTTTGGGGAGTTGTATAAGATTTGGAACCATTTAGGAAACTTTAAAGTGTATTTTATTTAGTTATTCTGAAGAAGCAATTAAACAGTAATCTGTTACCAATGCATTACTAGTGGGTTACTCTTTAAAGATGATGATCAGAAAATGACAAACAATCACTTTATTTATAACAGCAAGTAATGGCTATCAAATTATTTTTGTAAATAGATTCCAGGCTTGAGTGGTTTGTTTCCACTGTAATTAATCTTTCTGATGATGGTTTTATTAGCCATTCATTTGCTGTGCTGTGCTGTTTCATTATTAATCTGAGATGTTTATGAATGATGTAAAAACAAAACAAAATAAAGATAAAGATAAAATCAATGAAATTTAAAAATACATATTTTGTGAAAGAATCTTAATCACATCTTGATTTCATCTTGATCATATATTTTCCTGACTTCCTCATATCTTTAACTCATGTTGTGGTGACCCCTTGCCCTGCTCAGAAGAGGCCACAAGTCCCCTTTGGCAGGCCACTGCCACAGGTGCCATAGAGAACTTCCCTCTACAGGCACCCTCAGCCAATCAGAACCTCCGGTGCCTTTGACTGAAATCCCCTCCAACCTATCAAGCTGCAACTCATTCTTTCCCCCTTCCTCCCCTTCCTCATCCAGACCCAAGCCGTTTGTGCCTTTTTCTTCACTGGCTCATGGTGACCCCTGTGAAATGTTTGTTTGACCACCCAAAGGGGTCCCAACCCCCAGGATGGGACCCATTGTTCTAAGCCAGGGGTGCCCAAACTTTTTCTAAGGAGGGCCAGATTTGGTAGCTGAGAATATGTCAGGGGACGGTTGCTCCCTGACCCTGCCACCCCACTGCAAGCCCCACCCACTGACCCATATGCCCCACCCACTGACCCCTTGCAACCCCACCTGCAGGAAGGAAGGTGAGGAACAAGGAAGGGAGGGAGGGAGGTGGGGACCAAGGGAGGGAAGAAGGAAGGAAGGAAGGTGGGGACCAAAAGAAGCACAGGGAGCTGTGGCCACAGGTCGCCCCTTGGAAGAGGCGATCTGTGCAACCTTGCACCCCCCAAGCTCCTCAGCAGTGATAACAGCTCGCCCACCAGCCCCCCAAGCTCTCCAGCGGTGGCGACGGCTCGCCCACCAGCCCACCCCAAATCTCCCCTCCGGTGCTGGTGGCGGCAGACCGCCCGTCCACCCAAGCTTCTCAGAGGTGTCAGTGTTGGCAGATTTTTTTTTTAAAAAAAACATGGGGCGAAGGAGGAAGAGGGAGGGGCGGGCCAGCCAGCCGCGGGCCACTCAGAATGGCCTGACGGGCCGGATTTGGCCCCCGGGCCGGACATTGGGCAGGCCTGTTCTAAGCTATAGTGGCAGCTCATTATATATCAGCCACCCAGTCATCTATATAAAAGGAGTGTATGTGATCTATTCAGCAACCACATTAACTGAAGGATGCAAGCCACTTGGCCACTGCCTAAGAGAGTAGAGTATGAGCATTAAGAAGACCAGGTTTGCTTCTGCATAGAATATACTGGATAGCCATAACAACAACATTCATAGGTGTAAACACAGCTGTTCTCCAAGGGACAGAGGTTCACTCGGCTGAACCTCTGTGCATTCCTTAGTGCACAGAAGAAATAGCACCTAGGAAGAAGGCAGCAGCGCAGAATCAAAGGGCCTTCTCGCTCAACCACAGAGAGCTGAATCTAGCAGATGAAGAAGGCTTAGGGAGCACTCCTGCAATGTAAGAGGACAGTGATGAGGCAAGACACTTCCAAGATGGCAGCTAATGGGCAGCAGCAATCACTTCCTTCAGTTGGAGGGATACCTTTTGTTGGAGGGATACCTTTTCCTTCAGTTGGAGGGATACCTATTTTTCTGGTGCCTCTGATTTTTATGCTCGTTTGCTGTTGTTTTATTCTTTTTTTAGTGTACACCACCCCGAGTTCCGTCTCGGAAGATGGGGCGGTATATAAATATAATAATAAACAAATAAATAAAATAAATAAGGAAGAAAGTAAGGTAGTGTTCCTGAATATAGCAATCAGTTTTTGTGCAATTATGTTCCTCTTTGCTCCATTGTTTATGTGTTTGTGTTTTTGAAACCACCACAAAAAGGGATGTTTTAAAAAATCTTTGTATGTATTCCTCTTCTGCCAGATGCAGTACTATCATATCATGATCCTATCTGACAAGTTCAGAACATCAATTTGTGGATGAAGGTGTGTGGGAAAATGACAATGTATTCCTGTTCTTCATGTAAACAGAGCTTTCAACTAGTTTGAAACAATTCTAAGTGAACCAAGGCACTAGTTTTTATTTGGATCTTCACTGACAAATAATCAAAAGTGAAAGTGAAATGCATCCTTGACAATAAAGCAAATGCTTCTGTACTCGAATGGCTAAGTTGTTCAAGATGGTGCAGAATCTGGTCCTTTTTTGTCTTCCTATGCTAAGTATTGTGTATGGCCTTCTGTTCTTTCTTTTCTCATTTGTCTTTTCTTTCTTTCTTTCTTTCTTTCTTTCTTTCTTTCTTTCTTTCTTTCTTTCTTTCTTTCTTTCTTTCTTTCTTTCTTTCTTTCTTTCTTCTGAAAGTAGACTGAGAATATATATATTCTGAGTCGGCCTCCATTGGTTAACACTTCACATCTGCTGCCTTGAGATACCATCTCTTCCAGTCAAATAAAATGGTTAGCACAAGAAAGGTAAAATATTAAAAAATTGTGTTCTTCAGAACTGAGTTTTATGTGGTTTCCTCCCCCCCCACCCCACAAGTAAATCTATCATTCAGTGAATTTTAGGGTTCCTTTAATCTTCAGTGCAATTGCTAAGAATAATGGTCATGGCCATTATTACCACAGCAGCTCAAAGCTAAGTTGGTGGGGGAAACGGCTGGATTGGGTTTGGGAAACAAAAAATGAGAAATGAGGTCTTTTCTAAAAATACTCCTGTTATCTGCCACTACTTATTTGCAAGCGAGATGAAATGCGTCAGATAATTCCTTCGTTTTTGTTGGCAGCACTGTGTGTGGATGGCTTAGAAATGGGTTTGAGCATCTTAGAGTTCTTCTGGCAAGCCATTTTCTAATTTTGGAAATAGGTTTTAAACAAGGCAGAGCAAGATCTGTGCACCGGCTCTTGGCATTCAATGTGCACAGAGCCTCATAATGGGCCTAAGGAAAGCTGGATAGGATGAGAAGAAGCAGTAGGATATGCTGATCTCCTGTTATAGAATTTGTAGGGGTGGGGGTGGGGAAGGACATATTTCTGAGACTAGGTAAAAGACGGAACAGAATGGAATGAGGCGGAATGGGGACTTAATAAAAATGAATGCAAAAAATAGTGAGAATTAGACATGGGCATGACTAGGCAAAATTCTCGTTTCCATTTTCGGTTCTCGTTATCGTCACATAATGGGTAACGGTAACGAGAATTACTCCGCTCCAGCTCGAACCCGAACTGAAAAAGAAAAATTGGGTCTGATTTTTCGTTGTCGTTCATGGCATCGCGGCGATCGCGCGATGCCAAGCAGCACAGAAAAAAAGTTTAAAAAATAAAGAAAACCGCGATTCCCGGCCATAAAAGCAGGCGAAAATATGTCTGCCTCACTGAGAGCACCTACCAAGGGGTGGTTTCTGGGGGGCTCCCCGGCCTCCCCCCCTCTCCTGTCCTGGGCTGCTTGCACCAGGCTGGGGGGGGGGCATCCTCGTCGTCTCCATTTGCCATGCGGTGGGGGGGGGATCCAAAATGGCGACCGCAATTTTTCTTTTGAAATTGTGGTCCAAAAACCCACCAAAGCATCACAGAAACATGTGAAAATTAGGTATTTTAAATGTCTGAATTTTTATAGTAGCAGGCTAGCAGCAGTGGGTTTTTTTATAGCAATAAAACGTCGTATTGATTTTATTTTATTTTAATTTTAATTTTTTTACACCTGCGCACGCGCAATGATGGGCTGGCCATGGGATGGGACCATGCAAATTTTGGAGCCATTCCACCAATCGCATGGCCAGGTTTTGCTGAGACTTCTGGATGTGCCAGAGAGGGCATAAAAAGCCAACCAACCCTAACCCTAACCCTAACCCATACGCCA